>WNWK01002509.1:0-200000 GCA_009830355.1 Cherax destructor
CATTCCAGCTAAACTGACCTTCAGCTATACCACTGACTCATATACCACTGACCTTCAGCTATACACTACTACTACACTGCTTCATACCACGTTCAAACCATGACTATCTCTATCACACCTTAATCCATGCTTCAAGCTATACACTACCTTCAGCTATACCACTGACCTTCAGCTATACCACGAAACTAACCCCTTCAAGCATCACTACCAAGCTTACTTACCACTGTCACACTTTACCTACCACTACTGACTTAGTTCATGCTTACTACTTAACTATACCATGACCAACCCGACTTATACGCTTACCACTGCCTTCAGCTATACTGCTAGTTACCTGACCTTACACCACTCTCATACATCCCTACACTCCACTACCTTCAGCTATACCACTGCCTTCGGTATACCACTACCTTCAGTATCCACTGACCTTCAACTATACCACTGACCTTCAACTATACCACTACCTCAACTATACCATACCTTCAAGCTATACCACTGACTCAAGCTATCCACTGACCTCAAGTATACCACTACCTTCAAGTATCAATACTTCAACATACACTGACCTTCAGTATACCACTGCTACTATCCACTGCCTTCAAACTTACTGACCCAACACTTAACTGACCTTCAAGCTATACCACTGACCTTCAAGCTATACACTGACCTTCAAGCTATACCATCTTCTTCAGACGTATACCACTGCTACTTCAGAACACTATACCACTGACCTTCAAGCTATACCACTGACTCTATACCATGACTCGCTATACCACTGACCTTTCTTAAGCTATACCACTGACCTTCAAGCTATACCACTGACCTTCAAGCTATACCACTGACCTTCAGCTATACACTGACCTTCAAGCTATACCACTGACCTTCAAGCTATACCACTGACCTTCAAGCTATACCACTGACCTTCAAGCTATACCACTGACCTTCAAGCTATACCACTGACCTTCAAGCTATACCACTGACCTTCAAGCTATACCACTGACCTTCAAGCTATACCACTCACCTTCAGGTTATACCACTATCCTTCGAGGTATACAATTGACCTTCAAGCTATACCACTGTCATTCAAGCTATACTACTGCTATACCACTGACCTTCAAGCAATACTTCTGACCTTCAAGCTATACTACTGACCTTCAGGCTATACCACTGACCTTCAAGCTATACCACTGACCTTCAAGCTATACCACTGACCTTCAAGCTATACCACTGACCTTCATTCTATACCACTGACCTTCAAGCTATACCACTGACCTACAAGCTATACCACTGACCTTCAAGCTATACCACTGACCTTCAAGCTATACCACTGACCTTCAAGCTATACCACTGACCTTCGGGCTAAACCACTGACCTTCAAGCTATACCACTGACCTTAAATCTATACAACTGACGTTCAAGCTATACCACTGACCTTCATGCTATACCACTGACCTTCAAGCTATACCACTGACTTTCAAGCTATACCACTGACCTACAAGCTATACCACTGACCTACAAGCTATACCACTGACCTTCAAGCTATACAACTGAACTTCATGCTATACCACTGTCCTTCAAACTATACCACTGACCTTCATGCTATACCACTGTCCTTCAAACTATACCAATGACCTCAAAGCTATACCACTGACCTTCAAGCTATACCACTGACCTTCAAGCTATACCACTGACCTACAAGCTATACCACTTACCTTCAAGCTATACCACTGACCTTCAAGCTATACAACTGACCTTCAAGCTATACCACTGACCTTCATGCTATACCACTGACCTTCAAGCTATACCACTGACCTACAAGCTATACAACTGACCCTCAATCTATACCACTGACATACAAGCTATACCACTGACCTTCAAGCTACCACTAACCTACAAGCTATACCACTGACCTTCATGCTATACCACTGTCCTTCAAACTATTCCACTGACCTACAAGCTATACCACTGACCTTCAGGCTATACCACTCACCTTCAGGCTATACCACTGTCCTTCAAGCTATACCACTGACCTTCATGCTATACCACTGACCTTCAGGCTATACCACTGATCTTCAAGCTACACCACTGACCTTCAAGCTATACCACTGTCCTTCAAGCTATACCACTGACCTTCAGGCTATACCTTTGACCTTCAAGCTATACAACTGACCTTCAGGCTATACCACTGACCTTCAGGCTAAACCACTGACCTTCAGGCTATACCACTGACCTTCAGGCTATACCACTGACCTTCAAGCTATACCACTCATCTTCAAGCTATACCACTCACCTTCAAGCTATACCACTGACCTTCAAGCAATACCACTGACCTTCAAGCTATACCACTGACCTTCAAGCTATACCTCTGACCTTCAAGCTATACCACTGACCTTCATGCTATAAAATTGACCTTCAAGCTATACCACTGACCTACAAGCTATACCACTGACCTTCAAGCTATACCACTGAACTTCAAGCTATACCAATGACCTTCAAGCTATACCACTGACCTTCGTGCTATACCACTGACGTTCAAGCTATACCACTGACCTTCATACTATACCACTGACCTTCAAGCTATACCACTGACCTACAAGCTATACCACTGACCTTCAAGCTATACCACTGACCTACAAGCTATACCACTGACCTACAAGCTATACCACTGACCTTCAAGCTATACCACTGACCTTCAAGCTATACAACTGATCTTCATGCTATACCACTGTCCTTCAAACTATACCACTGACCTTCATGCTATACCACTGTCCTTCAAACTATACCACTGACCTCCAATCTATACCACTGACTTTCAAGCTATACCATTGACCTACAAGCTATACCACTGACCTTCAAGCTATACCACTGACCTACAGGCTATACAACTGAACTTCAAGCTATACCACTGACCTTCAAGCTATACAACTGACGTTCAAGCTATACCACTGACATTCATGCTATACCACTGACCTTCAAGCTATACCACTGACCTACAAGCTATACCACTGACCTTCAAGCTATACCACTGACCTTCAAGCTGTACGACTGACCTTCATGCTATACCACTGTCTTTCAAACTATATCACTGACCTCCAAGCTATACCACTGACCTTCAAGCTATACCACTGACCTACAAGCTATATCACTGACCTTCAAGCTATACCACTGACCTTCAAGCTATACCACTGACCTTCAAGCTATTCTTGGTTTCCCTATCCTCCATTTCATCTGCGACTGCTTGACAGAGTGGAGAACAGAGCAAGACTTCTCATCTCTCGCCTGGACCCATCCTGGATTGATCTGTCATTTCAGCAGAGCCTTCAACACATGAGGGATGTGGGCGGCCTTACTGGTATGTACAAGGCCAACATTGTCAAAGTACCACACTTGGCTCCACTCCAAGGACAGCGAGAAGCGAGCTTCTACAAAATAAGACGGGCAGCCATCTGCAACTTCACTCTGGCTGTACCCTTCTACAGAAAATTTAATCTGAGATCACTTACTCCCAGGATGACTCGAGTCTGGAACACATTCGTACAGCATTATGATGTCAACGAGATAAAGTCAGTTGATCAAATGAAAATGCTGGCCCACAGATGGCTCACAGCTGGCCCACAGATGGCTCACAGCTGGCCCACAGATGGCTCACAGCTGGCCCACAGATGGCTCCAACTTCATCCTGTTCCCTACTTGTATGTTTCATAACAATAAAAATGCTTTCAAATGAGTTGATGTAGGTAACAGCTCTTAACTTGTCAATAAAGTTAAGAATCCTTAACCTAACCTGGTCAAACCTTGTAAAAAGAGAGAGGGAGAGGGAGGGAGGGAGAGGGAGAGAGAGAGGGAGGGAGAGGGAGGGAGAGGGAGGGATGGAGAGGGAGAGGGAGAGAGAGAGGGAGGGAGGGAGAGAGGGTGCAGTAAGGGAAAAGCCTGAGAGAGAGATGTGACAGAGGACAGACAGCTGAGGAGGATGAGAGGGGAGGACAGAGATAAAGTGGAGGAATGGGTGAAGAAATATAACTAGAATCAATATTAAACAACTATATCAGTCATCTCTGTTATTCCTTTTACACCTATCAGGAGGGAGAGGTGCCTTGATGCTCGTACAGGGCTCTTGATCCCAGGAACATTAGCTACCCTTCCCCTCAGCAGTATTAACAAAACTGTCTAACATTTCATAAGTGTTGTTTGACTTTAACGGGCTTAAATCTGCCTTGACTTCCTACTTATTTCTGCAACATTGCAAACTCTTGATGTGATTGCAACACGAAAGGCCTAGAGCTATCATTCAACTCCCCCATGTGGTTATTTTGCATTTTTTATCGCTCGATCGCGATTATTGCATATATATATATATATATATATATTTTTTTTTTTTTTGTGCCTTTCTATACCTTACGTAATATTCATTGGAGAACATTCTGAAATAAAACATAAGTTAGAGCTTAACATTCTCTATACAAAATTCAACAAGAATTAAGATCAAAGAAGAGAATTAGATCCTCAATATTGGGATTTCCAAATGTAATTAGGTCTAAAATAGCCACTAAAATGGTCGTAATCATATGCAGATTAAGTTGTCAGAATGTTCGTAAGAGAGGCGAGCCTTGATGCCGGTGAAAGGCTCTTGATGCGAAGTACTGGAGTTAACCCCCCCCCTTTTTTTGATTAGGGGTTTAGACAACGTACAAGTTGACACACAAATAACCCGCACAATGTATCCCGTAGTTCGATCGCTAGCGCACTCATCACACACTGAGGTCCGTGGTTCGATCCCCGGTACAGATGGAAACATTAGGATGTGTTTCTTTATGACACCGGTTGTCCATGTTCACCCATCAGTAAAATAGGTACCTGGGTGTTAGTGGACTGGTGTGGGTCCCATCCTGGGACAAAACTGACCTAATTTGCGGGAAATGCTCAGCATAACAAGGGGCTTTCTATAAAGTAGTATGTCATTGATGTCAGCTATGGTCTGTATACCTTGTACATGTACTTGTAGTAAATAAAGATATTATTATTATTATTATTAGTATATTTATTATTATAACGGCGTTTCGGTCGTCATTGCGGGTTATTTGTGTGTTCCACCCACAGTATTGTGCCTTTTTGTTCTTTAATATTATTATTGGCTAGGCGAGTACTTGGAAGAGTAACAAGAATTTTTTTCAAATATATATAAATATATATATATATATATATATATATATATATATATATATATATATATATATATATATATATATATATATATATATATATTGTAAAGAGGTAGCTTCGTGTCCACAGTTGCCTAATCCAGTCTTAGCAGTGCACACTAACCTAATCCTTTTAAATCTAACCTAATCTAGATTTTTCCTGATCTATTTGAAAGAAACCTAACCTAACCCAAAGTAACGAAAGCTAACCTAATTTAACCAAACCTTTATTCACGTATTATATTCTTACCTAACATTACCTAATATAACCAAAATATAATCAAAGCTAACCTAGCCTAACCTAAGCTAGTCTAGCATATTCTAACCTAACCTAATCTAGCCTAGCATTTTCTACCCTAACCTAATCAAACCTAACTTGCCATCCATTTTCCTTTTTCTGTAATTAAAAGGATCAAGAGGATCAGTGGAACACAGGTGGAAGTTGATAACTCACAAAAGCTACTGAGATGTTAGGAAGTATTTCTTTAGTCTTTGGGTTTGTTTAAGGCAAAACTAATTTGATTATGGGGTATAGGAAAACTCAATACACAGCTTCAGGAGAAGGTATGAGATATTAGGAAGTATTTCTTTAGTCTCTGGGTTTGTTTAAGGTAAAACTAATTTGATTATAGGAAAACTCAATACACAGCTTCAGGAGAAGGTATGAGATGTTAGGAAGTATTTCTTTAGTCTCTGGGTTTGTTTAAGGTAAAACTAATTTGATTATGGGGTATACGAAAACTCAATACACAGCTTCAGGAGAAGGTATGACGAGGCCTAAGTAACCAGAAACAAGTATTGTTTATACGAATGGTATGCAGTATCGACAAAGGTACCTATATGTTGCACTTGTGTCTAAATATTCAATAAGTATTGTCAATCAATCAATGTATGACTTAAGGGCCACGTCAGTTTCCCCGTTTTCTAATATGTTATTTACCCCCTTATAATCTACCTAGTCCATAATTACTATCTCATTTGCTTTGCTTTCGTAAGGTGAAGTTTAGGATCTTTCCTTGATTTCCTTAATTCAGGTCTGAGCAACCATGAATTAAGGAAAGACCTTAGACTTCACCTTACGAAACAGACAAAGCAAATGCGATAGTAATTATGGATAACGTAGATTGTAGGGAAAAAAATAAGCATGATATTAGAAGACAGGGAAACTCATACGCCTCTTAAATCATGACTGAAGTTATGACTTCTGTCTCAAGTCTTGACTTTGGGGTCTGGACGCTTAATTTCGGCCCCGAAAACACATTTGGTGATTACACATAGGCTAAATTAGGACGGTAATTACCGGTTAATAGTGCAGCTCTGCTGGACGGTAACCTTTGAAGCTGCCGTAGCTGATGGACCTATAATGGAATGTTTGGTGATATCCTCAGTGTTTGGTGATATCCTCAATGTTTGGTGATATCGTCAATGTTTGGTGATATCGTCAATGTTTGGTGATAGCGTCAATGTTTGGTGATAGCCTCAGTATTTGGTGATATCCTCAGTGTTTGGTGATATCCTCAATGTTTGGTGATATCCTCAATGTTTGGTGATATCCTCAATGTTTGGTGATATCCTCAATGTTTGATGATATCCTCGATGTTTGGTGATATCCTCGATGTTTGGTGATATCCTCAATGTTTGGTGATATCCTCAATGTTTGGTGATATCCTCAGTGTTTGGTGATATTCTCAATGTTTGGTGATATCTTCAATGTTTGGTGATATCCTCAATGCTTGGTGATATCCTCAATGTTTGGTGATATCCTCAATGCTTGGTGATATCCTCAATGTTTGGTGATATCCTCAATGTTTGGTGATATCCTCAATGTTTGGTGATATCCTCAATGTTTGGTGATATCCTCAATGTTTGGTGATATCCTCAATGCTTGGTGATATCCTCAATGTTTGGTGATATCCTCAATGCTTGGTGATATCCTCAATGTTTGGTGATATCCTCAATGTTTGGTGATATCCTCAATGTTTGGTGATATCCTCAATGTTTGGTGATATCCTCAATGTTTGGTGATATCCTCAATGTTTGGTGGTATCCTCAGTGTTTGGTGATATCCTCATCGCTCTGCTTCAGGGCAAAGGGACTGATTGTCTCATATTTTGTATGTTTCTACTGTCTTCCAATTATGTCCTTGAACTTGAAAAAAATGGTTATTACTATGACCATAATTTTTAAAGGGGTGGAGGGGTAAGCCAGTGGAAGGCCTCGGTCAGGTGACCAAAAGCTTCAACGGCAGGAAACATTACTCACGAAAGTCGTAATATGATTGCAAACGACAATAGGCCCATGCTAGCCTCCCTATGGCGTATAGAAACATATCAATTTTGGATGCATCTTATTAGAGATATCTGGTCCAGTTGTTAACGCACTGGCCTGTGAGTTTTAGTCAGGAAACACTTGTCCTGTTTCCTGACAAACCTTACCTGACCTAACCTTGAATTTGTACTGATAAAGCCACTGGAGGGCGAAACGTCTACAAATAAAGACACCCAGATGTTTCACATGTGTCTAATTCATTCCACTGATGGAGGCATGGACCTTCACTGGCATCTTCGGCTGAGAAAAATAAATTATATTGTTTTCATCTGAGATCGTTAAAAAAAATACAAATATTTTGTTTTAACTTTTGTTACAAGATTTTCATAAGTCGTTGTGTCCACTTCAGTGGACACAAAAAAAAATAGCATATGAAAAAAAGGTGAAATTCCCTAAAGTCAGTACCTGACCAGTCGGGCTGTGGTTCGTACGTTGGATTGCGTGTGGCCAGCAGTAACAACCTGGTTGATCAGGCCCTGATCTACAGCGAGGCTTGGTCATGGACCGGACCGCGGGAATAACTAAATGGTTATAACTGACCATAATTTTTAAAGGGGTGGAGGGATAAGCCAGCGAAAGGTCTCGGTCAGATGACCAAAAGCTCCAACGGAGAGTCATCATCTAAGACCCGCGTCAAGAAACACTTGTCCTGTTTCCTGACGAACCTTACCTAACCTAACTGACCGCGGGGGCGTTGACCCCCGAAACAGCCTCCAGGTAGACTCCACAACTAGTGTCCACATTAAGCTTTGAATAACATTGGTATAAAATATCAACACAATTGAAAAATAGACACAAATGCGGTATAATACGATCCCTTATTGTTTGTGACTTGATAAAACCCACTCTGTGGGCGAAACGTAGTCAATAAATAATCGTATTATATTGCATTTATACCTATTTTTCCAGGCTTCTATGACCCTCCTGCCTGGAAGGTGTTCTTCCAGGCATTTTTCTCAAAAACAATTTTTTTTTCACTTTATGAGTTAATATATACAATGTTTTTCTACATATAATTTTTCCTCACAATATTTTCAACTGTATTAGAGTACAACAACCTCAGAATGTTGAATTTCACTCGTTTTTATTTCTTTCCGTCTTTTTTAAATTAAAAAATAGCAAAAATTATGTATTTCTTAAAACATCTATTATAAATTCAATTAGGCTTCCTACTAATAAGGAGACATATTTACATCACGATTGCCATAGTCAGTTTTCCGGTATTAACATAAGGTTATTAATAACCTTGTTTCCTGACAAACCTAACCTAACCAAACTTAACCTAACCAAACCTAATTTAACCTAACCTAACCTATGTTCCAACCTGAAGTCTCCCAACTCAGGCTGATATATTTAGTAACCTTATGAAGGAACACTTTTCCTGTGTGAGAGAAAATAACATAGAAATATAGATGGTTTGTGCCCGGTATAAGATGTACACTAGGATAGCATACAACTGGTGTTCCACCAGTGTAAACATGCAGGTTAGGGGTAGCAGCAGACGGTGGGTCTTCCCACAATGTAACTATCGAATTAGGGAACGAGTGGGGTTTAAACCCATGAAAAGTGAGTGCTAAAACTCACAGGCCAGTGCGTTAACAACTGGACCAGCTAGCTCTAATAAGAACCATCCAAAATAGATATATTTATATACGCCATAGGGAGACTAGCATGGGTCTATTGTCCTTTGCAATAATATTACGATTTCCTGAGTAATGTAACTGTAATATGGAGTAGCAGTCATAGCTATCACCACGTTATATTTAATAATAGCACCTTCATGGCTATAGTAGATGGCAGCAAGGGTAGGGGTGGGCAGTAGGAGACAGCAGGGGCAGGGGTGTGCAGCAGGGGCAAGAGGGAGCAAAAGAACACGCTTGAACAAGAACATCTGGTTGAACACCACAGTACACAGCTCGTGGGAAATGTTACAGTGTTGGGGCAGTGTACAGGGACTTGTACACTTCACGCCTGGCATCCCCGTGGGTGGGGAGGGCCAGAGCGAGTGCAAGAGAGAGAGGAAAAGAGAGGGACGTAAAGAGGGAGAAAAGGAAGAAAGTGGAGAGAGAGAGAGTATATATATATATATATATATATATATATATATATATATATATATATATATATATATATATATATATATATATATATATATATATATTTGAAGCCATTGAAGAGCTGTTGATCAAAGAAAATTGGAGATATCTTTCCTTTCCTTGGATCGATCCTGATAGTCTGTTGTTTCTCTGATGGTGTAAGGACCAGTATAGGCCTGTCCCCATAATCCTAATAATAACGAAATGTATTTCTGTGTCTGCGTGATCCGAGGAAGATATCCCTGTATTCCATAACCCCAGTCCCCTGTGCCTCACTGTACGCGATTGGAATAGTGCAGAGTGCGGCATAAGTTGATAATGTAATAAGATATTAGCGTTGAAGATTTCAAGGGAATCGGACGAGGCCTTCACAAGTTATATGGAAACTGATTTTTTATTTATGTTAACACATCGGCCATTTCCCACCAAGGCAGTGTGACCTGAATGAGAAGAAATACATTCATCATTATTCACTCCACCACTGTCTTGCCAGAGACGTGCGATACTACAGTTCAAAACAAAAAAATATTCCCACTCCTTCAGAGTGCAGGCATTGTACTCCCCACCTCCAGGACTCAATGTTACTTTGCTCACACTCCAACAGCACATCGTCATAAAATACTGCCTCTACTCCTAACACTCTCACGCACGCTTGCTGGAAGTCCAAGCCCCTCGCACTAAAACCTCCTTTACCTATTCCCTCCAACCTTTTCTATGACTAATATCCTTGTTTTTCAATAAAAGTGGTAAATTATGACATATACATGGCAAATCTAATTCAAATCTTTAAGAGGGAACAAATTGATCAATATCCTAAAATACCCAAGCACGTTAGGTTTAATGTCTCTCAGATGTTGCACTATCTAGTAATTAGCTTACAAGGGTTGCTGCTAATCAGATGCAACACTCAGAAGTTATCACATGCAAATCGATACATTAATTTTTCCAATCCCCCCAAAAAAAAAAAGCAAATTGGTACCGACACAGACAAAAATCAGTACAAACTTTTCTCTAAGTAAGACTGACTTTTAAGAAAATAAGTAAGTTTAAAGTAACTTTAGTGTACTTATATAAATTAATAATAATTTCCTTTGGGGCGACGATTGAAGCCGCGGCTTCACGTCCTTAGACGAGCTGCGGTACTATACCTCTGCCCAGTACGGCGGTGCCGCAATACCAGGAGGTAGCATCCTACAACCTATTTTCCCTGGCTGCCTTCAAGAGGGAGCTGGTCAGATACCTAAAGTCATTGCTCGATCAGCCGGGCTGTGGTTCGGACGTTGTAGTACGTGCGGCCAGCAGTAACAGCCTAGTTGATTAGGCCCTGATCCACCGGGGAGCCTGGTCAAGAACTGGGCCGCGGGGGCGTTGATCCCAGGTAGACGCCAGGTACCACATGAATATTTGATAAGATTAGATTTAGATTTTGCCACCGAAGTGGCTAGTTTATTGTGCACTCAATATCCATCCTGTGGATGATAGCGCAAGAGCATGTGGATACACAAAGGGCCCAGGAGCTAGACCCCAAAAGGGTTTATATAGGATTACATCTGGATTTATATTTTCAGTCGACTTATGTGTTGGAAACAAGTTTAGGAAATTTGCTTAATATATCTGGTATCTTATATTCACGAATAAGATATATTGAAATATCACATTGATTATTATACTGTCTTTATATTCCTCAAGTGGACAATTAAGCACATAGTCATGTAGCCAAGCCTAAGCCTAGCTACTACTACATCAGTCAGTCTGTTCACATTGCAAGTTGCTCCATAAACGTATTTATCAACGCTCATACTATTCTAGTTAGTGATAGATTTTGTCAGGCTTCTATCTGCATCCCTATAACATTAAGGAGTAATCCAATATGTGATGAAATCCATAAAAATTGCACATTAATTCCCTTTTCCATGATTTTTTTTTCATATATAACTGGCTTCTTTGATGAACGTGTTATCATAAACTATATTATTATTATTATTATTATTAAACCATACCACGGTTGGGGTTAGAACCCGCGATCAGAGAGTGTCTCTGTGTCGTGTCAGTATCATATATACACTTGTGTAGTGTATCTTTCCTTTTATACAGCTGGTCCCTTTGCGTGTGACGTCACGGTACCCGCTGACGTCAGAGGCTCAGCGCATGTGCACAGCCTCTCAGAGAGCACTGTCTCACTAACGTTAGACCTACAGGCGAGACAGACGGCGTGGCTGGACTCTCATTCACTTACTGTAAATATACCGTAACCATCCAACAAGGAGTATCTTTGACCTCCTATATATCTCTCCCAAGACCCACGCGACATCTGATCGCGGGTTCTATCCCCACCCGTGGTATGGTTTGTGTGCAATCGTGTCATTACGATTTCGTGAGTCATTATTATTATTACATTCTTTAGGGAGTGCTGAACTCGTACGTAATGGAAGGCATTCAGGGTCGATCCATAGAATTGGGGCACAGATCTAATGCATCAGATCAAGATCCCCTCACCGTCACCCTTGATGCATTATACTACTACACACAGCTTGTTTTATCCTCCTCCTCTATACTTCTCACAGAATCTTTCCTGCCCAGTTTACACTCCTATAAATATGTTTTATTGTTCTCTAAAATAAGTTTATAAGAAGGTGTATTTCTTCGCTTTCGCCCATCAGTCTCTACTTTCTTCAGTTTTCCTCTTTTCTTTTGGGTTTTGCCCTTTTTGTGTCTTGGGAAATGTACACACACATATAATAAGTTAGGTAAGGTTCGTCAGGAAACAGAACAAGTGTTTCCTGACGCGGGTCTTGGTCAGATGACCCACCGTTGGAGCTTTTGGTCATCTGACCGAGGCCTTCCGCTGGCTTACCGGTCCACCCCTTTAAATATTATGGTCAGTTACAACCATTTATAACAGGCTTGCTGCTAAGATTTTACCCATCAGTTGAGGCATCGCCACATAGGCGTACCCTTGGGAAGTGGCAAGCCTAGTGGACCTAGCAGGTGAGAAGTGAGATATACAGAGTTTTGCTGGACTTGGTGCTTAGTCTCCCTCCAACACCAGGAATCCTCGTTATGATATGCATTTCTGTCTGTTGAGGATTGATCAATTACATCTCTTTCCTTCTGTGGTACCTGTGGTGTGGTATCTTTGTAATAGATACCTACAAATTGGTTGAGAACGATATGTAAACAAACACTAGAACATATTAGAATTGGTCCTTGAACATTGATCACTGATCAAGGTCCCACGTCCGAAACTTTTTCTAATAAATATGTCCTAGTATTTGCTAACGCGTCTTAATAAACCAACCTGAGCCTTGCACTTACGGTTGAGGCCTTTTCACTTTCGTGATAATTCATATACTTACTGGGATGTCTGCAGGGACCTCGAGGAACTTTTAGGAGATTCTTCTGACTTTAACAATCAAGTGAGAGTTTGAAGCGCATCAGGATATTTTAACATAGTGTAATTGTATTTGTTTGTGTTGTACATTTTATTGATGCTAGCTGTGTTTTACTCTGTGTAAATTTATTATTTTGCTTTCGTGCTTTCATTGGCAAGTGCGGAGGATGAAGTACACACTCAGAGCACTCTTCAAATTTCAAAAATATTGCATCTGTGTATATCCCGGTGTATATCTAAGTGTAAACACATCAAGTGATGTGTATTATTAATGTATATACATAAAACTTAATTGGGAATTAAAAAAATTCTGTGACAAACAGCCTTAATGGCCGTCGTGTACTAGCATCAATCCTAACAAGCTAGCCTGACAGGGTCGTTCCCAGCCTGACCGGGTCGTTCCCAGCCTGACCGGGTCGTTCCCAGCCTGACCGGGTCGTTCCCAGCCTGACCGGGTCGTTCCCAGCCTGACCGGGTCGTTCCCTACATTACCTCTTCTGGTAATATCTTCTTCACATAAAAGTTGTATTTACCTAATCAGCAAATTAAACTTAAGATGTAATTACGTTTTCAGGACTTACTGCACTTTATAAGTACCTTTGAAGTCCTCGCTCCCAGGTTTTAAATTGACTGAGCCAAAGGGTTAATTTATTTTAATTATGAGAGATAGATAGAAAAAGAAAACGCCGTTTTAATAATAAATGAAATAGAAAAGTCAAAATAATAATATAAATTTATTTTATGCCTGAGTATAAGAAAAATTTGTGCAGTATGTATGCACCAAAAAAAAAAAAAAAAATATATATATATATATATATATTATTTTGTTTTATTAACACATCGGCCGTTTCCCACCAAGGCAGGGTGGCCCGAAAAAGAAAAACTTTCATCATCATTCACTCCATCACTGTCTTGCCAGAAGGGTGCTTTACACTACAGTTATAAAACTGCAACATTAACACCCCTCCTTCAGAGTGCAGACACTGTACTTCCCATCTCCAGGACTCAAGTCCGGCCTGCCGGTTTCCCTAAATCCCTTCATAAATGTTACTTTGCTCACACTCCAACAGCACGTCAAGTATTAAAAACCATTTGTCTCCATTCACTCCTATCAAATACGCTGACACATGCTTGCTGGAAGTCCAAGCCCCTCGCATACAAAACAACCTTTATCCCCTCCCTCCAACCTTTCCTAGGCCGACCCCTACCCCGCCTTCCCTCCACTACGGATTTATACACTCTCGAAGTCATTCTACTTTGTTCGCAAACAGGCGAAATTATTTACAAACATTGTCTCTACGTCCACAGCAGGACTCGAACCTGCTGAGTGTGTATCATAGAGGTAACAAAACTGACTGTTTTACATGTATTTAGTAAAGCAGCATTTCTGTGAAACATCCATTGTTGGGATTTACAATTAAATCACAACTGTTCGAATTGAGAAAGAAGAATATTGCGAACATTGTGGAATATCAAATCTGGCTAAATTGTAAAGAGTGACAATGTGCATGAAAAAAAAGATCCTATTTCAAACAGAAGTGAGCAAGAAAGTGACACATAAACGTTGGACCATTGAACGACAGTAATAAGAAAACCTTACACAGAGAGACACGGCTTTGTTAGGCTTTGTTAACGTAAGTAGCCTGACTATCGATGCGTTGTCAGTGAGTTCTAGCTTAAAACGCCATGATACAAAAACTAAAACTCTTAGATTCTCTCTATCTTGTGTCTAGGCTTCAATTTTAAATTCATTTTAATCTAATGAGTGATCTTTGGTTTCAGAATGTAATTTGAAACTGACTGGTGTGAGTGGCATCCTGGGAGGGGGTAGTATACTCCTGTGTGACAGTCCTCTCCCCTGACACATTCTAATTTCTAAACATACTGTCAGTGTATTTAACATTCACGGACACTCAGTAAACTGATGAATAACATTTAAAGAGTTTGTTTGACTGGATACTTGTATGTAAAGTGACAACAGTAGACCAAGAATTGACATAAATTTGTAGATAATACATTTGTAAGGAGTCCAGACAGCGTTCACTAATATTTATAAATCATTTGCCCATGACAAGGAAGCTTGATTAAGTAACATCTTTAGGAAATACAGCCATGGGTGTAGAAATCGTTATAAGAAAATGATACTGAAACCATGAAAGCAGATATATATGGCATAACAGTTCTTGCTAATAATAAAATTTCTGTGTCAAAAGCAAACCAACCTGAGTGTATCAAATAACAGCTATTAATGTAGGCTTTTATAGCATTTCCCTCAGAGTACGAACACATGGTGAAAAGGTCACTTCTTATTCAGTAAATGTAACCTTCCTATAAACTTTGGTATTAATAACATTTAGAAAGGTCAATTTCCTTTTATTATACAGTTAATTCAATATTTCTATTTAGAAATCAAATTATCACTAATAATTAGGATCTTTGAAAAGCGGTAAGTTATCTAGTCATTTATACACAAATTTTAAATCTATTGGACAGGCATCAAGCCAGATTTTGCTATCATAACACAGAAAATACAATAGGCAAAGTTGGACCTAAAAGATAACCATTGTTATCTTAAATCCTCCTTGTTCCTCTGCAATCCTACTTTGTCCTACCAGGAGGGGGGTTCTGGGGGTCAACTCCCCCTCGGCCAGGGTAATGACCAACCCTATTTCAATAATTCTGGTAAATAAGACACGTGTGCAATAGTTAGGTATCTTATTTCGAATAAAGATACCTAACTCTTGGTATTATATACTATTTTAATATTCACTTATAATTCTAGCAAACACTTAAGCTGGTATATTCAACGTGATCCCTGGCAATCCTACAGTACTTTCCCAGCTGTCATGGATATACTGAGCAAATATACCAACCACTTCACCTGCTTTTAACATATCTGGCTTAATCCCCTCTGCTTTACTCCCTCTATATTCCAGTCAGTCTCGTGTACCTCACACACACACACACATTCAGGTCTTTCTTACTTCTGTAAGATAATTATCGTACAAACACACACACACACGCGCGCGCGCACGCACACGCACACGCACACACACACACACACTGGCATGGTGGCTAGCGCTCTTGCTTCACGCACGGAGGGCCCGGGTTCAATTCCCGGTGGGGCCGAAACATTTCGAAGTGTTTCGTTACACACACACATACATACAACAGGCCTAGTGTCTAATCGACATGTGCCTAGGACAAAATGGTAACTAACACACACACACACACACACACACACACACACACGAGCGGTGAGGAGAGACTAGAAAAAGTTAATCTGACGTCATTGGATGAAAAACAAAGGAGACATGATAACAACATGGAAAATACTCAGGGGAATTATTAGGGAGACAGGAATAGACTGTAAGGTGGGACATAGATACACTGTGCCTAGAAGTTAAGAACATATGAAAGAAACACTGCAGCAGGCCATTACTAGGCAGGTTCTTATCAACCCCTACTAGCCAAAGTCTTCACCATGCACTCACCACCGGTATACTGGTGTTTCCTCTGTATATTCAGTTACGTCCACCTGCAGTTCGATACCTACAAGAAGAATCAGTGGTATCTAGAAGTACAATTAAGGATAAGGATAGTACTATGCAGTACTATTCGTACTTCCAATCCCACATCTACCAATTCCATGACACTTTCCCAAATAAGTGTTGTACACTTTTACATGCCCTATGGTGGCAGTTGCTGGAGGAGGGTTGGGACAGAGCCTTTTGCTTTGCAAACTTTAGGCTCAAACATCTAGATGATAGTTAATATTTCTAATCAAGTTATGAGTAGATGATCTTAGTATATGGCCTCGGGTGGGCTCTAAAAGTACTCTTATATATATATTTTTCATGTGTACTTCTCCTCTTACTACTACTACTACTACTACTACTACTACTACTACTACTACTACTGACCCCTGTGGTTTAGCGCTTTTATTTGATTTTAATAATAATACTATTACTACTACTACTATTACTACTACTACAACACTCATCCTCATCATTTCCCTTGTGTTCCTTCTATCTTAGTCTCCCTCTTTCTATCCCCTCCCCATCTTCTTTTCTTCCCTGTTCCTTCTTCCTCTTCCTCCTCTTTTTTCTTCCCTCCCCTCCCCGCCTGGCGAGAGGATACATTCCGAAGATTTAGTGGAGGCCAGACGCGAGCGAGCGGGGAGACGGCGGAAGTAAGGAAGAAGCAGGAGTGACTGGTGGATGCTTGGAGACGGAGATGAGAGAGAGAGAGAGAGAGAGAGAGAATACTCACCAATGTGTGCCTGCGCGCGAGTGCTTGTGTGTGTACTCACCTATTTGCACTCACCTATTTGTGGTTAGAGGTGTCCAATCATAGCTGACCACTACTATCTACCTACACACAGACATACACATATACGTGTGTGTGTGAAAAGCAGGAAGCAAGGATTGGAGTAGTGAAGGGGAAGAAGGGTAGAGGGAAGAAAGGTAAGAAGAACCTGAAGAGGAAAAAGTAGACGGAAGGTAAAGTAGATGGAAGGTATGAGGAAACTAAGTAGAGAAAGAGTGGATAAACGTAAGGGGAAGAAGGGGAGGTGGAAGGTCGGAGGAAGCAGATAGGCAAAAGGAGAATGGGAGGAGGAAGCAAGGAGTGATAAAGAATAGGCAGAAATAAAGTGAAAACAAATTAAAGGAAGATACGTCTCTCAGAGAGCAATATACAGACGTGTAATGAGTTCTTCAAGCGCATTGTGAAGTAAACATTAAATTTGTATTCCATGGAGCCAGGAGAAAGTTTGGAATTACCTTTCCTACAAGAGAAAAAGTATAGATGGATAATTTACTATGTAGAAAAAAATACTTGTAATATGGAGAGAGGAGGGAATAAAAGGAATGCAATAATCGATATAAACACAAGCACTGATGAACATAGTGAGGGTATTGATGTAGTTAGGTACTGTCACTATGATGTTTATGGTGTATGAGAGGCTTTTGCAACACTTGGCTTCCTCAGTCCAGTACAGAGATGAATAGTGGAAGAAGAGTTTGAGGTTATTAGTCCCTCATCCTGGAGTAGATGTGTTTAGTTCATCAGTCTTGATGAAAGTACAGCATGTGTGTGGAGAAGTGGCTTATAGACTGCTGACACGTGACGTGGAGTAGTCGTAGTCAGTGTCACCTTAGGTGGACGCAGGTTATACATATAGGTTAGGCAAGGCATAGAATTCTCTATTTTAATATCACAAAATGTTGCTCTGTGTCTGACGGGAATTGAATATAAATGGCTCGGAGAACCGATAAGTTGATAATTCAGACACTTGTGCAATACTTGGGATTTTTTAATGCAGAATTCAGACAATCCAAGAAAGTAATGTGAACCCATTTGTGCCTCAGTTTTCTTCAGCCTCTGCTGTCAAGCAGGTAAGATATACCTCTTTATGCTGTTAATTAACTGGCTGCTTCGCTTGCAAGATTTACCACGTGATGCTTCAAAGACATTTTCGAGTCATACTTCACTCTTATTATATCCAAATCTTTCCGGGCTTGAACTTTCTTCCACTCTTCATTACCACAACTCTAGCATTAACATCATGATGTCTAGATACCATTATTTGCGTTGTCTTAGAAGCAAATGTAACCAGCCAGAGTTTTTCCCAACTTCACATTACTCTAAGTATCTAATTTGTCTGAGACCAGTTGGCATCTCGTTTCTTGGGTAAGTAAATATTAGAATACAGACTTCTACATAAGCATGGGATTCCGATAAATTAGACACATGAAGCTGCTGTGGGGCTAAACTTTTCCATAATAAATATACCCAGGTGTTGAACATGTGTCTAATTTATGAACTTGTCGGTTATTTGAACCATTTATCTGCATGGGAGTCTGAGAAGAGGTGAAACTTACAGGGAAGGAAGTACACTTCCCTGTGGAACACTGACACCAACTGTCTTGTAAACTCTTGAGAATTCCTCATAGAAATCCTTGAAGGTAAACGCTAAGGAGGTGCAATGAAGAGCCTAGAATTCCAAATGCTTGCTGCTTAGCCAAGAGTCTTTGGTGCCATACCCTATCGCAGGCACCAACAATGTCCAGTGCTACTACACAGCTGATTTTGGATTCCTCCAGTGCCTGGTGCCACACACTGGAGGGGAGTGAGAGGAGTTCAGCTGCTGCGGAGTGGACCTTTTTTTTGTAGCCAAATTGACAATCACAAAAAAGGTGCTGTCACTTGTCGTGAGATGATTGTCTTGAGAATTTTTCCAGTGACTGACACGAGTGACACCGATCTGATTATCGCACGGCTCTCTCTCTCTCTCTCTCTCTCTCTCTCTCTCTCTCTCTCTCTCTCTCTCTCTCTCTCTCTCTCTCTTCTCTCTCGTTCTCTCATTCTCTCGTTGTCTCTCATTCTCTCTCATTCTCTCTCATTCTCTCGTTGTCTCTCATTCTCTCTCATTCTCTCGTTCTCTCTCTCGTTTCTCTTTCTCTCTCTCTCGTCTCTCTCTCTCTCTCTCTCTCTCTCTCTCTCTCTCTCTCTCTCTCTCTCTCTCTCTCTCTCTCTCTCTCTCTCTCTCTCTCTCTCTCTCTCTCTCTCTCTCTCTCTCGTTCTCTCATTCTCTCGTTGTCTCTCATTCTCTCGTTTTCTCTCTCGTTTCTCTCTCTCTCTCTCTCTCTCTCTCTCTCTCTCTCTCTCTCTCTCTCTCTCTCTCTCTCTCTCTCTCTCTGGTAAGAATGAAGAATAAATATATTAGCCTAAAAGTCAGTATAATAGATGCTATGCAAGACAAGATGAATAAGAAGAGGAAAATGATGAATAAGAAGAGGAAAATGATTAAGAAGAGGAAGAAGATGAATAAGAGGAAGAAGAAAATGATTAAGAAGAGGAAGAAGATGAATAAGAAGAAGAAAGGAAACATTAAGAAAAGAAAGATGAAAAGGAAAAAGAAAAAGGAGCAAAGGAAAAGAAAAACAAGAAAAAGGAGCAAGAAAAAGAATGAATGAATAGAAAAGATAAAGAAAAGAAAGACTTTAATAAGGAATATTAATAAAATAGTAAACGAAAACAGAAAAGGAATGAAAAGAGGATCAATACAGAGTAGGAAGAGAAGGAAAAAAATTGGAAAAACACGAAAAAAAATTGCTATTAACGAGAAAAACGAAAAAAAAAAACTGGAAATGGTGAGGGAGGAAGACGAAGCAAAATAAAACAAAACAAAAAACTTTAAAAACAAAACAAAAATGGAAAAAAACATAAGTGGTGATGCAGGGAGGCGAGAAGAGAGAGAGAGGAAAAAATTAAATAAAAAGGGGGAAGGAAAAAATCCGATAATAAATCAGGGAGAAGAGAAGAAGCACCAATATGAAAGCAATAAGAGAAGCAGCTAAGGAAACTCCAGCCCTACACACCCTAGGATAATCTAGATTGAATTCTCTTGTTTGTGTAATACATCCTGGGAGGTGTATCCTGCTGCAGTCTTCTTTAAGTCAGCAACAACGACACTGGAGCTGGCAGGGGGGGTAGAAGTGACACGACAGGGGGTAGAAGTGACACGACAGGGGGTAGAAGTGACACGACAGGGGGTAGAAGTGACACGACAGGGGGTAGAAGTGACACGACAGGGGGTAGAAGTGACACGACAGGGGGTAGAAGTGACACGACAGGGGGTAGAAGTGAACGACAGGGGGTAGAAGTGACACGACAGGGAGTAGAAGTGACACGACAGGGGGTAGAAGTGACACGACAGGGGTAGAAGTGACACGACAGGGGTTGAAGTGACACGACAGGGGGTTGAAGTGACACGACAGGGGGTAGAAGTGACACGACAGGGGGTAGAAGTGACACGACAGGGGGTAGAAGTGACACGACAGGGGGTAGAAGTGACACGACAGGTGGGTAGAAGTGACACGACAGGGGTAGAAGTGACACGACAGGGGTTTAGAAGTGACACGACAGGGTTTTTGAAGTGACACAGACAGGGTTTTTGAAGTGACACGACAGGGTTTTATAAGTGACACGACAGAGTTTTAGAAGTGACACGACAGAGTTTTAGAAGTGACACGACAGAGTTTTAGAAGTGACACGACAGGGTTTTAGAAGTGACACGACAGGGGGTTAGAAGTGAGATGAAGCACTGGCAGGGATTCAGAAGTGAGACGACATGGGTTTAGATGAAGCACTGTCAGGGGGTTTAGAAGTGACACGACAGGGGTTTAGAAGTGACACGACAGGGGTTTAGAAGTGACACGACAGGGGTTTAGAAATGACTCGAAAGGGGTTTAGAAGTGACACGACAGGGGTTTAAAAGTGACATGACAGGGGTTTAAAAGTGACATGACAGGGGTTTAAAAGTGACATGACAGGGGTTTAAAAGTGACATGACAGGGGTTTAAAAGTGACATGACAGGGGTTTAAAAGTGACACGACAGGGGTTTAAAAGTGACACGACAAAGGTTTAAAAGTGACACGACAGGGGTATAAAAGTGACACGACAGGGGTTTAGAAGTGACACGACAGGGGTTTAGAAGAGACAAGACAGGGGGTAGAAGTGACACGACAGTAGAAGTGACACGGTAGAAGTGACACGACAGAGGTTTAGAAGTAAGATGAAGCACTGGCAGAGGTTTAGAAGTGACATGAAGCACTGGCAGGGGGTTCAGAAGTGAGACGACAGTAGTTTAGAAGTGAGATGAAGCACTGACAGGGGTTCAGAAGTGAGAAGACGGGTGTAGAAGTGAGATGAAGCACTGGCAGAGGTTCATAAGTGAGACGACAGGGGTTTAGAAGTGAGATGAAGCACTGGCAGGGGTTTTGAAGTGACACTACAGGGGTTTAGAAGTGACACTACAGGGGTTTAGAAGTGACACTACAGGGGTTTAGAAGTGACACGACAGGGGTTTAAAAGTGACACGACAGGGGTTTAAAAGTGACACGACAGGGGTTTAAAGTGACACGACAGGGGTTTAAAAGTGACACGACAGGGGTTTAAAAGTGACACGACAGGGGTTTAAAAGTGACACGACAGGGGTTTAAAGTGACACGACAGGGGTTTAAAAGTGACACGACAGGGGTTTAAAAGTGACACGACAGGGGTTTAAAAGTGACACGACAGGGGTTTAAAAGTGACACGACAGGGGTTTAAAAGTGACACGACAGGGGTTTAAAAGTGACACGACAGGGGTTTAAAAGTGACACGACAGGGGTTTAAGTGACACGACAGGGGTTAAAAGTGACACGACAGGGGTTTAAAAGTGACACGACAGGGTTTAAAGTGACACGACATGGGTTTAAAAGTGACACGACAGGGGTTTAAAAGTGACACGACAGGGGTTTAAAAGTGACAAGACAGGGGGGGTAGAAGTGACACGACAGGGGGTAGTTGACACGACAGAGGTTTAGAAGGGAGTTGAAGCACTGGCAGGGGTTTTGAAGTGACAAGACAGGTGGGTAGAAGTGAGATGAAGCACTGGCAGGGGTTTAGAATTGAGATGAAGCACTGGCAGGGGTTTAGAAGTGACAAGACAGGGGGGTAGAAGTGAGATGAAGCACTGGCAGGGGTTTAGAAGTGACGAGACAGGGGTTTAGAAGTGAGATGAAGCACTGACAGGGATTTAGAAGTGACAAGACAGAAGGGTATAAGTGAGATGAAGCACTGGCAGGGGTTTAGAAGTTACAAGACAGGGGATTAGAAGTGATATGAAGCACTGGCAGGGGTTCAGAAGTGAGACAAGGGTTCAGAAGTGAGATGAAGCTCTAGCAGGGGTTTAGAAGTGAGACGACAGGGGTTTAGAAGTGAAATGAAGCACTGGCAGGGGTTCAGAAGTGAAAAGATGGGTTTAGAAGTGAGATGAAGCACTGGCAGAGGTTCATAAGTGAGACGACAGGGATTTATAGGTGAGATGAAGCACTGGCAGGGGTTTAGAAGTGAGACGACATGGGTTTAGAAGTGAGATGAAGCCCTGGCAGGGGTTAGAAATGAGTCGACAGGGATTTAGAAGTGAGATGAAGCACTGGAAGGGGTTCAGAAGTGAGACAAGGGTTTAGAAGTGAGATGAAGCACTGGCAGGGGTTTAGAAGTGAGACGAACACTGCCATGGTTTAGAAGTGACAAAGTAAGTCGAGCAGCAAGATAAAAGCACCAAAACTGATTCACAAAATCGTCATAACACAATTGTAAACAAACCAGGGTACGGGAGGGGATCGAACTCACGGCAAGTGAATCGCAAAACTCCAAGCCAGTGCGTAAGCCAGTGGCTTACGCACTGGCTTACGCACAACATGTTTACTTAGTTGTCAATGTGTCTTCACGTCCAATATGGCCGACTTTGTATCCTCTTACGTCACATGTGAATCATGGGACTTATAAAAATATTGACTAAAAATTGAGGAATATTATTGATTACCAGAGAATGATAGGGATTTATTTTGGTAGAATGATAGGGATTTATTTTGACAAGAGAATGAGAGGGATTTGTATTGTCAAGAGAATGATAGGGATTCATATTGACAATGGAATTTTAAGGATTTATATGAAAAGAATGATGGGGATTTATATCTTCAATGAAATGATATTTATTCTAGCAAAAAAAAATTATAAGGATTTATGTTGAAAATAAGAAAATAATAGGGATTTATGTTGAAAATTAAAGAATGATAAGGATTTATGTTAGAAATAAAAGAATGATAGGGATTTATATTAAAAATAAGACATTATATGACCCCTATAAATTTATTAATATGTATAATGAGTATGCTAAGAGGGATTTAACCCTGTAAAGGCTAGTTCAGAGGTAGGACAAGGAGCCCTGACTCGACTAAAGTAACCAGAAATAGGTAAGTATAAAATAAAAAATAATAATCCCAGGGGCAAAATAATATCCGAAAATGTAATATTCCGGGTTAGCAAGGAGATAAGTTTTATTGCTAGTATATATCACGCAGTTGTATTACTAACATATCTCACTGCTATATTAAAAGCAGTTATTTTAGAGTATGATTCTAGGTCACACTGTTCTACTTGGGAGGTATATATCACTCTGTTCAACACGGGTATTGCATATTAAAATATAACCAGTTTGAGTTATGTTTGTACACACACACACACACACACACACACACACACATACATACATACATACACATACACAGTCCTAGTGTCTAATCGACATGAACCTAGGACAAAATGGTAACTAACACACACACACTCGACCCCTGAAACCACAAATAGGTGAGTACTCACTCACACACACTAACACACACACATTCACACTCATACACAATAAGGAATCATTGAAGACTCTGTACACCATGAACTTCAGGCCCATATTGGAGTATGCAGCACTAGGATGAAACCCACACCAGGTAAAGCACGTCTAGAAATTAGAGAAAGTGCAAAGGTCTGCAACAAGACTAGTCCTAGAGCTAAGGACTGGGGGACAGGAGGATTAGGGAAGAAATGATAACGACATAAAAGATACTGAGAGGAATTGACAAGTTGGACAGGGACATGATGTTTCAGAGATATAATACAGCAACAAGGGGACACAGCAACAAGGGGACACAGCAATAAGGGGACACAGCAACAAGGGGACACAGCAACAAGGGGACACAGCAATAAGAGGACACAGCAACAAGGGGACACAGCAACAAGGGAACACAGCAACAAGGGGACACAGCAACAAGGGAACACAGCAACAAGGGGACACAGCAACAAGGGGACACAGCAACAAGGGGACACAGCAACAAGAACACAGCAACAAGGGGACACAGCAACAAGAGAGCACAGCAACAAGGGGACACAGCAACAAGGGGACACAGCAACAAGGGGACACAGCAACAAGGGGACACAGCAACAAGGGGATACAGCAACAAGGGGACACAGCAACAAGGGGACACAGCAACAAGGGGACACAGCAACAAGGGACACAGCAACAAGGGGACACAACAACAAGGGGACACAGCAACAAGGGGACACAGCAACAAGGGGACACAGCAACAAGGGGACACAGCAACAAGGGACACAGCAACAAGGGGACACAGCAACAAGGGGACACAGCAACAAGGGGACACAGCAACAAGGGGACACAGCAACAAGGGGACACAACAACAAGGGGACACAGCAACAAGGGGACACAGCAACAAGGGGACACAGCAACAAGGGAACACAGCAACAAGGGGACACAGCAACAAGGGGACACAGCAACAAGGGGACACAGCAACAGGGGGTCACAACTTGAAGTTAAAGACTCAGATGACGCATAGGGATGTTAGGAAGCATTTCTGCATTCATAGAATTGTCAGGAAATGTAAGTCTGGAGAGTGATGTAGTGGAGGCAGGATCCTTACATAGCTTTAAGAAGGGAGAGAGTAGACCTAGTAGCGACCAACGGAAAGGCGGGGCCAGGAGCAGTGATTCGACCCCTGTAACCACAAATTGGTGAGTACAGACACACACTTACTACCAGGTAATAATCATCTGGTAATATGGTTGAATTATGATGTATAACTCGCCAGAAATGACCAGGATGTTGAGAGGAGCTCAAAGGAAACTGAGATATTACCATAGAACCAAGAAGCAAAGAGCACCAAGTAATATTTAATATTATACACATAACAAGAGAAACGATGACGAAACATAAAGTCAGTTGATGGGAACTAACAAAGGTGTACAAAAACAACAGATGTAGCCAAAATGTTTAATGGGACAGACAGCATTAAACAACAGTCCATTGTCGTTGATTTGTGTAATACGTCAGGTAATGGAGAAAATTATCAGGAGAAGAGTAGTGGAACAGCTGGAAAGTAGTGGGTTTATAAACAGCACGATTTCAGAGATGGTAAATAATGTCTCACAAATTTGCTGTAATTCTGTGACAAAGTAACTGAAGTCAGACAGGAGAGAGACAGAAACATACAGACACTGACTGACAGACATATAGAGAAAGGTATAGGTGGATTGCATATTTCTGGACAGTCATTATATTTTTGACACAATACCTCGCAAGACATTCTGACAAAAGCTGTATGAGCAGACAGGAATGGGAGGGAAGACACTACAGTGGATCAAGAAATACCAGGGAAAAAATACCAAGTGATTGTCCACGAAGAAGTGTCTTAATAGTAGAGATTGTGATGAGAGGTGTTCCACAGGAATCAGTACTGGGACCGATACTATTTCTTGAATACGTGAGCAACAATACAGAAAAAAATAACCAGAGGTTCCCTATTATAAGGTAATTTTTTCAGCAAACTATCAGTTAAAGTTGAAATTAGCTTTTGGAAACTCTATTAGGAAGTCATTCATGACTATCAATATACTACAAAAGTTTAATGATGAGACTAGGCTCTGGGTTATTAAGAGACTAAATAAATTGACCCTGATGACATTAGAGGACAGAACGACAAGTGGCAATATGAAAACGACATACAAAATACTGAGAAAATGATTGGGTGGACAGCGACAGACTGAGAGGCGGGAAACAGGAACACGAGGGCACAGCTGAAAGTTGAAAACACAGATGAGTCACAGGATTTAGGAAACACTTCATCAGTCTCAGGTGAATCATGAAAATGGTAGAGGAAGGTTCCATACATAGCTTTAACAATAGGTATGATAGGGCAGTCGAAGGCAAGAGTGTGTACATCAAATATTCTTATCTTCAGAAAACTTGTGGCTTCATCTAACCTTACCTGCCTCTCTTCCTTTCCTCTTAATATATTTTTTTTTGTCCTGTTTTTCGGCTTTTTACTTTCCCTCTTCCTTTTCTTAACAAGCATGAGACAGCTGGTCTACTGCAGTGGTCCTTTACCTCCCCTGGGGACGGTTGTTGAGTTTGGTCTCCACTGCCTTCAGATGTAATTCATTTTCATTACTCTATCACTATTCGTGCCCAGCATGGGCCAGTAGGCCCTTGCAGTGCTCCTCTGTTCTTCTGTTCTTGTGTACTCCTACTGCTACAACTATTACTACTACTTCTGTTACTACTACAACAACAACTACTACTACTATTATTAATAATCATTTCAATGCTACTGCAATAATTATTCTCCCAATGGTATTAAAATTTCTACAACTACAGCAACTAGATCATTATTACTACTACTACCACTGCTGCTGCTGCTACTTCTATTACTACTTCTGTACTAAAAATCCCTTCTCTTCCTTCTTACCTTCTGGTCTTCTCTGATTTTTCTCGATAAGTTGTGACTTGACAATGGTCTAAGACTTAAACCTCATTATAAGCTTTCTATTTAAGGTACATATGTAAACAAAGAGTAGCTTCTGGAATGAGAATACAGTTTGACATTTGACAAGTGTCCAAGGTATCCCACAGGTGTCCTTTGTATTCTACTTTGCTATAATTATGGGAAAGTGCTAATCCCATAGGGGTTATACAGTGTTTGGTAAATTGCAGGTTTGAATCCTTTATTTTTTCAAGTGTATCTAGATGCAAAGATATGTCATGAAACATTACAGTGAGACTCAGTAGACTGAACGTGGTCATCATAAATCTACTGAACATAATCAGTGAGCTTGACAACCCAAAAGGCATTCTATGGAACAGGTAACGTGTGACTGTAATGTGGTTTAAGTCTTTGCTCTGTCATGCTGAGCTTGCCTGAACCCTTGTAGTGTTCACGTGCCTTTAAAACTAATTTGTCCATATCAATTACCAATATTAACACCAAGGGTGAAAGTATTGAGGTCCTTCCAATGTTCTGGAGTAAAATTTAAGAAAAGGCAAGAAAATCTGGTATAGTCTTGGCATTTAGTTTATTGTAATCATTCACAGAATACCCAGTTTTGTATTTCTTAAGGACAATGAGAGGAGTATTCCAGGAAGATATTAACTCCTTGAACATAATATGTGTGTGACAAGTGTTCCTTTGTGGGTACTCGGGGCTTGGTTGATAGTGCTAAGCTCATACACTATCGGTCCAAGGATCGATCCCGGCACAAAGTATAAGATCACACAATATGAAGTATAAGGTCACACATTAATATAGAGTGTAATGTAACACATTACCGTTGAGAGAATTACTAATGGGTACATTATACAGCAAGTCAGCAATCACCACTATCAGCTTCGACTGAGCTGTATGTTAGTCTTCCTTCGCGCTAGTGGGCTGCCTGAGGAACTTCTGCGGTGTGGGGATCATGTCATCGCTGTCACGCTGGTCACCTGACCTGATCCAGAGAGGTTTTGGGGCATCTCGGAATTTGACAGTCAAGAGTGGTGTGTCCTGAAACATTGTGGAGAGTAGCACACAAACACACACAATTTTAGTGTTTTTAAGACGTGTTTTAGCTCTTAGTAGAAGCCAGTGACAGTGACAGGGTCAGTGAACAACCCAACAAGTGACAACGAAGTCTTAAAAGTGAAATAGGCGAAAGGAAGACTAAAATTTCAGGAAATTTGAAGGTGCCAAAGGCTATTTGAGGCCTAGCAGGCACCTGTTGCCACAGAGCTACAAATAAACTTACAAGGACAAGTGTAAGTCAAGTTGGTTAGTCAGTGAACTGTGAGGTAGCATCTCATCTGCAAAGTCATGGAGAAGATTATCAGGAGAAGAGTGGTGGAGCACCTAGAAAGAAATTAGCGTATCAACGACAACCAGCATAGTTTCAGGGATGGGAAATCCTGTGTCACAAACCTACTGGAGTTCTATGACAGGGTGACAGCAGTAAGACAGGAGAGAGAGGGGTGGATATATTGTATTTTCTTGGACTGTAAGAAGGCGTTTGACACAGTTCCACACAAGAGATTAGTGCATAAGCTGGAAAACCAGGCAGGTATAACAAGGAAGGAACTGCAATGGATCAGGGAATACCTGTCAGGAAGACATCAGCGGGTCATAGTATGTGACGAGGTGTCAGAGTGGGCACCTGTGATAAGCGGGGTTCCACAGTGGTCAGCCCTAGGACTGTTGCTGTTTCTGGTGTATGTGAACGACATGACTAAATACTCAGAAGTGTCCCTGTTTGCATTATGATGTGAAGTTGAGAAAAATTCAATCAGAGAACGACCAGGCAGAACTACAAAGGGATCTGGATAGGCTGCAGGCCTGGTCCGGAAACTGGCTCCTGGACTTCAACCCCACCAAGTGCAAAGTCATGAAGATTGGGGGAGAGCAAAGGAGACTGCAGATGGTGTGCGGCCTAGGGGGCCAGAGACTACAAACCTCACTCAAGGAAAGGAATCTTGGGGTGAGTATAACACCGGGCACATCTCCAGAGGTGCACATCACCCAAATAACTGCTGCAGCATTCAGGTGACTAGCAAACCTGAGAATAGCATTCCGACATCTCATTAAGAAATCGTTCAGGACCCTGTACACCGTGTACGTTAGGCCTATATTAGAATATGCAGACCAGTTGGGAACCCTCATCTGGCCACGCACGTAAGGAAATTAGAGAAAGTGCAAAGGTTTGCATGGTTTGTTTCCAAAGTTTCCACCAGAGGGCAGGTCTCTAGGTAAGCATACCCAGACCTGCCTCTCTCTCACTTGCCACCAACTCAACCTAGAATCAACAAAGTCCACTCCTCTCTCTGTCACAGGCAGGGCACTTAAGCACACTGCCTGTGTACCACGAACCCAAAGAAAGTAAGAAGCCTCCTAAGAGCCTTATCAAGCCCACCGCTGTCGTGGGGGTTCATGAGGAGATATTGGATTAAGAAATACACACGTTGGATGTCTGGAGGAGTATAATTATGAGTCTAGTAGGAGAAGCCCAGAAGCCTGCCGTCGAGTCTAAACCTACCCAGTGGAACTTAGGAGGAGGCCTGTGGAACGCGGTACACGTGTGTAGCTCGTGACGTCATAGCTAGTCAGGGAGATTTTCTATAAAGTAACTGGGTTTATCTAAGTATACTACACAAGTACACAGTAACACTACTGACAGTCTGCTCCATCACTTTCTCCTGAGCATGGCCCTCCAAGCCTGGGCAACTTAAACACACTGCCTGTGTACCACGAACCCAAAGAAAGTAAGAAGCCTCCAAAGCTTTATCATTCATCCCCACTTGCACACCCACCAAAATCCTTCTACGATAAATGGTGGCGTAGCGATGGTCCCAGTAGTTGTGTAGCCCGGAGAGAGGAAGGAAGACAAAGATGTTGTCTCCACTTCATTCAGACACAGGATCAGCAGGATCCAGGCCGAAATTTGCTGAATTTTCCTCGAGAAATCTTCGTTGCGTCCCCTGGGTCTTCACAGCATCCCACGCTGTTCTTCAGTCACCTGTATATTTCTGCTGCTGTTGTTCAGCTCAGCACGGCTATTCGAGTTACGAGTTTAATTATTTTCAGAAGGCTGTTCGAGTGCCGATACCGAACGAATTTGTTCTCATAAGGAATAATGTGAATTAGATTAATCCATTTCAGACCCCCAAAAATACACTTACAAAAGCACTTACAGAAATACTTTCAGCAAGTCAGAGGTGAGTTTGTGTGGTGCTCTGTATCCAGTGTGGGTGTTTCTCCACGTGTTTGTGGGTGGGAGATGAGGAAGCAGCAGGAGTTCCTCCCTCACTACACGCCTCCCACACTTATCTCACTACCACCACCATTCAACGTTACTATCTCCCTCTTTGCTGTTTTTCAATGGATTCAGTGTGAATTCTTTGCCAGAGCTGTGTATCTGAGTGGCCATGTGGATCACAAAGCCATGTGTGGATAAGGCCACATGTGCGTGCCACATGGGCTAACAAGCCAGATGCCTAAAGCCACATGCTGTTGTCTGCTGCCCGCATCACTCCAGGACATTGCCTGGCATCACCCATGATGTCAACATGATGCCCGCATCACTCCCCTGATGCCACGATGCTGCCCGACGTCACCTCGCGACGTCACCTCACTATGTCCCGACGTCACCTCGCTATGTCACCCGACGTCACCCACGATGTCTGATTGACGACACTCCATGACGTCACCCACGACGCCTGCACGACGTCTGCCTGACGTCACCATGCTGCCCGACGTCACTCCAGAATGTCACCTCGCAACACAACACCCAGGACGTCTGCCCATCACCCTGGATGTCTGCCTGACGTCACCTTGTGAGGTCACCCCACGACATCCCTGACGACGTCAAGCCTGACATCACATGATGTCACATCGAGAGTGTTTTGCAGTGAGCAATTTGCATTTAGTATTGTGGAGAATGATTGAGAGAAGATATGCCACATGTTAATTCCTCTGTCAGTGTTTCTTACCAGTGTTCTCACATGTTCGTGTATGCCTTAATGTCGATTTTTGCACAAAAAAACGTCACTTGATAGTGCCAGCTATGTAACCGCATGTGCAGTGCAGATGTGTGCAGTTTTCCGTGTGTCCCGATGTGTGGTCTCTGAGCCCAGATGTGTGTATAGACCACATTATGGTCTGAGCCCAGACCACTGGTAGCACCCTCGTGTTCATGTGACTCACGAAATCGTAATGACACGATTGCAAACAAACCATACCACGGGTGGGGTTCGAACTGGCCTAGTGGCTTACGCGACGGTCTAGAATTTTGAGACTCTCTGACCGCGGGTTCGAACCCCACCCGTGGTATGGTTTACCCTTGTGTTACATGTCACCCATTGTGACCGTTTGACTGACACTAGGCAGTCCAGGCGTCAGATTACGAGTGTCTGGGTCCCCATGTACAGAAAGATCTTACGCTCACTGTTCATTGAAGTCTGAGTCTATGACTCCCCATTGAGACTCGTTTCACTCCACCTCCTGACCATCAGAGTGCAGTTATGTGTAGAAAACCAGTCTGAGGACGCTTAGACTAACCTCTGCTATGACTCCATCTCCGCCAAGATAATGACATCGTCAAGCCACAGTAGCCGTCAGCAGGCGACTGTCTGACTCTTGTCACAGCTTAAGTGAGCAGCCTGCACTAAGTATGATGTCACTTTGACTGCTAGCCCACTCACTCCAGTGTATGCTGCTACGATTCCCAGATGTTTCGCCTGAGTCGTCTCTGCTACGACTCACTTCACTCGCCGGCAGTGACAGCCCCAGTGACAGAAACAGTCGACAAATGTCCTGAGTCGCTTGCCAGAAGAAGTCCTGCCCAGTTGCCGAGTACTGATGATGCCTCACTCATGGGCACCAGCAGGTTGTGCCCAAGGATGAGTGAACCCTGCAGCGACTACTATGATGACTGCTTCACCGTTCCAGAGGAGACCGTACCCTGCTATGTTCCGGAGCTAAGGGACATATCCTACGAGGAGAGGTTAAAGGAATTCGACCTGGCGACACTGGAGGACAGGAGAGATGGGGGGATATGATAACGACATATAAAATACTGAGAGGAATTGACAATGTGGACAGAGACAGGATGTTCCAGAGATGGGACACAGCAACAAGGGGTCACAGTTGGAAGTTGAAGACTCAAATAAATCAGAGATGTTAGGAAGTATTTCTTCAGTCATAGAGTTGTCAGGAAGTGGAATAGTCTGGGATGTGATGTTGTGGAAGCAGGATCCATACATAGCTTTAAGAAGAGGTATGGTAAAGCTCATGGAGCAGAAAGAGTGACCTAGTAGCGACCAGTGAAGAGGCGGGGCCAGGAGCTGTGACTCGACCCCTGCAACCACTACTAGGTGAGTATACACACACACACACACACACCACAACACAATACACAACTACTACTACAGGCAAACACACAACACACGCTCACAAACGCACACATACGTACACATAAACACGTACAACAATACATTACACCCGCCTACTGCAATTCCCGAGCAAATATGACTTGGAACATTTTAATATAAATGAGTCAGACTTAAAACCAGCGGTGAGTATGACGTCACCAGCAGACATCAGCCAGGCTCCAGCACTGGTACCACCAGCAGACATTGACCGGACTCCAGCACTGGTACCACCAGCAGACATTGACCGGACTCCAGCACTGGTACCACCAGCAGACATTGACCGGACTCCAGCACTGGTACCACCAGCAGACATTGACCGGACTCAGCACTGGTACCACCAGCAGACATTGACCGGACTTCAGCACTGGTACCACCAGCAGACATTGACCGGACTCCAGCACTGGTACCACCAGCAGACATTGACCGGACTCCAGCACTGGTACCACCAGCAGACATTGACCGGACTCAGCACTGGTACCACCAGCAGACACTGACGAGGGTCACGCCACTGGTATGAGCAGCAGACCTCATGATGGTGAAGGGATCGTGATCCAAGGGATTGCAGCTACCATTTCTATTGATGAAACAGCTCATTGCTGACAAATATAAAGGCAGGTTACCTAAGTTTCTGCTGGATCAACGTTTCGCTCAGTTTAAAGCTCTATCAACTTATGGTTCGCTATGTAGAGCTTTATGGACGACACAGCGCGGTGCTGACATTTTAAAATGACAGGTTGCAAAAGAAATATTGGGACAACATTTCGCTCTGTGTAGAGCTTTGTCATGTCATAGTTTGCTATGAAGTCACGTTTCGCTGTCTTGAGCTTTAGCAGAGCAAAATTTTATGAAGCATAGAGGGAAACGTAGCGCCTATAGAAACGAAGTTTCTTTGCTTCCGCAAAGTCAATATAACCAATAATAATAATAATAATAATAATAATACTAGTAATTATTATTATGGTAGGAAACGGCCGATGAGTTAATAAAAAATAATCTTTATTTACTACAAGTACATGTACAAGGTATACAGACCATAGTTGACATCAATGACATACTACTATATAGAAAGTCTCTTGTTATGCTAAGCATTTCCCGCAAATTACGTCAGTTTTGTCCCCAGGATACGACCCACACCAGTCGATTAACACCCAGGTACTTATTTACTGATGTGCCTATTTACTGTAGTGTGTTAGGGGTCGCTGAACAACGTGCTGGCAGATCTCTGCCTTGTCTACCATCATCTTGGCTGTGGGAAAGCCCAAACGAAGCCGATGGATAGCGGTACACTTGAGTTCTGAACCAGCTGTTATCATATGGAGGGGGTTCTCCCTGAGTCACTCCTCGGTACCACTGTTGAGATGGGTATCACCAAGGACCTTCCCATACTTTTCATTGCTCTGGCGGCCACCAGTTTGGTCTGGCAGACCAAACTGGTGGAACAACACTACACTTGTCCAACCTTTGGACGAAGACCTACTTATACTAGTGGATGGTTCCACTGTGACTCCGCCGCCTCCTGCTTCCACTCACCTGACTACAGTATATAAGTCACCTCTCCGGCCTTATTCTGTACTTTCCACAAGATTGATGGATTGAACACATTGACTCCAGGCCGAGGGACTGATTACCTCAAACTCCTCCTCTCCTTACACCTTTCTGCTTTGTATTGGACTGATGAAGCCACTGTGTGGCGAAACGTTTCTTCAATAAAGATTCCCATATGTTGCTTAAGTGTCTCAATCTTCAACTTGTCGGTTTTAAACCATTTATCACATAATCGCCATTATTATTATTATTTATAATTATTATTATTATTTTACTGTAATCATTATTATTCTTTGTCATAATTATCGTCATTATTTTTAATCATCACAGTTATTTTTATTTTATCAATTGTTATTGTGGAGAAATTTTTAGTAATTATTATTAATATTATTATTATTATTATTATTATTATTATTATAGTCAGTAGGTAGTACTGGTTCGACAGAGAGGAACTACCTAGGAAGGTACTATCGTACTATCACACGAGTGTGAGACAAATCTGTTAAATGTTTTCCCACGCTGCTAAATGTTTCTCAGTCTGTTAGATGTTTCTCAATCTGTTAGATGTTTCCCACTCTGTTAGATGCTCCTCACTCAGACGTTTCTCAGTCTGTTAGATGTTTCTCAATCTGTTAGATGTTTCTCACTCTGTTAGATGTTTCTCACTCTGTTAGATGTTTCTCACTCTGTTAGATGTTTCTCACTCTGTTAGATGTTTCTCACTCTGTTAGATGTTTCTCACTCTGTTAGATGTTTCTCACTCTGTTAGATGTTTCTCACTCTGTTAGATGTTTCTCACTCTGTTAGATGTTTCTCACTCTGTGAAATGTTTTCCCACTCAGAATTGCTGTATTTTCTTTCTATCTTACAAGGACATAAGATAACACACATAAATCTTTCAGCTACTACTTACATTCAGTACACACAACATGCATGTGAACGTGTATGTTTGAGTGTGTGTGTGTGTGTGTGTGTGTGTGTGTGTGTGTGTGTGTGTGTGTATAAAGACTCGTCTGAATTTCTTGGTAGTTCCTTCTCTCGTTTTTTCATTTCAAATTCGGTCTGGAGGTTGGTTAGATTTCTTCCCCGTAAGTAAGGTAAGTCCCAGGTCACTAAAAGGCCAGAGAGGGTGATAACCCTTTCTAAATCACTTACTAATTAAAATAATTAAGATATTAGGTATTCCACAAGGACCGAGAGCGGTGATAACCCTTTTTAAATTACTTATTAATCAGAATAAAATACATTAAGTATCCCGTAAGTATAGTTTGCCCTAGGTCACTAAAAGGCCAGACAGAGAGAGGGGGGTGATAACCCTTTCTAAATTACTTTCTAATTAAAGTAATTAAGATATTATTAGGTATTCCACGAGAAGGACCTTTAAGTAGTATCCCTAAAGGAGGACCTTTAACTATTTGCCTTAAACATAAGAACATAAGAAAGGAGGAACACTGCAGCAGGCCCGTTGGCCCATACTAGGCAGGTCCTTCACAATCCGTCCCACTAACAGAATATTTGCTCAACCCAATTTTCAATGCCACCCAAGAAATAAGCTTTGACAATTTTACCCACTCATGCGCGAGTCCCACTCAAATCCAACCCCTCTCACTCATGAATTTATCCAACCTAAATTTGAAACTACCCAAGGTCCTAGCTTCAATAACCCTACTAGGCAGACTTTTCCACTCATCAACTACCCTATTTCCAAACCAATACTTTCCTATATCCTTTCTAAATCTAAACTTATCTAACTTGAATCCATTATTGCGGGTTCTCTCTTGGAGAGATATCCTCAAGACCTTATTTATATCCCCTTTGTTAATACCCATTTTCCACTTGTATACCTCGATCATGTCTCCCCTTATTCTACGTCTTACAAGTGAATGTAATTTTAGGGTCTTCAATCTTTCTTCGTAAGGAAGATTTCTAATGCTATGTATTAATTTAGTCATTCTACGCTGAATGTTTTCTAACGAATTTATGTCCATTCTGTAATATGGAGACCAGAACTGAGCTGCGTAATCTAGGTGAGGCCTTACTAATGATGTATAAAGCTGTAATATAACCTCTGGACTTCTGTTGCTAACACTTCTTGATATAAATCCCATTAATCTATTTGCCTTATTACGTACGCTTAGGCATTGCTGTCTTGGTTTAAGGTTGCTGCTTACCATCACCCCCAAGTCCTTCTGCAATCTGTATGGCTAAGTTCTACGTTATTTAACTTATAAGTGCTTGGGTTATGGACACTCCCGAGCTTCAGAACCTTGCATTTATCTACATTGAACTGCATCTGCCACTTTTCTGACCACGAATTAAGTTTGTCTAAATCTTCCTGAATTTCTATGACATCTATGTTTGAATCAATTATCCTACCTATCTTCGTGTCGTCGGCGAATTTGCTCATATCACTAGTAATTCCCTCATCAAGGTCATTGATATATATTATAAATAACAATGGGCCTAAGACTGATCCCTGTGGAACACCACTTGTTACAAGTCCCCATTCGGATTTAACCCCATTTATGCACACTCTCTGCTTCCTATTGGTGAGCCATGACTCGATCCATGACAGCACTTTTCCCCCAATGCCATGAGCTGCCACTTTCTTTAACAGTCTCTGGTGCGGTACTCTATCAAAAGCCTTACTAAAGTCTAAATAAACAATATCGAATTCTTTATCGTGATCAACAGCCTCAAAAGCTTTACTGAAGAAGGTTAATAAATTAGATAGGCAGGAACGGCCCTCGTGAATCCATGCTGGGTATCATTAATCAAATTATGGTTATCTAGATGGCTTCTAATAATATCAGCTATAATTGACTCTAGTAATTTGCCTACAATTGAGGTCAGGCTTATTGGGCGGTAGTTTGACGGTAGTGACTTGTCCCCTGCTTTAAAAATAGGAATTACATTAGCCATCTTCCACATATCAGACACTACACCTGTTTGAAGAGATAAATTAAAAATGTTAGATATTGGTTCACAGAGTTCCATTTTGCGTTCCTTAAGAACCCTTGCAAAAAGCTCATCAGGACCCGGCGATTTATTTTGTTTCAGTCGTTCCAGCTGTTTCATAATCATTTCGCTAGTGACTGTGATATTACATAATTTATCTTCTTCTGGGCCTCTGTAAAAATTAATTACTGGGATATTATTAATGTCTTCCTGTGTGAAAACCGAGAGAAAATAATTATTAAAAATAGAGCACATATCATTCTCCTTGTCAGTAAGATGCCCAAAGTTATTTTTAAGGGGACCTATCTTATCCCTAACTTTTGTTCTATAAACCTGGAAAAAACTTTTTGGGTTAGTTTTTGAATCCCTAGCAACTTTAATTTCATAGTCCCATTTAGCTTTTCTTATTCCCTTTTTAACGTCCCTCCTAATGTCAGTATACTGATTTATAAGATGACCCTCATTTCTTTTTATGCGCCTATAAATTCCTTTCTTCTGCCCTAAAAGATATTTGAGCCTATTATTCATCCATTTTGGGTCATTTCTACTTAATCTAATTTCTTTATACGGGATAAATGTTCTTTGGGCAGCCTGTATAGTGTTAAGAAAACTGTCATATTGATACCTCTCTTCTTCACCCCAGTCCACAGTTGATAAGTGTTCTCTAAGTCCATTATAATCTGCTAAGCGAAAATCTGGGACCATTACTGAATTATCCCTACTATCATACATCCATTCAATGCTAAAGGTAATTGACTTGTGGTCGCTTGAGCCGAGTTCCTCTGTAATTTCTAAATTATTAACAAGGGTTTCCTTGCTTGCCAGAACCAAGTCAAGTAGGTTATTTCCCCTTGTAGGTTCTGTTACAAACTGCTTCAAAAGCAATCCTGAACTACTTCTAAAAGTCGTTAGATTCTAAATTCCCTGTCATGAAATTCCAATCAATCTGACTAAAGTTAAAGTCCCTAGAATTACTACGTTATCGTGTCTTGTGGCCTTAACAATTTCCTCCCAAAGTAGTCTCCCTTGTTCCCTATCTAAGTTTGGAGGACGGTAAATCACGCCTAAAATCAATTTTTCACACCCCTCTGAAAATTCTATCCAGACAGACTCTGTATGTGTTAATTCAGACTTTATACCCGTTTTTATGCAACAATTTAAATGATCACGGACATAGAGTGCCACCCCACCCCTTTCCCGATACTTCTGTCTACTTGGAACAATTTAAAACCCTGAATGTGACATTCGGCAGGCAAGTCCCGATTTTCATATTAAACCATGTCTCAGTTATTGCAAAAACATCAATATTACCCGTACTTGCAACTAATCTCAACTCGTCCATCTTATTCCTAGCACTACGACTATTGGTGTAATATACACTTAAAGACCCTCCTTTCTCTTTACCCTTCCTGCTCATCTCTGTTTTTCCACTATACCTATTACTGTCCTTGTCATCTAGTGTCACTAGCTTTCCACTATCCACCTTATTCTGCCTATTACTAGTTCTCCTACAACTTATAATATTACTACACTGGGACTTCTCTGTTTTCCCCCAAAAACCCATACCACTAACTATTTCTAGTTTAAAGCCCTAACAGCTCCCTCCACTGCAGTTGCCAGTGCCCCCACCCCAGACCTGGATAAGTGAACCCCATCATAAGAACATAAGAAAGGAGGAACACTGCAGCAGGCCTGTTGGCCCATACTAGGCAGGTCCTTCACAATCCGTCCCACTAACAGAATATTTGCTCAACCCAATTTTCAATGCTACCCAAGAAATAAGCTTTGACAATTCTACCCACTCATGCGAGTCCACTCAAATCCAACCCCTCTCACTCATGAATTTATCCAACCTAAATTTGAAACTACCCAAGGTCCTAGCTTCAATAACCCTACTAGGCAGACTGTTCCACTCATCAACTACCCTATTTCCAAACCAATACTTTCCTATATCCTTTCTAAATCTAAACTTATCTAACTTGAATCCATTATTGCGGGTTCTCTCTTGGAGAGATATCCTCAAGACCTTATTTATATCCCCTATGTTAATACCCATTTTCCACTTGTATACCTCGATCATGTCTCCCCTCATTCTACGTCTTACAAGTGAATGTAATTTTAGGGTCTTCAATCTTTCTTCGTAAGGAAGATTTCTAATGCTATGTATTAATTTAGTCATTCTACGCTGAATGTTTTCTAACGAATTTATGTCCATTCTGTAATATGGAGACCAGAACTGAGCTGCGTAATCTAGGTGAGGCCTTACTAATGATGTATAAAGCTGTAATATAACCTCTGGACTTCTGTTGCTAACACTTCTTGATATAAATCCCAGTAATCTATTTGCCTTATTACGTACGCTTAGGCATTGCTGTCTTGGTTTAAGGTTGCTGCTTACCATCACCCCCAAGTCCTTCTCGCAATCTGTATGGCTAAGTTCTACGTTATTTAACTTATAAGTGCTTGGGTTATGGACACTCCGAGCTTCAGAACCTTGCATTTATCTACATTGAACTGCATCTGCCACTTTTCTGACCACGAATTAAGTTTGTCTAAATCTTCCTGAAGTTCTATGACATCTATGTTTGAATCAATTATCCTACCTATCTTCGTGTCGTCGGCGAATTTGCTCATATCACTAGTAATTCCCTCATCAAGGTCATTGATATATATTATAAATAACAATGGGCCTAAGACTGATCCCTGTGAAACACCACTTGTTACAAGTCCCCATTCGGATTTAACCCCATTTATGCACACTCTCTGCTTCCTATTGGTGAGCCATGACTCGATCCATGACAGCACTTTTCCCCCAATGCCATGAGCTGCCACTTTCTTTAACAGTCTCTGGTGCGGTACTCTATCAAAAGCCTTACTAAAGTCTAAATAAACAATATCGAATTCTTTATCGTGATCAACAGCCTCAAAAGCTTTACTGAAGAAGGTTAATAAATTAGATAGGCAGGAACGGCCCTCGTGAATCCATGCTGGGTATCATTAATCAAATTATGGTTATCTAGATGGCTTCTAATAATATCAGCTATAATTGACTCTAGTAATTTGCCTACAATTGAGGTCAGGCATACATGTCATACATGGCATACATGTCATTTCTGCCATAGAAGAGGTCCCAGTTGTCAATGAATGTTACTGAATTTTCCTTACAGTATTTGTCCAGCCAGCAATTGACACCAATTGCCTGGACACCATTCATTCCAACTCCTCTCCTTGGTAAAATACCACATATGACAGGGTTCCCACCCTTCTTCCTAATTATGTCTATTGCTGACCTAAACCTGCTAGTCAGGTCCTCACTCCTACGTCTGCCAACATCGTTGCCTCCAGCACTAAGACAGATAATAGGATTGCTCCCATTACCTCTCATGATGTCGTCCAGATGGCTAACAATATCCTCCATCCCAGCCCCAGGAAAGCAAACCCTCTGTCTCCTACTCCTATCAATCAAACAGAAAGCCCTATCCATGTACCTAACCTAACTGTCCCCAACAACAACAATGTTTTTACCTTCCTTTGTGTCTTTCGTCGTGACGCTCCCAGAAGTCGACTCACATTCATCGGGTAACACGGAGAATGGGTTCGATGTTTCCACAACATTCTCCTGGGTCTTCGTTGTTTCTACCTCTCCACCCGTCCTCTTGAGCCTTAACTTTGTCCCATGCGTTTTAGCCACTGTCCAGGTTCCTTTCCTGGCTTGAGGATTCTCAACAGGAGGATTTCTACGAATCCTCTTGTTTTCCTCAATCAGTCGCTGTATCTCAAGCTTAGCTACCCTCAGTTCTTCCTTCAGCTGCTGGTAGAGTAGCTCAAGAGAGGACATCTTCTTCAGATTGACAGAGAGCACACAAGACACGTCTTCACTGAGTTAAGTCAGGTCCACCACTGAGTTAAGTCAGGTCCACCACCTTTTGAGTTAATTTCGCTCGTAACCGATCGCATTCAAACGTTTGTGTACGGTAACAAGGACCAGATTCTAGAGACATTTTGCATGTGCAGGAGACCTAGGATCAGAGTTATTGATCCAATTTCCAGCTTCCTGCAATGACAGCTGTACTGCTACTTTTGTAACTCCAGTCTCTAGGAAAAACCAATCAGACATCTCTCTGTTGAGTACCATTTTGTAACTCCAGTGTACAAGTGGAAAATGGGTATTAACAAAGAGGATATAGATAAGGTCTTGAGGGTATCTCTCCAAGAGAGAACCCGCAATAATGGATTCAAGTTAGATAAGTTTAGATTTAGAAAGGATATAGGAAAGTATTGGTTTGGTAATAGGGTAGTTGATGAGTGGAACAGTCTGCCTAGTAGGGTTATTGAAGCTAGGACCTTGGGTAGTTTCAAATTTAGGTTGGATAAATACATGAGTGAGAGGGGTTGGATTTGAGTGGGACTCGCACATGAGTACGTAAATAGAATTATCAAAGGTTATTTCTTGAGTAGCATTGAAAATTGGGTTGACCAAATATTCTGTTAGTGGGATGGATTGTGAAGGACCTGCCTAGTATGGGTCAACAGGCCTGCTGCAGTGTTCCTCCTTTCTTATGTTCTTATGTTCTAAGGATTTGATAATGTCAAGGCATAGTCAGTACATAGTTCGTCAATGTCAGGACCTGAAAAGAAATTTAGCGGCCTTGGGAAGTGGGTGTTCTGTCGACATGTAAATAAGGACCAGAGGACCGTGTTGAGTATAGACGACATATCTCTGTTGGGCAGAGGTTAGGTTAGGTTCGTCAGGAAACAGGACAAGTGTTTCCTGACGCGGGTCTTAGATGATGACCCGCCGTTGGAGCTAGTTGAAGGTTATATAGTCGCTCTTAACGTTTTGCCTGACGGTTTTTGTACAACTAGAGAGAGAGAGAGAGAGAGAGAGAGAGAGAGAGAGAGAGAGAGAGAGAGAGAAATCATGAGTCATCAGGCCAGCTGGCGTCCGCTTTTCATTTCGGGCAAGTGGAAGGCCGTAAAGCGAAATATCCGGCTACTAACCGACTCTAACACGGAAGTAATGACCGCTTACCCGGCTAGCCGGCTAAATAAAGCAGGGTCAGCCGGAGGCACACTCCTGCCCAGCCTCCCCTACACCAGTGTCCTGGTAGGGGTACACTCTCCAGCTTGACCTCCACCAGTGTCCTGGTAGGGGTACAATCCCCAGCCTGACTGGGGTACACTCCCCAGCTTCCCCTACACCAGTATCCAGGTAGGGGTACACTCCCCAGCTTGACCTGCACCAGTGTCCTGGTAGGGGTGCACTCCCCAGCTTGACCTGCAACAGTGTCCTGGTAGGGGTGCACTCCCCATCCTCCCCTACACCAGTGTCCTGGTAGGGGTACACTCCCCAGCTTGACCTCCACCAGTGTCCTGGTAGGGGTACAATCCCAAGCCTCACCTACACCAGTGTCCTGACAGGGGTTCACTCCCCAGCTTCCCCTGCACCAGAGTCATGGTAGGGAGTACACTCTCCTGCTTCCCCAGCACCAGTGTCCTGACAGGGGTACACTCTCCAGCATCCCCTACACCAGTGTCCTGACAGGGGTACACTCCCCAGCCTCACCTGCACCAGTGTTCTGACAGGGGTACACTCCCCAGCCTCCCCTGCACCAGTGTCCTGACAGGGGTACACTCCCCAGCCTCCCCTGCACAAGTGTCCTGACAGAGGTACACTCTCCAGCATCCCCTACACCAGTGTCCTGACAGGGGTACACTCCCCAGCCTCCCCTGCACCAGTGTCCTGACAGGGGTACACTCCCCAGCCTCCCCTGCACCAGTGTCCTGACAGGGGTACACTCTCCAGCCTCCCCTGCACCAGTGTCCTGGTAGGGAGTACACTCCTCTGCTTCCCCTGCACAAGTGTCATGACAGAGGTACACTCTCCAGTATCCCCTACACCAGTGTCCTGACAGGGGTACACTCCCCAGCCTCCCCTGCACCAGTGTCTTGACAGGGGTACAATCCCCAGCCTCCCCTGAACCAAGAGTTGCATATGTGTCTAATTTATCAAAACTTAGACACATGTGCAACATCTGGGTATCTTTATTGTAGACGTTTCGCCCTCCAGCGGCTTTATCAATACAGATTCTAGGACATAACTTGAAGACAGTAGAACTATATACAAAAGATGAGCTTATCAGTCCCTCAGTCTTGGATTTGGTGTAAGAGCACCGTAGTTGCAGTGGAAATAAATGGTATAAAATACCGACACAATGGAAAACAAACACATAAGCAGTATAATGTGAGCCTTTATCGAGTCACAGACAGATCTACCTGGATAAAAGACTGTTCCACTCATCAACTACCCTATTTCCAAACCAATACTTTCCTATATCCTTTCTAAATCTAAACTTATCAAATTTGAATCCAATATTGCGGGTTCTCTCTTGATGAGATATTCTCAAGACCTTATTTATATCCCCTTTGTTAATACCCATTTTCCACTTGTATACCTCGATCATGTCTCCCCTCATTCTTCGTCTTACAAGTGAATGTAATTTTAGGGTCTTCAATCTTTCTTCATACGGAAGATTTCTAATGCTATGTATTAATTTAGTCATTATATGCTGAATGTTTTCTAACGAATTAATATCCATTCTGTAATATGGAGACCAGAACTGAGCTGCATAATCTAGGTGAGGCCTTACTAACGATGTATAAAGCTGTAATATAACCTCTGGACTTCTGTTGCTTACACTTCTTGATATAAATCCCAGTATTCTGTTTTCCTTATTACGTACGCTTAGGCATTGCTGTCTTGGTTTAAGGTTGCTGCTTACCATAATCCCCAAGTCCTTTTCGCAATCTGTATGGCTAAGTTCTACGTTATTTAACTTATAAGTGCTTGGGTTATGAACACTCCCGAGCTTCAGAACCTTGCATTTCTCTACATTGAACTGCATCTGCCACTTTTCTGACCACGAATTGAGTCTGTCTAAATCCTCCTGAAGTTCCCTGACATCTACGTTAGAATCAATTATCCTACCTATCTTCGTGTCATCGGCGAATTTGCTCATAACAGCAACGGGCCTAAGACTGATCCCTGTGGAACACCACTTGTTACAGATCCCCACTCGGATTTAACCCCATTTATGCACACTCTCTGCTTCCTATTGGTGAGCCATGACTCGATCCATGACAGCACTTTTCAGCCAATGCCATGAGCTGCCACTTTCTTTAACAGTCTCTGGTGCGGTACTCTATCAAAAGCCTTTCTAAAATCTAAATAAACAATATCGAATTCTTTATCGTGATCAACAGCCTCAAAAGCTTTACTAAAGAAGGTTAATTAATTAGATAGGCAGGAACGGCCCCTCGTGAATCTATGCTGAGTATCATTAATCAAATAATGGTTATCTAGATGGCTTCTATTAATATCAGCTATAATTGACTCTAGTAATTTGCCTACAATTGAGGTAAGGCTTATTGGGAGGTAATTTGACGGTAGTGACTTGTCCCCTGCTTTAAAAATAGGAATTACATTAGCCATCTTCCACATATCAGACACTACACCTGTTAGAAGAGATAAATTAAAAATGTTAGATATTGGTTCACAGAGTTCCATTTTGCATTCCTTAAGAACCCTTGCAAAAAGCTCATCAGGACCCGGCGATTTATTTTGTTAAAGTCGGTCTAATTGTTTCATAATCATTTCGCTAGTGACTGTGATATTACATAATTTATCTTCTTCTGGGCCTCTGTAAAAATTAATTACTGGGATATTATTAATGTCTTCCTGTGTGAAAACCGAGAGAAAATAATTATTAAAGATAGAGCACATATCATTCTCCTTGTCAGTAAGATGCCCAAAGTTATTTTTAAGGGGACCTATCTTATCCCTAACTTTTGTTCTATAAACCTGGAAAAAACTTTTTGGGTTAGTTTTTGAATCCCTAGTAACTTTAATTTCATAGTCCCGTTTAGCTTTTCTTATACACTTTTTAACGTCCCTCTTAATGTCAGTATACTGATTTATAAGATGACCCTCACCTCTATTTATGCACCTATAAATTCCTTTCTTCTGCCCTAAAAGATATTTGAGTCTGTTATTCATCCATTTTGGGTCATTTCTACTTGATCTAATTTCTTTATACGGGATAAATGTTCTTTGGGCAACCTGTATAGTGTTAAGAAAGCTGTCATATTGATAGCTCTGTTTGTTACCCCAGTCCACAGTTGATAAGTGTTCTCTAAGCCCATTATAATCTGCTAAGCGAAAGTCTGGGACTGTTACTGAATTATCCCTACTATCATACATCCAATCAATGCATTTTCCTTACAGTATTTGTCCAGCCAGCAATTGACACCAATTGCCCTGGACAACCATTCATTTCCAACTCCTCTCCTTGGCAAAATACCACATATGACAGGGTTCCCACCCTTCCTAATTCTGTCTATTACTGACCTATAGCTGCTAATCAGCTCCTCACTTCTACGCCTGCCAACATCGTTGCCTCCAGCACTGAGACAGATAATAGGATTGCTCCCATTACCTCTCATGATGTCGTCCAGACAGCTAACAATATTCTTCATCCCAACCCCAGGATAACACACCCTCTGCCTCCTATTCCTATCCTTAAGACAAAATTCCCTATCCATAAACCTAATCTGACTGTCCCCAACTAAAACAATGTTCTTACCTCGACTGGCGGTGTGCATGACGTTCTCGACGGTCTTTGTAGAGATGGTTTTGGTAAATTAGACACATATGCAACACTTGGGTATCTTTATTGAGGAAACGTTTCGCCACACAGTGGCTTCATCAGTCCATACAAAGGAGAATCGTGAAGAACAGGAGGAGTGTGAGGTTGTCAGGCCCTCAATCTTGAGTCGAATAGATTCAAGATTGATGGACTGACAACATCGACTCAAGATTGAGGGCCTGACAACCTCACACTCCTCCTGTTCTTCACGATTCTCCTTTGTATGGACTGTTGAAGCCACTGTGTGGCGAAACGTTTCCTCAATAAAGATACCCAAGTGTTGCACATGTGTCTAATTTACCAACTCGTCGGTTCTCTGAACCATTCATTCACAGAGATGGTCTTCGCTGGGATGTCTTCACATTCGTCTGTTAACAAGGAAAAAGAATTCCTGGTTTTCACAGCAGTCTCCTGGACCTTCTTCAACTTCAGCTTCGTCCCTTCAGATCCGACTAGCATCTATTCGTTGGTCTGATCATAGGCGACATTGTTCCGGGGATAATCCTTGCATATACCCTTCAAACGTTGAATTTCTCTTCTAGCTTATATTGAAGCAAGGACCTTGGGTATTTTCAAATTTAGGTTGGATAAATTCATGAGTGAGAGGGGTTGGATTTGAGTTGGAATTACACATGAGTAAATAGAATTGTCAAAGCTTTTTTCTTGGGTAGCATTGAAGATTGGGTTGAACAAATATTCTGTTAGTGGGATGGAATGTGAAGGACCTGCCTAGTATGGGCCAACAGGCCTGCTGCAGTGTTCCTCCTTTCTTATGTTCTTATGTTCATTCTACGTCTCTCCAGAGAGTGGAGATTCAAGGCTCTAAGTCTAACTTCACACGGGAGATTCCTTATACAGTAAATCATTTGTCATTATTCTCTGTATGTTCTCAAATGAATCTATATCCATCCTGTAGTAAGGAGACCAAAACTGAGCGGCATAATCCAAATGAGGTTTCACTAGTGATGTATAGAGCTGTAAAATAACTTTTGGACTTCTGTTGCTTATACTTCTTGAAATAAATCCTAGTAATCTGTTAGCCTTATTGCGCACACTTAGGCACTGTTGTCTTGGCTTTAGATTTCTGCTTACCATGACTCCCAAGTCTTTTCCTGGTAGGTAAGACACTTAGGCAACTTTATTCCGAAACGTTTCGCCCACACAGCAGGCTTCTTCCGTCGAGTACATAAAGTTGGCAGGAGCAGTAGAGATCTGAAGACGATGTAATCAGTCCATCACCCTTGAAGACGTAGTTTTGAGGTGGTCAGTCCCTCAGCCTGGAGAAGAGTTTTGTTCCATAGTCTGGAACAATGTGAAGATCAAGCAACTACTACTCCACATCTCTCCTTCGGACAGTATGTAAGTCTCAACACTGTCACTTGATCTTCACATTGTTCCAGACTATGGAACAGAACTCTTCTCCAGGCTGAGGGACTGACCACCTCAATTCTACATCTGCAACAGTGATGGACTGATACATCGTCTTCACATCTCTACTGCTCCTGCCAACTTTCTATATAAATTAGACACATATGCAACACTTGGGAATCTTTGTTGAGGAAACGTTTCGCCACACAGTGGCTTCATCTGTCCAATACAAAGTAGAAAGGTGTAAGAAGAGGAGGAGTTTGAGGTAATCAGTCCCTCGGCCTGGAGTCGATGTGTTCAGTCCATCAATCTTGTAGAAAGTACAGCATATGGCTTATATACTGTAGGCAGGTGAGACGAAGCAGGAGGAGGCGGGGTCATAGTGGTACCATCCACAGCAACTTCTTGGGATCATGATACAAACGAATTCTTCAACACTTGTCCAACCTTTGGACGAAGACCTACTTCGACAAGTGGATGGTACCACTATGACCCCGCACAAGGCAGGTCCATATCAAAACCACCACTACCTAAGAATTTATTCCCGTACTCACGACACCAATCAAACCCAGCTCCTCCCACTCATATATTTGTCCAATCTCTTTTTAAAGCCACCCAAGGTCCTAGCCTCTATCACCCTAATCGGAAGATTGTTCCACGCATCTACAACTCTGTTCGAAAACCAGTACTTGCCTATGTCCTTTCTAAATCTAAATTTATCCAATTTAAATTCGTTATTTATGGTTCTTACTTGGTTCGATATCCTCAGTATTTTATTAATATCTCCTTTGTTTATGCCCATCATCCACTTGTACACCTCGATGATATCTCCCCTCATTCTACGTCTCTCCAGAGAGTGGAGATTCAACGCTCTAAGTCTATCTTCATACGGAAGATTTCTTATACTGTAAATCATTTTAGTCATTCTTCTTTGTATGTTCTCCAATAAATCTATATCCATCCTGCAGTAAGGAGACCAAAACTGAGCTGCACAATCCAAATGAGGTCTCACTAGTGATATATAGAGCTGTAAAATAACTTTTGGACTTCTGTTGCTTATACTTCTTGAAATAAATCCTAGTAATCTGTTAGCCTTATTGCGCACACTTAGGCACTGTTGTCTTGGCTTTAGATTCCTGCTTACCATGACTCCCAAGTCTTTTTCACATTCTGTATGATCAAGCTCAACTTCACCTAGTTTATAAATTCGAGGGATATTTTCATTACCAAGGACTAGTACCTTACACTTGTCCACATTGAACTTCATCTGCCACTTTTCAGTGTACTTTCAACAAGATTTATGGACTAAACACATCGACTCCAGGCCAAGGGACTGATTACCTCAAAACTCCTCCTCTCCTTACACCTTTCTACTTTGTATTGGACTGATGAAGCCACTGTGTGGCGAAACGTTTCCTCAATAAAGATACTAAAGTGTTGCATATGATACCCAAGTGTTGCATATGTTGTCGGTTCTCTGAACCATTCATCTACATACCTACTTTCTGTACGCGGAGCAAAGTTGCCTAACTGTTGCCTATGTGTCTTGCCTACCAACCTGTCAGTATTGTATTAACTGTTGCCTATGTGTCTTGCCTACCAATCTGTCGGTATTGTATACCATTTTGATATTCACCAAGTCTTTTCTTCTTTTTCTTCTTCGTCTTATTATTATTATTATTATTTTTTTTTTTATGACTATTATTATTATCGTTATATTTAGAGAAAATACTAAACCTGAAAGGGTCAAACAACACCTGGAAATTAAAGGCACTCAAATGCTACTGAAAGAAAGAGAAGACAAGATCAATTCCTCGTATCAAGAGCCTTCGCTCGACATCATGGAACCTCCATTTAGTGAGGCACATCAAATGGCTCTACGTGTCTGTCAAAGCCTTTTAGTATCTTAAAGATTTGATTGAGATTTCCTCCTGGTCTCTGTTGAGAGAAAATGTTAAGTGCTTTGAATCCCCCACTACATGGCTTCTTTCTTAGTGATGGTACGAGTGTGGTGGTTCTTTGTACCCTCTCCAGTGATGTTACGAGTGTGGTGGTTCTTTGTACCCTCTCCAGTGATGGTACGAGTGTGGTGGTTCTTTGTACCCTCTCCAGTGATGTTACGAGTGTGGTGGTTCTTTGTACCCTCTCCAGTGATGTTACGAGTGTGGTGGTTCTTTGTACCCTCTCCAGTGATGTTACGAGTGTGGTGGTTCTTTGTACCCTCTCCAGTGATGTTACGAGTGTGGTGGTTCTTTGTACCCTCTCCAGTGATGTTACGAGTGTGGTGGTTCTTTGTACCCTCTCCAGTGATGTTACGAGTGTGGTGGTTCTTTGTACCCTCTCCAGTGATGTTACGAGTGTGGTGGTTCTTTGTACCCTCTCTAGTGATGTTACGAGTGTGGTGGTTCTTTGTACCCTCTCCAGTGATGTTACGAGTGTGGTGGTTCTTTGTACCCTCTCCAGTAATAGTACGAACGTGGTAGTTCTCTGTACCCAGGAAATATAAAGACTTAAGCAGTATAATGTAATCCTTTATTGGCAACGTTTCGCCAACACAGTGGGCTTTATCAAGTCACAAACAGATCGTTTCGCCCACTGTGTGGGCGAAACGTTGTCAATAAAGGATCACATTATACTGCTTATGTGTTTATATTTCCATTGCGTCGGTATTTCATACCATTTATTTTCATCTCTGTACCCTCTCCAGTGATGGTACGAACGTGGTAGTTCTCTGTACCCTCTCCAGTGATGGTACGAACGTGGTAGTTCTCTGTACCCTCTCCAGTGATGGTACGAACGTGGTAGTTCTCTGTACCCTCATGACAATATCTTTGTCTGTTATGCAGTTTTAAGATCTAAACTGGACGTCATATTCAAAATGTCGTCTAGCAAGTGCTTAATAGTCAGCAAAGAATCCGACATTTTTGCTAAGTTTGTAGCTATGAAATCTAGCAATGTACTAGCCTTGCTGCTAGTAGATAGTTACTATTTGGTGCCTTGTGTGTGGCTTGTGATTTTCCAGATCCTTTTCTTGTCTCCTGTCGCTTGTCAAATATTTTTTTTTATTTATGAATAAGATTGTTGTACTCAGAATGTGACAATTTGTGCTTGTCAATGATGGAATGCATCTTACATTTCTCCGATACAGAGAGAGAGGAGAGGAGAGAGAGAGAGAGAGAGAGAGAGAGAGAGAGAGAGAGAGAGAGAGAGAGAGAGAGTTAATGTTGATAACAACACTTAGCTTGTACATGAAGTTAGGAACCCTTAAACGTCACCTTGTGAAATCCTGGGTAAGAGAGAGAGAGAGATAGATAGATAGATAGATAGATAGAGAGAGAGAGAGAGAGAGAGAGAGGGTGGGTGGGTTTCAGGGGTCATATATCTCTAGTATCTTCTTGGTGCCAACACTGGCTCTGTGGCACTCATTGATCCTGGTACTGTGCCAATCACCTGCTCCTCCTCCTCTCCTCCTCCTGTTTTCTTCTTTTCTTCTTCTTTGACCTTCTTCTCTTCTTCGTTATCCTCCTCCTCCTCTTCCCTCTTCAGATTACATTTCTTCCTCCACTCCTTCCCTTCCTTGTTATCGTTATTGCTCTTTGTTTCATTCGATTATCGGAGACTGCTTTCCTCTCGTTATTATCATCTTCCTTGTTTCCCAGCTTTATTCCTCTCCTCACCTCTTCTCCTTCCTGTATATTTGCGTTGAAAATATTATCGTTGTTGCTCCGAGCACAATTATCACCTCTTACTCCTCTTTCCCCTTCTTCACTCTTTACTGCCTTCTCGCATTACTAGCCTTCTTATTCCTTCGAATAACGTCACTCTCCCTCTTTTCTCTTGAAGTTATTCTCTCGTCCTCTCTTTCTCTTTTAGATAGTCATTCTTTCTTCTTCTTCTTCTTCTTCTTCTTCTTCTTCTTCTTCTTCTTCTTCTTCTTCTTCTTCTTCTTCTTCTTCTTCTTCTTCTTCTTCTTCTTCTTCTTCTTCTTCTTCTTCTTCTTCTTCTTCTTCTTCTTCTTCTTCTTCTTCTTCTTCTTCTTCTTCTTCTTCTTCTTCTTCTTCTTCTTCTTCTTCTTCTTCTTCTTCTTCTCTTCTTCTTCTTCTTCTTCTTCCTATTATTATTATTATTATTAGAGTTTTCTTGAAAATGTTTAATAATAATAAAATAAATCGACCAGTCATAAGATACAGTACATTTGTCAAGACTAATATACTGAACAATATCAAAATGGTACAGAATCCCGACAGGTTGGTGAGTAGTACACACACTTCACATTGTTCCAGATAATGGAACAAAACTCTTCTCCAGGTTGAGGGACTGACCACCTCAAAACTACGTCTTCAAGGCTGATGGACTGATGACATCGTCTTCACATCTCTACTGCTTCTGCTCACTTTTGTGTACTCGACTGAAGAAGCCTGCTGTGTGGGCGAAACGTTTCGGAATGAAGATACCAAACTGTTGCAGATGTGTCTTATTTATCAACCTGTCGGTATTGTCGCTAAAAACTGAGCCACGAGACATTTACGCTAAAGGACTCAACACTGCCTATCAGGGCTCAGGGAGTGAGCACCTTCTACCAGGGCTAAGAGAGTGAGCACCTTCTATCAGGGCTAAGAGAGTGAGCACCGTCTATCAAGGCTAACAGAGTGAGCACCTTCTATCAAGGCTAAGAGAGTGAGCACCTTCTATCAAGGCTAAGAGAGTGAGCAACTTCTATCAAGGTTAAGAGAGTGAGCACCGTCTATCAAGGTTAAGAGAGTGACCAACTTCTATCAAGGCTAAGAGAGTGAGCAACTTTTATCAAGGCTAAGAGAGTGAGCAACTTCTATCAAGGCTAAGAGAGTGAGCAACTTCTATCAAGGCTAAGAGAGTGAGCACCTTCTATCGAGGCTAAGAGAGTGAGCACCTTCTATCGAGCCTAAGAGAGTGAGCACCTTCTATCGAGGCTAAGAGAGTGAGCACCTTCTATCAAGGCTAAGAGAGTGAGCACCTTCTATCAAGGCTAAGAGAGTGAGCACCTTATATCAAGGCTAAGAGAGTGAGCACCGTCTATCAAGGCTAAGAGAGTGAGCACCTTCTATCAAGGCTAAGAGAGAGAGCACCTTCTATCGAGGCTAAGAGAGTGAGCACTTTCTATCAAGGCTAAGAGAGTGAGCACCTTCTATCGAGGCTAAGAGAGTGAGCACCTTCTATCGAGGCTAAGAGAGTGAGCACCTTCTATCGAGGCTAAGAGAGTGAGCACCTTCTATCAAGGCTAAGAGAGTGAGCACCTTCTATCGAGGCTAAGAGAGAGAGCACCTTCTATCGAGGCTAAGAGAGAGAGCACCTTCTATCGAGGCTAAGAGAGAGAGCACCTTCTATCGAGGCTAAGAGAGAGAGAGCACCTTCTATCGAGGCTGAGAGTGAGCACCTTCTATCAAGGCTAAGAGAGTGAGCACCATCTATCAAGGCTAAGAGAGTGAGCACCTTCTATCGAGGCTAAGAGAGTGAGCACCTTCTATCGAGGCTAAGAGAGTGAGCACCTTCTATCAAGGCTAAGAGAGTGAGCACCTTCTATCGAGGCTAAGAGAGAGAGCACCTTCTATCGAGGCTAAGAGAGAGAGCACCTTCTATCGAGGCTGAGAGAGAGCACCTTCTATCGAGGCTGAGAGTGAGCACCTTCTATCAAGGCTAAGAGAGTGAGCACTATCTATCAAGGCTAAGAGAGTGAGCACCTTCTATCGAGGCTAAGAGAGTGAGCACCTTCTATCAAGGCTAAGAGAGTGAGCAACTTCTATCAAGGCTAAGAGAGTGAGCACCTTCTATCAAGGCTAAGAGAGTGAGCACCGTCTATCAAGGCTAAGAGAGTGAGCACCTTGCATCGAGGATAAGAGAGTGAGCACCTTATATCGAGGATAAGAGAGTGAGCACCTTATATCGAGGCTAAGAGAGTGAGCACCTTGCATCGAGGCTAAGAGAGTGAGCACCTTATATCGAGGATAAGAGAGTGAGCACCTTATATCGAGGCTAAGAAAGTGAGCACCTTGCATCGAGGCTAAGAGAGTGAGCACCTTATATCGAGGCTAAGAGAGTGAGCACCTTGCATCGAGGCTAAGAGAGTGAGCACCTTATATCGAGGCTAAGAGAGTGAACACCTTAAAATCACCTTCCAACTTCAAGTATACGTCGCCTTTATCGTAGATGTTAAGAAGTCTGTTAGGTGTCGAAACATCTCGTCACCTAACATAGGAAGGCGTTACACTTGTGTTTTGACTTCTATAATAGTATACATTTCCGAAAAGTTGATAAGTTAGACGCCAGGGGACTTTGCCTTTCCTGTCGTCAAGATTATCACTCTGACGTTATATTAGTCTCCGTATTGTTGCTCCAGCTTAACACTGTTCCAGACTATGGAGCACAACTCTTCAGGCTGAGGGACTGATTACCTCAATCTTCACCGCTCATGTTTGTATTGGACTGATGAAGCCACTGTGGGGCGAAACGTTTCCTAATTTATCAACTTGTCGGTTCTCTGAACCATTTATATACATTGTAAGTATTATACTAAACAATGTATACAGAATGATATACTCTTATCCAGGTGTATATAAACTGCTGTTCCCACTCTATAAACATCGAGACACGTTCCTTGGAATATATATGAACAGCTGTGAACGCTTCTTTTCCCCTGTGTTTACTAAGAGAAATTACGCAATAGTTCTCACTGAGAGACTTACATGAATTTATAAATCCAAGAAATGCGGTACGGATATACTGCATAGTTTTAGGGCTTCAGATTTATTATATTACAATGTATGACAGGATTTTTTTAGTTATAACTGAAAGTTATACAAACGTAACAACATAAACAAAAGAAATAAGAGTTACAACAACAGTGTAGTCAGCTGTAATGAGAGAGAGAGAGAGAGAGAGAGAGAGAGAGAGAGAGAGAGAGAGAGAGAGAGAGAGAGAGAGAGAGAGAGAGCGAGAGCTATTTCAGCAAATACATAAAATATTACCTTTGATATCAAGGTTACTCCGATTCATACAATGTCTTGATCAACAAAACACATTTGCAAGATAACTTAATTGCCGAAATGTTTCGTTTTCTAAACCGGCTTCTTCAGTACGATACAAGTAAATACAGCACTAAACAGTAGGGGTAGTATTGACATAACCTGTCAGTCACCCCTCGCTGGAAAGTAGTCAGTATATAATTTAGTATATAAAAAAAATGAAACTGAAGGGTGTCAGTCACTGCTCATCAATCGACTAAGGTCCTCGTCAGATGATGATCCAAGACGAATGTATACAAAATAATAATACTAAGAAGAAACCACGGAACTGGTGGGGTATGAATCCATGGCCAGTGAGTCCAGGCAGTGGTTTGTAATCGTGTTTTTTCTCCGATTTCGTAACTCAAGAAGAAAAAAGATGTGGTTTTGCGTGTGTAAAGGCATAAACACAACGCAGCTATAAACTGTCGTGTCTAACACAATATGAATCTTTGCAGACTTATCCTCTTGCCTTATGGGGAATTGTTCTCAGTTCGCTTCATGGAGACTTTCAACAAACTCAGTAATAACACATAATAAATAACTTACTGGGATTCTTATGGTAAGATCACACGCGATCACTGTTGTGCCTCAGACACATTTAAAACAACTGTAGATAAATTCTGAGCAATGTATTAGTTTATAATCTTCACTTAAAATAACTTACCTGTGACTTTCTGCACTCTCTCTCTCTCTCTCTCTCTCTCTCTCTCTCTCTCTCTCTCTCTCTCTCTCTCTCTCTCTCTCTTTCTCAGAGAGAGATGAATAAAGCCTATAGGCCTTTCAATCAGCACATCTTCAGGAGCTTGCAATGTTCCAGAAATAAGTAGAAAGTACAAAAAGAGTCGTTCAGGGGAACGACTATTGCTAGAGCCGTTCCGCCTATATATATATATATATATATATATATATATATATATATATATATATATATATATATATATATATATATATTGTTTGTGCTTGTGTGTTTTAAGTAAACGCAAAAATTTTAGAAGGTATGTGTTTGGATCTCTAGCTCAGGTCCTGGTCAGAACATACTGAAACAAGAGAACCTGTGTTTATGGGAATACATTAAGGTACGCACTTGGACAACCCGTGAGGGGCATTAACACAGTTTAGGGAGAGGTAAATTCTGAGGAGCTTTATCTGAAATGAAGGTAAAGGGCTCAAAAAAATTTCATTTGTTGGTTGTTGATTAAGTGTTCAGAATTTTTCATGTGCTGTTAGTTGACGTGTTTGATTCAAAATTTTGGCTAAGTTGAGGAACTCTTTTTTGCATTATAATCTTATGGCCTATTTATATTAGCCCATCTGAAATTATTAAATCTTGGAATGAAATCAGGAATCTATTAAATCTAGGAATGAAATCAGTGAAAAATAAACACAAATGCAGTATAATGCTATCCTTTATTGATTACGTTTCGCCCACAGAGTGAGCTTTATCAAGTCACAACCAGATCTACCTGGGTAAAGAAAGGCTTAGATATATATATATATATATATATATATATATATATATATATATATATATATATATATATATATCAGACACACACAGGTGGAGAATGCTGGATAGGATGGACTTGAGACGGACGTGTCCGTAGCTGGAACAGCTCACATCTAACCTACAATACCTCAAAAAAAAAAATCTAACGACGAATTTGTAGAAGAAATTTCTTAAGAAGTTTCATATAAATCAATTTAAGCAAAATATGTACCTCAATTTATCAAATTTCTTTTATTATTTATGACTCGCCTGAGATTTGTTATTACCCTAAATCGTTTTTTCATAGGTGTTGAAAATGGTGGATGAATAAGATACATTTGCAACATTTGCTTATCTTCACTTACGAAACGTTTCGCCCGTGCATCGAACTTCTTCAGTCGAAAACAGCGGTGACTAATAATTGTGATAGTCGAAATATTCTGCCTAAAGAACACAGAGGCTCAGTACAGTCACTGACGTTCGGGGATTCGATCCCCGGACCTCGGAGTGTGAGCTGAGTGCTCTAGCCATCAAGCTACGGGATGCCATAGTAAATGGTCCAAGTCGGTTCGAAACATCGTCGTAAGCTCTTTTCTCCTAAGTTCGGGTTCTTCAGTCAAATACAAAGGAAGAAATGGTAATGAAATAAAGATGTAATCAGTCCCTCAGTCTGGAGAAGAGTTCAGCTCCATTATCTGGAACAAGGCGGTCAGTCCCTCAGCCTGGAGAAGAGTTCAGCTCCATGGTCTGGAACAAGGAGGTCAGTCCCTCAGCCTGGAGAAGAGTTCAGCTCCATGGTCTGGAACAAGGTGGTCAGTCCTTCAGCCTGGAGAAGAGTTCAGCTCCATTATCTGGAACAAGGCGGTCAGTCCCTCAGCCTGGAGAAGAGTTCAGCTCCATGGTCTGGAACAAGGAGGTCAGTCCCTCAGCCTGGAGAAGAGTCCAGCTCCATGGTCTGGAACAAGGTGGTCAGTCCCTCAGCCTGGAGAAGAGTCCAGCTTCATGGTCTGGAACGATATGAAGCTAAAGCCTGAGAATGGAGCCTTAAATACTGTCGAAGATGAGGTGGACCTACCACAACTTCTTTCCCACTCGTATATTTACATTTCATCACACGGTATTGGCTTCATGGTGAACCCGCCCGTCATACTTTCAAATGAAAAGCAATTTTACCATTGTAAACGAGTACATGTACTTTTTGCATTGCACTGATACAGAGGAAATTATATTATTTATAACCTCGATATCATCTGTTATCGTTAACATATTAATGAGTTAAATCTATAAGGGTTACAGACCCCTGGGTGATCAGGGTTGTTTATAAATAGTAGCCAATACCAACAAGATGAAAATTAGACACATGTGCAACATCTGGGTATCTTTACTGTAGACGTTTCGCCCTCCAGTGGCTTTATCAATACAAATTCAAGGACTTAATTGGAAGACAGTAGAACTATATACAGAAGATGAGGTAATCAGTCCCTCAGCCTTGGAGTTGGTTTGAAGAGCACCGTAGTCGTGGAGGTTCTGGAGCAGAGGCAAGGAGGCTGGCGCTTATATACTAACGTCAGGTGGAAAGGGACGGGAGGCAGACGAGGGCATAGCCACTGGTAGATGGGATTCCCCAGTGGAAGTAGGTCATACCCAAAGAAATGGTTTAGTTGTAGTAGTAGTTGTCGTTGCCGTGAAGGTTATGTACAGGTCCTGAGAATCAAGACTCCATGATGTTGCAATGTCTGACAGGTTGTACAAGAATGGTATACTATATCGACAGTATGAAATTTAGACACATGTGCAACATCATGGAATCTTGATTGAAGACATGTCTTACCTAACAACCTGTCGGTATTTAATACTATTTTAATATTCAATAACTCACATGGCGACAGAAACACAGGTTGATTGATCTGTATATTTCGACCCCCTTCTGGGGTCCTCTTCAACATCTGAAGAAGAAGATCCCAGAATGTATTAATGTCGGTAGAATTAAAGATAATATGTTATGTAAAAGGACATAATTACAACTAATGTGGCATTTTATTCTTTGTAACGGCTTGATAAAGCTCCAGGAGAGCGAAACGTTGCCATAGTGAAATGTCGCATTAGTTGCACTTGTGTCCTGTTTCCTAACAGGTTCCCTGAAGGGGGGTTGACAGATAACACTAAAAGAAACATAGGAAGCAAACTGATGTATACTGGAATTTTAAATTAAGAACACAAAGGCACAGAGGAGACTTGCAGCAGCAACAACAACTAAAGCAGGATAAAACATGCAAGAAATGGTGCAGACTCGAACCTCCGTTCGTTGTTGGTGATTAATCAGCCAAGAATTAGAAAAAAAACTTGGAAAATGCAACTGAATAACAAGATTTTCTGCTACGCGGTGAATCCAAGCGAGTCGTTCAGAGCAAAACTGTGGTGCAGGCTCGATCCTACGTCAGCTGAGCTTAGCCCAGTTTCTGATCAATCATGCTGTTGGTGACAGCAACATTGGAAGGTTGGAGAGAGAATTCTGACTCACCAGAATTATACAAATGACTGAAAGAGAGAGAATTTTGAGCTAAATAAACTGACGACAGTAATGAAGAGAAGTTTTAGTTGTTTAGAGTTATCAGGTCGTGATTTGAGAAAGCTCTACACTGCATAATCCCTGACAGAGCAAAGGGTGGCTTGAGAAAGCTCTACACGGAATAATCCCTGACAGAGCAAAGGGTGGCTTGATAAAGCTCTACACGGAATAATCCATGGCAGAGCAAAGGGTGGCTTGAGAAAGCTCTACAGGAATTAGAGCGTGTCTTTATAAAATCTCTACACGAGAGAACAAAACATGATACAACTCTAAACAGAACGAAACAATCTGAAAAAAAAGCTTTGCAAGCCGTCCCTTTCTTCACCAAATTTTCGTAAGCCGACAGCGACCCAAACATTACGAAACTCAAGGAGCCTCGAGTGCCCAACAAAAGAGGAACGAGATCTAACAGCAGCATAAAGTTGCAAACATTTCCCTTGCACAGGACTCCCCTTCAATCACACAAAAACTGCCACTCATTTCGTAGTCAGCGCTTGTGTGAGGAGTCTGGCTAACAACACCAGTTCTAAAAGAGGGAATTCTACTGCGCAAATTGCCTAAGTGCCGCCATTTTTGTCAGGAAAAAAGGGAATTAATATTTGATGTTGTTTATTTTCATGCTAAGCAGCGCTACAGTTGCCAACGACTCAGTTACTGTCTGAATATTTTTCGCCACACACACACACACACACACACACACACACACACACACACACACACACACACACACACACACACATTTGAGGAAGTGGAAGGAATGGATGGAATGGGTGAAAGGGACTACATAGTAGGAACAATTCAGTCTGAAGGCCATAAGGTGGTAATTGCTGTAATGTACAACCCGCCACAGAACTGCAGGAGGCCAAGAGAAGAATACGACGAGAGCAACAGAGCAGTGGTAGACACACTAGCCGAGGTGGCCAGAAGAGCCCACATGGGGAGAGCAAAGTTACTAGTTATGGGTGATTTCAATCACAAGGAGATTGACTGGGAAAACCTGGAGCCCCATGGGGGTCCTGAATCATGGAGAGCCAAGATGATGGATGTGGTACTGGAAAACCTCATGCATCAACATGTTAGAGACACTACCAGAGAGAGAGGTGGGGATGATCCAGCAAGACTGGACCTAGTATTCACCTTGAGTAGTTCGGACATCGAGGATATCACGTATGAAAGGCCCCTTGAAGCTAGTGATCATTTGGTTCTGTGTTTTGATTATATAGTTGAGCTACAAGTGGAGAGGGGAGCAGGAATAGGAAGGGAGAAACGAAACTACAAAAGGGGGGACTACACAGGCATGAGGAACTTCCTACAAGACGTTCAGTGGGAGAGAGAATTGGCAGGAAAACCAGTAAAAGAAATGATGGAATATGTGACAACCAAATGCAAAGAGGCAGAGGAGAGGTTTGTCCCCAAGGGAAACAAAAGTAATGGGAAAGCCAGAACGAGTCCTTGTTTCACCCAGAGGTGGAGGGAGGCAAAAACTAAGTGTAATAAAGAATGGAAATAGTACAGAAGACAAAGGACCCAGGAAAATAAAGAGATTAGCCGAAGAGCCAGAAACGAATATGCACAGGTAAGATGGGAGGCTCAGCGGCAATATGAAAATGATATAGCATCAAAAGTCAAGTCTGACCCGAAGCTGTTGTATAGCCACATCAGGAGGAAAACAACAGTCAAGGACCAGGTAATCAGGCTGAGGAAGGAAGGTGGGGAGTTCACAAGAAACGACCAAGAGGTATGCGTGGAGCTCAACATGAGATTTAAAGAAGTATTTACACAGGAGACAGGAAGGACTCCAGGAATTCAGAATAGGGAGGTATACCAACAAGTGCTGGATGAAATACACACAACCAAGGAGGAGGTGAAGAAGCTGCTATGTGAACTCGATACCTCAAAAGCGGTGGGACCGGACAACATTTCTCCGTGGGTCCTTAGAGAGGGAGCAGAAATGTTGTGTGTGCCACTAACAAAAATCTTCAACACATCCATTGAAACTGGGCAACTACCTGAGGCGTGGAAGATGGCAAATGTAGTCCCAATTTTTAAGAAAGGAGACAGACACGAGGCATTAAACTACAGACCTGTGTCACTGACGTGTATAGTATGCAAAGTCATGGAGAAGATCATCAGGAGGAGAGTGGTGGAGCACCTAGAAAGACAAGCTTATAAACGACAACCAGCACGGTTTCAGGGAAGGAAAATCCTGTGTCACAAACCTACAGGAGTTTTATGACAAGGTAACAGAAGTAAGACACGAGAGAGAGGGGTGGATAGACTGCATTTTCTTGGACTGCAAGAAGGCGTTCGACACAGTTCCTCACAAGAGGTTAATGCAAAAGCTAGAGGATCAAGAACACGTAACAGGAAAGGCACTGCAATGGATCAGAGAATATCTGACAGAGAGGCAACAACGAGTCATGGTACGTGACGAGGTGTCAGAGTGGGCACCTGTGACGAGTGGGGTTCCACAAGGGTCAGTCCTAGGACCTGTACTGTTTTTGGTATATGTGAATGACATAACGGAAGGGATAGACTCAGAAGTGTCCCTGTTTGCAGATAATGTGAAGTTAATGAGAAGAATTAAATCAGTCGAGGATCAGGCAGGACTACAAAGAGACCTGGACAGGCTACAAGCCTGGTCCAGTAACTGGCTCCTTGAATTTAACCCTACCAAATGTAAAGTCATGAATATCGTTGAAGGGCAAAGAAGACCGCAGACAGAGTATAGTCTAGGTGGCCAAAGACTGCAAACCTCACTCAAGGAAAAAGATCTTGGGGTGAGTATAATACCGAGCACATCTCCTGAGGCACACATCAGTCAGATAACTGCTGCAGCATACGGGCGGCTGGCAAACCTAAGAATAGCGTTCCAATACCTCACTAAGGAATCATTCAAGACTCTGTACGCCATATACGTCAGCCCATACTAGAGTATGCAGCACCAGTTTGGAACCCACACCTGGTCAAGCACGTCAAGAAATTAGAGAAAGTTCAACAAGACTAGTCTCAGAGCTAAGGGGATTGTCCTACGAAGAAAGGTTAAGGGAAATCGGCCTGACGACACTAGAGGACAGGAGGGTTAGGGAAGACATGATAACGACATATAAAATACTGCGAGGAATAGATAAGGTGGACAGAGACAAGATGTTCCAGAGAGGGGACACAGAAACAAGGGGTCACAATTGGAAGTTGAAGACTCAGATGAGAAAGGGATGTTAGAAAGTATTTCTTCAGTCATAGAGTAGTCAGGAAGTGGAATAGTCTAGCAAGTGATGTAGTGGAGGCAGGAACCATACATAGCTTTAAGACGAGGTATGATAAAGTTCATGGAGCTTGGAAAAAGTGGACCCAGTAGCGATCAGTGAAGAGACTGGGCCAGGAGCTGAGTCTCGACACCTGCAACCACAATTAGGTGAGTACAATTAGGTGAGTACATATACATACATATATTTATTCATTTTATGTATGTCGTGACGAATAGGTAAAACTTGTCAATTATCAGAACTCATTTATAATTAAGTCCTTTCTAAAATTTTCTCTTATACGTGTAAAGATATATTTTTTTATTCAATATAAAAATTAAAAAATTTATACCAAAAGAACCTTAGAAAACTTATCTAGCCTTATTATAACAAGCGCAATTTAATTTAGCCTAATCCAACTTAATATATTTTAGATAAGTTTACAATAATTTAATATTAAACAAACACAATGTAATATATTTATTTTTCTCGTTAGGTTCAGAATGATTTTTGCGAAATTATTGCAAACAAAAATTTTCCCTTATTCGGCAAGAAGAGCGTTGATATCTAATCCAAAACAGCAAGTTTTATCTATTCGGCACGATATATATATATATATACACACAGTGGTACCTCTGGTTACGAGCTTAATTCGTTCCAGAAGGCTATTCAAGTGCCAATACCGAACGAATTTATTCCCATAAGAAATAATGTAAATTAGAATAATCCGTTTCAGACCCCAAAAATACACTTACAAAACCACTTACAGATTTTATATATATATATATATATATATATATATATATATATATATATATATATATATATATATATATATATATATATATATATAATCATTCTTTCAACACGTCGGCCGTTTCCCACCGAGGCGGGGTGGCCCAAAAGGAAAAACGAAAGTTTCTTCTTTTACATTTAGTAATATATACAGGAGAAGGGTTACTAGCCCCTTGCTCCCGGCATTTTAGTCGCCTCTTACGACACGTATGGCTTACAAAGGAAGAATTCCGTTCCATTCCCCATGGAAGTGGAACAGTATATATATATATATATATATATATATATATATATATATATATATATATATATATATATATATATATATATGGAATAATAGCTGTGTCACTAAAGCTTCTAGTTCCGTGGGATCAGACAGTAGGGTGTTATTTGGTGTCACTCTTGCAAGTCTTGATGCAAGGAATTCTTCAAAATTTGTCCTACCAATAGTCATGACCTACTTCCACTAATGGGTTTCTCCACTGGTGACTCCACCTACCACTGCTCCATTTCATCTGTCATCAGAATATAAGTAGTCTCCAGTACGCAAATGAACTGATATAGAAGCCGACCGTGACACAAATGAACAGGTTGAAGCAGTAATTTGTCAACAGAACTAACAAGAACTGACAGGAGTTAATGGACAGATGTTGGATTCCACTGTTTTAAGGTCTCTAGTTTATAACAGGGGTGTGTAATCCATACGAAATTACCGAATAGGTTAATTTCGAACACACATGTCACTATCAGCACTGTCTAACACACATGTCACAGTGGAGTGTTATATGTCACTATCAGTACTGTCTAACACTCATGTCACAGTGGAGTGTTACATGTCACTATCAGCACTGTTTAACACACATGTCACAGTGGAGTGTTACATGTCACTATCATCACTGTCTAACACACATGTCACAGTGGAGTGTTACATGTCACTATCAGCACTGTCTAACACACATGTCACAGTGAAGTGTTACATGTCACTATCAGTACTGTCTAACACACATGTCACAGTGGAGTGTTACATGTCACTATCAGCACTGTCTAACACACATGTCACAGTGAAGTGCTACATGTCACTAAACACATCGACTCCAGGCTGTGGGACTGATTACCTCAAACTCCTCTTTTTCCTTCCCTCAAGGGAGGGGCTCTTGATCTAGGGAATTGGATCTGTTCTCCACTTTTCTGCCTTGCACCCCCACAGGCTCTGTATAATCCCTACGGGTATAGCGCCCTACCCATGATAAAAACAAAATTAAAACTCCTCATCTTCCACCTTACTCTGCATTGGACTGACGAAGCCACTGGCGGGCGAAACGTTCCCAGAATAAAGATATGTACCCAAATATTGGCCAAGTATCTCATCAAATAACTGATACATTTTTTTATATGGCAAATTCATGGTAAAAAACACATATATTATCGCGTCTTTACTTAAAGGAGACGGTATATTTTTATTGTATCAAATATAAATGATAAATACTGTGTTCAATGAGCCAATAATTATGATGAAAATTATGCAAAATATTGACAAGTTGGTCATTAAGACACGTGTGCAGCAGTTGGGTGTCTTTATTGGTGAAACTTTTCGCCTACACTGTAAGCTTGTTCAGTCAAATACGGAGACAGCAGGTGTGGTAGGGAAATGAAGATGTAGTCAGTCAATCATCCTTGGAGAAATAGTATATGAGGGGGTCAGTCCCTCAGCCTGCAGGGACTAACCCCCTCAAACCTTCTGTGTTTGGGAACGGTTTCAACACTGAAGATGAATGGTACTCGGGACTGTCGACATCTTCACAACCTCCGATATCTTAAAGAATAAGACACTTGTGAGACATTTGGGAATCTCTATTCAGGAAACGTTTCGCCAGCCAGTGACTTCAGTCCAATACAGAGAATAACAGAGGAAGATAAGGAGGAGCCATTGGCTGGCTAAATCTTTCCTCAATAAAGTTTCCCAGACGCTGCTCAATTGTCTTATGGTTCAACTTGTAGATTTTCTAAATTATTTATCTCGTTATACATACAGTGTGAAGGACGTTTCACCTGTGAAGGTATTCCAGTGATGAAAAATCTGTCTTATTGATTAAGAAATCCAGAGCCTCTGGCAGATCACTCGGTATACTTGGTGTTGTAGACTGGGTCAGATGTTATCCAGATCCTCTGGCAGATCACTCGGTATACTTGGTGTTGTAGACTGGGTCAGATGTTATCCAGATCCTCTGGCAGATCACTCGGTATACTTCGTGTTGTAGACTGGGTCAGTTGTTATCCAGATCCTCTGGCAGATCACTCGGTATACTTCGTGTTGTAGACTGGGTCAGTTGTTATCCAGAGCCTCTGGTAGATCACTCGGTATACTTGGTGTTGTAGACTGGGTCAGATGTTATCCAGATCCTCTGGCAGATCACTCGGTATACTTGGCCGAACTCATTCTTGTGAATGTAGAGTCTTACAAGATGAGTCTCGTGAAAAACTCTCTTCTGCTCATATCAACAGTCAAGGAATTTTTACCTCTACCATTTCGCATACTTAGCTGCCGCACTTCTCAATCATGAGGCCCAGAAGAAGATAAATTAGCTCAGTGGTGACCTGTTCTTCTTAGCTCAGTGGTGACCTGTTCTTCTTAGCTCAGTGGTGACCTGTTCTCTTAGCTCAGTGGTGACCTGTTCTTAGTTCAGTGGTGACCTGTTCTTAGCTCAGTGAAGACGTGTCTAGTGTACTCCCTGTGGACTGAATCAAGATGCCCCCTATTGAGCAACTTTACCAGCAGCTTAAGGAGGAATTGAGGGTAGCGAAGCTTGAGATACGGCGATTGACGGAGGAAAACAAGAGGATTCGTAGTAGTCCTCCTGTTGTGAGTCCTCAGGTCAAGAAGGTAACCTGGGCAGTGGCCGGACAACATGGGACGAAGTTGAAGATCAAGAAGACGAATGGAGAGGTACTAACGACGAAGAAGAAAGAGACTGCTGTGGAAACTTCGAACTCCTTTTCTGTGCTTCCAGACGAATGTGAGTCGACTACTGGGAACGTCACGACGAACTGTACCAAGGAAGGTAAAAACATTGTTGTTGTTGGGGATAGCCAAGTTAGATATATGGATAGGGCCTTCTGCTTGAAAGATAGGAGTAGGAGACAGAGGGTTTGCTTTCCTGGGGCTGGGATGGAAGACATTGTTAGCCGACTTGACAACATCATGCATGGTAATGGGATCAATCCTATTATCTGCCTCAGTGCTGGAGGCAATGATGTATCCAAGCGTAGAAGTGAGGATTTAGTTAGTAGGTATAAGGCAGCAATAGACATCATTAGGAAGAAGGGAGGGAGCCCTGTTATATGTGGCATTTTGCCAAGAAGGGGTGTTGAAATGAATGGCTGTCCAGAGCGATTGGTATAAATTGCTGGCTGGACAAACACTGTAAGGATAATGCAGTCCCATTCATTAACAACTGGGACCACTTCTATGGCCGAAATGACATGTATGCCAGGGATGGGGTTCACTTATCCAGGGCAGGTGTAGAATTTCTCTCTAGCTCAGTTGAGGATGTTGTTAGGGCTTTAAACTAGGATTAGTTAGAGGTATGGGTTTAGGAATGGTAAATAATGAGGGCCAAAATATTGATTCAGGCTTTGATATCATAAATCATAACAATAACAGTAATCGAGTGACACAGGGTAATGATAGTAACAGAAATTGTGTAAAACAAAAGCTGAAAAAGGTTCACAAGAAGATACATATCAATGTATTTTATACTAACTGTCGAAGCGCCAGAAATAAAATTAACGAATTACGTTTGGTAGCATGTGCTGGGAACTTTGATGTCATTGCAATAACTGAAACATGGTATAATACCAAGAGTCGGGATATGATTGCTGAGTGTCATATTCAGGGTTTAAGTTGTTCCATGTAGATAGATATAATGGGAAAGGGGTGGAGTTGCATTGTATGTACGAGAAAATATAAATTGCTGCATAAAAACAGGCATAAAAATAGATGGATCATTAACAGAATCTGTTTGGGTAGAGTTTCTAGAAGGTCAAGAAAAACTGATTCTAGGTGTAATATACCGACCTCCAGGCTTGGATCACGATAGAGGGAGACTTCTTTGGGACGAAATTGTTAGGGCTTCTAGGCACAATAACGTAGTGTTAGTAGGGGATTTTAACTTTAGTCAAATTGACTGGACTTCTTTGACCGGTAATCTGGAGTCCAGTGACTTTATGGAAGTAGTTCAGGACTGTTTTCTGAAGCAGTGTGTGACGGAGCCTACCAGAGGTAATAATTTGCTCGACCTAGTCTTGTCAAATAAAGAAACTCTTGTAAATAATCTGGAGATCACTGAAGAGCTTGGAGCTAGTGATCACAAATCCATTACTTTTAATATTACATGGGAGTACGAGAATAGGGATAATACGGTAAAAGTTCCTGATTTTCGTTCTGCCGATTATATTGGACTTAGGGAACACCTGTCTAATCTCGACTGGGGTAATCTAGCTAACGATTACGATGGGATCTGCGTTTATGATTTGTTTCTTAATAATGTACAACGTGCACAGAGTATGTTTATTCCCCAGAGAATTTAGGTCAAATAATAACGATCCCAAATGGATTAACAGGAGGCTAAAACATTTATTAGGGAGAAAAGAGGAATTTATAGGCGCATCAAAGAGGAGATGTTAACCTTATTGACCAATATGTTCAGTTGAAAAGAGAAGTAAAAAAGGGATTAGAAAGGCTAAACGTGACTATGAGATTAAGGTTGCTAATGAATCAAAGACTAATCCAAAAGGGTTCTTTCAAGTGTACAGGACGAAGGTGAGGGAAAAGGTAGGACCTCTGAAAATTGGGAATGGACAGCTGACGGATAACGAACTGGAAATGTGTTCTCTATTTAATGACTATTTTTGTCAGTCTTTACACAAGAAGACGTAAATGAGATTCCAGAAATTAACAATTATTCAGTTCCTGAAGAATTCAAATTAACTAATATTACTGTCACGAGGGACATGGTTATCAAACAGATAGATAAACTGAAGCAAAATAAGTCCCGGGACCCGACGAGTTGTTTTCCAGGGTACTTAAAGAATGCAAAATGGAACTTAGTCAGCCATTAACGAATGTGTTTAATACGTCCATCCTAACTGGTGTTGTGCCAGAGATGTGGAAGATAGCTAATGTAGTTCCTATATTCAAATCAGGGGATAAGTCCATTCCATCAAATTACCGTCCAATAAGCCTCACGTCTATAGTAGGCAAATTATTAGAATCAATTATAGCTGATATTATCAGAAGTCACCTTGAAGAACATAATTTGATTAATGAATCTCAGCATGGGTTTACGAGAGGTCGTTCCTGCCTGACAAATTTACTGACGTTTTTCAATAAAACATTTGAGGCAGTAGACAGTGATAAAGAATATGATATAGTTTACTTGGATTTCAGTAAGGCCTTCGATAGAGTACCTCACAAGAGACTCTTAAGAAAGGTGGCAGCTCATGGTATAGGAGATAAAGTTCTAGCATGGATAGAGGCATGGCTTACCAATAGAAAGCAGAGAGTTTCCATTAATGGGGTCAAATCTGAATGGGGATTTGTCACTAGTGGCGTTCCACAAGGATCAGTTTTGGGCCCATTGTTGTTCATAATTTACATTAATGACCTTGATGAAGGAATTGCAAGTGACATGAGTAAATTTGCTGATGATACAAAAATAGGCCGTATAATTCATTCTGAGGAGGATAACAGTGAACTCCAGGAGGATTTGGATAAATTAATGTCTTGGTCTGAAAAGTGGCAGATGAAGTTCAATGTGGACAAGTGTAAGGTGCTTGTCGTTGGTAATGAAAATATCCCTCGAATTTATAAACTAGGTGAAGTTGAGCTTGATCATACAGAATGTGAAAAGACTTGGGAGTCATGGTAAGCAGAAATCTAAAGCCAAGACAACAGTGCCTAAGTGTGCGCAATAAGGCTAACAGATTACTAGGATTTATTTCAAGAAGTATAAGCAACAGAAGTCCAAAAGTTATTTTACAGCTCTATACATCACTAGTGAGACCTCATTTGGATTATGCAGCTCAGTTTTGGTCTCCTTACTACAGGATGGATATAGATTCATTGGAGAACATACAAAGAAGAATGACTAAAATGATTTACAGTATAAGAAATCTCCCGTATGAAGATAGACTTAGAGCGTTGAATCTCCACTCTCTGGAGAGACGTAGAATGAGGAGATATCATCGAGGTGTACAAGTGGATGATGGGCATAAACAAAGGAGATATTAATAAAATACTGAGGATATCGAACCAAGTAAGAACGAGAAATAACGGATTTAAATTGGATAAATTTAGATTTAGAAAGGACATAGGCAAGTACTGGTTTTCGAACAGAGTTGTAGATGCGTGGAACAATCTTCCGAGTACTGTGATAGAGGCTAGGACCTTGGGTGGCTTTAAAAAGAGATTGGACAAATATATGAGTGGGAGGGGCTGGGTTTGATTTGTGTCGTGAGTACGGGAATAAATTTTTAGGTAGTGGTGGTTTTGATAAGGACCTGCCTTGTATGGGCCAGTAGGCCTTCTGCAGTGTTCCTCCATTCTTATGTTCTTATGTTCTTACCTTGGAGAAACGCTTTTATGGGGTACCTCAAAAGAAAAATGTATTGTCATTGGACCCATGGAACCTTGTTTCAGTGGGAGGGAAGGCTACCAGGGCACATGGAGTAATCGCACAAACTAAAATCCACCGATATCGCTATAAATCAATTGCGAAAAAGGTATAGACAGATATCGTAAACGCCACACATTAAAATCTTTGAAAGAGTTATACACACACAACCCGCACATATAAAAAGAGAGGAGCTTACGACGACGTTTCGGCCCGACTTGGACCATTTACAAAGTCACACTAACACACAGAACAGGTGGAAGGAGTATTTATAGACAGGCAGACAGGGGGAGGGTACAAGAGAGTGGGGTAATAATGGAGGTAGTAGTGGAAGTGGTAGTAGTAGTAGTGGAGACAGTCATATTCTAGGAAAGGAGCACTGCAAAGAAGCTGGCGGCCCGCATGGGTTGGACGAGAACACAGAGGGAGGAAAAGACGAATAACATAAGAACATAAGAAAGGAGGAACACTGCAGCAGGCCTGTTGGCCCATACTAGGCAAGTCCTTCACATTCGATCCCACTAACAGAATATTTGTTCAACCTAATTTTCAATGCTACCCAAGAAATAAGCTTTGATAATTTTATTTACTCATGTGCAATTCCCACTCAAATCCAACCCCTCTCACTCATGAATTTATCCAACCTAAATTTAAAACTACCCAAGGTCCTTGCTTCAAAGAAGGACAAATACAAGGCAAAAGAAAAGAATGAAAAGAAAACCCATAGGAGAAAAAAAAAAAAAAAAAGAAGGGGGAAGAGATGAAAGGGGAAGGAATCAGGTTAAGTCACGGGTGTTCTGAAGTTTGGAGCATTTAACAATGTAATGGGAGAGGAAAGCATCAACAGAGACAAAGCCAGGGCTAAGATTCATACAGGGAAAGTTGTGTATATGTGCCTAGGACAAAATGGTAACTAACTAACATAAGAGAGGATTCAACCAGGCGGCGACTATGAAAGTTGGACGTAGGGTAGACAGTTTTAGCAGAAGACCAATCAATAGGATGACTGTGATCTCTGACATGACAGAAAGGAGCATTATTAGTGTCGGCCTAACACTATTTTTGTGCTCCTTGAGTCTGTCAGAAAGAGATCGGCCAGTTTCTCTGAAGTAAAATGAAAGAGTTCTAAGAAGCAAGATTGACATAAGCATGCAATTACAAAAGGTGTATTACACAGGTCAGCATAAGTTTATCTGGGTCACTCCTGCCTCTCGCAGATGCTGGACTATTATGACATGGTCTTAGATGCATTAGAAGACAGGCAAAATGCCTATGTAGTACAGATTTTTTTTTTTGCAAATATTTTCGACAAGCGCGACCATAGTGAAGTAGAGCTCAAAATGCATGCAAAGAAAAAAACTGGAAAAGTGACCTGATGGATATTAAACTATCTAATAAATTGAGGGAATTTAAGGACTGCCACATTGAAAAGTTCTGTTCCACAAGGCACTGTACCCTACCAACTTTTCTTTCTCATTCTTGTATTTGGCTTACACAGGAATATAAATCATAGAAACATATCCACTGCAGACGATACTAGAATCTGCACGAGAGAGGTGTCCATTGAGAAACTTTAAGTTTATATAAACTAGTCTGAAGTTTTGACATTCTCTGACCGCGGGTTCGAACCCCACCCGTGGTATGGTTTCAATGAAGACAAATTTCATTCAGATTACTTCGAAAAACAGAAAAATTAATGACTGAAACGGAGTACAAGAGAAACTTAAATCATTCACTAGAGCAGAGATTCCGTATGAGAGACTATAGAGTGATAATGTCAGAGGATATCAGTGTTATTGCAACTACAAAGAAAATGATTGGATAACTAGAACATTCAAAACAAGAGGTGCCAAGTTAGTGAAGATATTGTTCAAGTCACTAGTTCTCTAGGCTGAAATATTGCTGTATTTTACCGGTCTCCTTCAAGGCAGGAGATATTGCTGAACTGGAGGACGTATTGAGAACTTTCACTGCTTCTGTAACTTCTGTCGAACATCTGAATATCTTGGAATGTTCGGAATGGCTGACAGGTACACTCGTATGGCTGACAGGTGGTACACTCGTATGGCTGACAGGAACACTCGTATGGCTGACAGGAACACTCGTATGGCTGACAGGTACACTCATATGGCTGACAGGTACACTCGTATGGCTGACAGGTACACTCGTATGGCTGACATGTACACTCATATGGCTGACAGGAACACTCGTATGGCTGACAGGTACACTCATATGGCTGACAGGTACACTCGTATGACTGACAGGTACACTCGTATGACTGACAGGTACACTCGTATGGCTGACAGGTACACTCGTATGGCTGACAGGTACACTCGTATGGCTGACAGGTACACTCGTATGGCTGACGGGTGTACTCGTATGTCTGACAGGTACACTCGTATGGCTGACAGGTACACTCGTATGGCTGACAGGTACACTCGTATGGCTGACAGGTACACTCGTATGGCTGACAGGTACACTCGTATGGCTGACAGGTACACTCGTATGGCTGACAGGTACACTCGTATGGCTGACAGGTACACTCGTATGGCTGACAGGTACACTCGTATGGCTGACAGGAACACTCATATGGCTGACAGGTACACTCGTATGGCTGACAGGTACACTCGTATGACTGACAGGTACACTCGTATGGCTGACAGGTACACTCGTATGGCTGACAGGTACACTCGTATGACTGACAGGTACACTCGTATGGCTGACAGGTACACTCGTATGGCTGACAGGTACACTCGTAGACTTGTAATAATCCTCTCCCGACTTACTAATATTGACCATCACTTGTTTAAGAAGATACACTCGTAAACTGTCATTTAATTCTTGTCCGCATTTCAATACGGCAGAAAATTCAGTAATGATGGATGACTCGGTACAGCCGGGTTTAGTGTTTCAACACTGTATAGATCTGACCTCCTGTGTTCTCTAGAGATGACTTTCTCTCCTTTGTACAAGACTGGTACACATTACCGACAAGATGAAATTAAGACACATGTGCAACATCTGGGTAGCTTTATTGAAGACGTTTCACCATCCAGTGCCTTTATCAATACAGATTCTAGGACATATGTCCTAGACACATGTGTCTTAATTTCTTCCTCTCCTTTGATCATAATAATCAATGTGTTTTTATCTTAGGATCTTATTTAGTAGCGTAAGACGTGTACAAGCGTTCGACCTTGGAAAATTTTTGGGCCAGCATCCCCGAGAGTTGCCCAAGTGTGTCATCACTTGAAGCCTGATTTCTTTTTGCCAATTACATCAGTTTATATGTGTGAAATTCTGTCTTCGTGTTTGTTACGCATTTGGTCCAAACAGAGAAATCAGCTGGTAGCGGAAAGAGATATTCGTTGTGCATTATCAAGCACCTGCCTTCTAGTAGTGAATCTCGTCCTCTGCAGCGTCTTCGAGATCTTCCACGTCACCTTCGACAGTATTTAAGGCTCCATTCTCATGATTCAGCTTCATATCGTTCCAGACCATGGAGCTGGACTCTTCTCCAGGCTTAGGGACTGACCACCTTGTTCCAGACCATGGAGCTGAACTCTTCTCCAGGCTGAGGGACTGACCACCTTGTTCCAGACCATGAAGCTGAACTCTTCTCCAGGCTGAGGGACTGACCACCTTGTTCCAGACCATGGAGCTGAACTCTTCTCCAGGCTGAGGGACTGACCACCTCAAATACTATTTATCCAGTGTCCATGGACTGATTACTACACCTGCTGCCTCTGTATTTGACTTGAAGAAGCCTACTGTGTAGGTGAGACGTTTCAACAATAAAAATACCCAACTCATCCACATGTGTCTTAATCATCACATCTCCAAATACTGAAGAGGTTGTCAGTGAGAAGAAAATACAAAAAAATATTTTAGTAAATAAATTTATAACCAAAATATTCCTTGTCCTCTATTTCTTTAATTTCTCAAAAAAAAAAAATGAATTGATCAACGATATTGTTTTGACTGGCCTTGTGGTCCGTGGACTTAACCTAGTTGAGAACCAATGTTACAACAGATCGTGTTTACCATTAATTGTTTATAGACATTTCTGAGAGGGTATAAGGGGTACTACTCGGATCTAATGCTCAGTGACGGGTTTCACAGATGAGGTGACTCTAATAAACATGTGGATTATGGAATCTGCGAGGTTCAGGTCAGGGCAGAGTCAAGACTCTAGACAATCTAAAGATGTGATGACGGGATCTAGGAGGACCGGAGGGGGTCAGGATGGAGTCAAGACGATCTAGAGAGGTGAAGGAATCTAGGAGGACCGGAGTGGGTCAGGATGGAGTCGAGACGATCTAGAGACGTGACGACGGGATCTAGGAGGACCGGAGTGGGTCAGGATGCAGTCGAGACGATTTAGAGAGGTAAGGACGGAATTTAGAAGAACCGGAGTGGGTCAGGACGGAATCCGGGTGATCCAGAGTGGGCCAAAACAGAATCTGGGTGGTTCAGAACTGAATCTTACCGGTCTACAGCGGACAGAATGAAATTTAGGTCATCTATCACTAATCAGGAAGGAGTGTGAGCGATCTAGAGAGGTGAGGACGGAATCTAGAAGGACTGGAGGGGGTCAGAACGAAATCTGAGCGGTCCAGATAGAGTTAGAACAGTTCATGCTGTTCATAATAGTTCAGAACTGAATCTATTCGGTCAAAGGTCAGGCGGAGTCTAGAAGGGGGGGAGGGTTAGAGAACAGTCAAAAATGGAGTAAAGGAGAGTTCAGAGCGGGTCAAGATGAAATGAGGACGGATCAGCGCTGGCTGGGACGGAATGAGGGCGGTCCACAGTGGATCACGACAGAATTGGGGCGCTGCAAACTGAGGCGGATCAGACCGGGGTAGGACGGAATCTGTGAGGTCCCAAAGCGAATAAGAACGGTATCTAGGAGGTTCAGAGAGGGTCAGGACGGAATCTGTGAGGTCCAGAGCAGATGTGTGTCTTGGGACTCCTGATTGGGTCAGGACGGGACCTGGGCGGTTCAGAGCGAATCAGGACGGAATTCAGGGGATTCACAGTTGGTCAGGATGGAGACTGGGCTTCAGGAAGGAACGTTTGGGTGTACAAAGTGAATGAGGACGTAATCTGGACCGTCCAGAGGAGCTAGGATGGACTTTAAGAGTATATGAGCTGTTCAGTTAGGAATCTGGGTGGGCCAGTGTGTCATGGTGAACCAGAGCTGGTCTCGGTTGACCAGAGCTGGTCTGGGTGAACCACAGTGGGTCTGAGTGGACCAGAACTTATCAGGGTGGAAAAGAACTGGTCTGGGTGGGTCAGAATTGGTCTGGGTTAACCAGAGTAGGTCTGGGTGGATCAGAGCTAGTTTAGATGGACCAGAGCAGATCTGGGTGGACGAGAGTTTGGGTGAACCAGAGTGGTCTGGGTGAACCAAAATGGTCTGGGAGGACCAGAGTTGGTCTGGGGGACCAGAACTGGTCTGGATAGACCAGAGCCGGTCTGCGTGGACCAGAGTTGGTCTAGGCGGACCCGAGAAGGTCTGGGTAAACCACAGTAGGTGTGGGTGGACCAGAGTGGTCTGGGCGTACCAGTGGTCTGGGTGTACAGAGTGATCTGGGTTTACCAGAGTGGTCTGTGTGGACCAGAGATGGTCTGAGACCAGAGTGATCTTCGTAGACCAGAACTGGTCTGGGTGGACCAGAACTGGTCTGGGTGGACCAGAGCTGGTCTGGGTGGAGCAGAACTGGTCTAGGAGGACAAGAGTGGTCTGGGTGGACCAGAGTACGTCTGGGTGGACCAGAGTAGGTCTGGGTTGACCAGAACTGGTCTGGTTGACCAGAACTGGTCTGGGTTGACCAGAACTGGTCTGGGTTGACCAGAACTGGTCTGGGTTGACCAGAACTGGTCTGGGTGGACCAGAACTGGTATGGGTGGACCAGAGCTGCTCTGGGTGGGCCAGAGCTAGTCTGGGTGGACCAGAGCTAGTCTGGGTGGACCAGAACTGGTTTGAGTGGACCAGAACTGGTCTGGGTGGACCAAAGTGGTCTGGGTGGGCCAGAGCTGGTCTGGGTGGACTAGAACTGGTCTGGGTAGACCACAGTGGGTCTGGAGAGTCACAGCTTAACAAGATTACTAATCAACAAGTCTGCGGCCGCACTCCCCGGGGACCGTGTGTGTGTGTTAGGCATGTCGACATGTCTTGACTACTGTGTATGTATGTGTGTGTGTGTGTGTGTGTGTGGTGTGTTTGCTCGATATACTCACTGTATAGGGGTTGCCAGGGATGAGTGTGGACACTCCTAGGCCCCTGCTGGTCGCTACTAGGTCCACTCTCTCCCTGCTTCAAGAGCCTTATCGTACCTCGTTTTAAAGGTATATATGGATCCTGCCTCTACCATGTTATTCTTTAAGTCGTTGTTCTCCCTGACAACTCTAAGACCGAAAAAATACTTCCTAACATCCCTGGAACTCATCTGTGTTTTCAACTTCCAGTTGTTCCCACTTGTTCCTGTTCCCCATCTTTCAATCAATGTCGCTTTCCATCCCATCCATTCCTCTCAGCATTTTCTAAGTTCTTAACATATCTCTTCTAGTCATTCCAGTGTCATCAGGTTGAGTTCTCTTAAGGTCTCCTCATAGGACATACGACTTAGGCTCTTGGATTAGTCTCGTTGCAAACCTTTGCACTTTCTCCAGTTTCTTGACATGCCTGACTAGCTTCCATTCTAAGGTGCAGCATTCTTCAATATGGGCCTCTCATGCACGGTGTACAGTGCTCCTCGAGCCTATATTCCGTCTGAGGTCTTTATCCTTCCTTGAGCGTCATTACTTTACACTTGCTGGAATTAAATTCCAGGAGTCATTTGTCAGAGTAGGCCTGCAGCCTGTCCAGTGCCATTTGTAGCCTTCCTTGGTCCTCGTCTGCTTGTATTCTTCTCATTAGTTTCACATCGTCTGGGAACAGGGACACCTCTGACTCTCTTCCTTCTGTCACTTCATTCACGTATACAGTAAACAGCATCGGCCCTATTACTGATCCTTATGGAACCCCATTCAACACACGCTCCCATTACGACACCTCGTCACGGACAATCACTTGTTGTTTCCTTCCAGTCAGGTATACCTTGACTAATTACAGTGCTATCCCTGTTATTCCTGCCTGCTCCTCTAGCTTTTATACCAGTCTCCTGTGCGGTACTATGACAAAAATCTTCTTTCCCTCCAAGAAAATGCAGTCTACCTATCTCATGTCTTCTGTTACCTGTCGTAGAACTTCAGTAGGATAGTGACAGGAATTTCCATCCCTAAAGCCGTGCTGGTTGTCATGATTGAACTCATTCTGTTCCAGATGCTCCACCACTCTTCTCCTGATAATCTTCTCCATGACCTTACATACTATATGTCACTGACACTGGTCTGTAGTTTAACGCTGCCTGTTTATCTCCTTTCTTAAAAACTTGGTTTACACTTGCAGTCTTCCACACCTGTATGTGTTGCTAGCAACACATACAGTGCCTCTGCACCCTCTCTCAGGACTCAGAAATTATCTGGGCCCACCTCCTACGAGGTATCTGTCTCACATAGCAACTTTTTCACCTCCTCCCCAGTTGTGTGCATTATGTCCAATGCTCGTTGGTACACTCTACTGCTTCGGTTTGCTGGTAGCCCTCCTGTGTCTTCAGGAAATCACTCCCTAAATCTCTTATTAATCTCTTCACAGACTTACTGGTCATTCCTTGTGAGCTCCCCTCCTTCAGCCTGATTACGTGATCCCTGACTGTAGTCTTTCTTGTGAGGATGTTTAACAACTTTAGGTCTGGTTTGGCTTTCAAGTGGTATGTCAGTCTCAAATTGCCATTGAGCCTCTTGTGTCTTCCATTCATACTCGTTTCTGGCTCTTCGGATCGACTTCTAGTTTTCCTGAGTTTTTTGTCTTCTATATTATTTCCATGCTCTAGCACGTTTATCTTTGGCCCTTTTACACCTCTGGGTATGGGAGGAGGAGTGGGAGTTTTGCTCTGGAGAAGTCAGGATTCTGGATGCAAATAGGAATGAGTGGTGAGGTTGGGGTGAGGATTAACATGAGGGGGGTTGGTATGAGGAGCAGTTGTGAGTAAGGTGTTTGTACTGGGGGAATGGGAATTGTGAGTGGGGGAGAGTTGTGTTGTGGGTTATTGTGTTTTTGTGGTTGGGGAGGATAGGGTTTGAGGGGGGTCTGTGGGTGGTTGTGCTTAGTGGTACTCCGGAGGCTGAGCTTCCATGTCTATCAGTACATGCCCTGTCTCTCCTTCCTGCCTCTGGCATCTTTGTAGCCTCTCATTGCTGTCGTTCCCTCCATGTTCTGTCCCTGTCGAGGTACACTAAGAAGTATTTGTGTGTGTGTGTGTGTCTGTGTGTGTGTGTGTAAATTTGAATGCATGAGTGCGTCAGGGTATTTGATTGCTGGAAAAATATGAATGTTCTTAAAAGGAAGTTAAAAAATAATTATCGCTTTGTGGGATGCAAGTGGAATGAACTTAAACTGGAAATGGTGAAGATAAACTTCATACACAGTTTGAAAAGGTATGAAAAGGCCTGTAAGGGCAGCAACCGGAAAGGTCGGTCTGTTGTGGGTCAAAAGTTGGAACCTGAAGCTGAGAGTCGAGCCTTGCAACCACATTTAAGTGAGTATATTTTGGTAAGTACACACACACACACACACACACACACACACACACACACACACACACACACACACACACACACACACACACACACACACACACACACACACCGGAACTTAACGTTCGTGATGACCCTCTCTCCAGGGAATGCTGGAGGATTTGGGAACAAGTTGGGCGAGTTGTGGATTCTGGCAGACAAACACGAAGACGAAAATAGAGAAGAAGAAACAAATGTGGCAGCACAGCAGCAGAGACTCAAGGAACTGAACTATAAATATAACTAGCAGGGTGAACCCCACTCCTATTATTACAATAATAATAATAGCAGTAATAATAATAGCAGTAATAATAATAGCAGTAATAATAATAATAAAAGTATAATTACTTATTATTAGTTCTATTTTTATTATTAGTTATTTATTGTATTATTTTTTTATTATTTTATTGTTTTTATTATTACTGTTTATACAGTTTATTTTTATAATTGCTATAATTATTATTTTATATATATATATTTTTTTAATCATTCCTGTCTTCATTATATGTCGTGACGAATAGGTAAAACTTGCGATTTTGGTTTAAATAGCAACGCTCTTCTTGTGTATGCAGTAATTTCGCAAAAATCATTCTGAACTTAACGAAAAAAATGTATTTCATTGTGTCTGTTTATTATTAAATTATTATAAACTTGTATAAAATATATTTAGTTAGATTAGGCTAAATTAAATTGCGCTTGTTATAATAAGGTTAGGTAAGTTTTCTATTTTTTGGGGGGACAATATCATTAATTTTTATATTAACATAATTAAAAAATATATCTTTAAATGTATAAGAGAAAATTTTAGTAAGAACTTAATTTTAAATGAGTTCTTGGTAATTGACCAGTTTTACATATTCGGCACATTATATATATATATATATATATATATATATATATATATATATATATATATATATATATATATATATATATATATATATATATATATATATATATATATATATATATATATATATATATATATATATATATATTTAACAAACCGGCCGTATCCCACCGAGGCAGGGTGACCTTAAAAAGAAAAACGATAGTTTCTCTTTTTAAATTTAGTAATGTATACAGGAGAAGGGGTTACTAGTCCCTTGCTCCCGGCATTTTAGTCACCTCTTACAACACGCATGGTTTACGGAGTAAAAAATTCTGTTCCACGTCCCCATGGAGTAAAGAATCATTGAAGACTCTGTACACCGTGTACGTCAAGCCCATACTGGAGTATGCAGCACCAGTATGGAACCCACACCTGGTCAAGCCCATCACGATATTAGAGAAAGTGCAAAGGTTTTTGCAACAAGACTAGTCCCGGAAGCTAAGGGGTATGTCCTACGAAGAGAGGTTAAGGGAAATCGACCTGACGACACTCGAGGACAGGAGGGATAGGGATGACATGATAACGACATAAAATACTGAGAGGAATTGACGAGGTGGATAGGGACAGGATGTTTCAGAGATGGGACACAGAAACAAGGAGTTACAACTTGAAGTTGAGTCACGGGGATGTTAGAAGTATTTCTTCAGTCACAGAGTGGTCAGGAAGTGGAACAATATGGAGAGTGTTGTAGTGGAGGCAGGATCCATAATAACTTTAATTAAGAAGAGAGAGGATAAATCACATTGAGAAGGGAGAGTGTATCTAGTGGCTACTAGCGAACCACAAGCACCCACGAACCGTAAGCACCTCAGGAACAACAAGCACCCACGAACCGTAAGCACCTCAGGAACCACAAGCACCCACGAACCGTAAGCACCTCAGGAACCACAAGCACCGACGAACCGTAAGCACCTCAGGAACCACAAACAATCACATGAACCACAAGCTCAGCAGGAAATAGAAGCACAAATTTGCTACAAGCACCCAGTGAAACTACTAGCACCACAAGAGGCGTGGCCAGGAGCTGTGAATCGACCCTTGTAACCACAAATTGGTAAATACAAATAGGTAATACACACACACACACACACACACACACACAGTTGATGTGAATTTAATGAGAAGAATTAAATCAGTCGAGGATCAGGCAGGACTACAAAGAGACCTGGACAGGCTACAAGCCTGGTCCAGTAACTGGCTCCTTGAATTTAACCCTGCCAAATGTAAAGTCATGAAGATCGGGGAAGGGCAAAGAAGACCGCAGACAGAGTATAGTCTAGGTGGCCAAAGACTGCAAACCTCACTCAAGGAAAAAGATCTTTGGGTGAGTATAATACCGAGCACATCTCCTGAGGTACACATCAATCAGATAACTGCTGCAGCATACGGGCGGCTGGCAAACCTAAGAATAGCGTTCCAATACCTCACTAAGGAATCATTCAAGACTGTACACCATATACGTCAGGCCTATACTGGAGTATGCAGCACCAGTTTGGAACCCACACCTGGTCAAGCACGTCAAGAAATTAGAGAAAGTGCATAGGTTTGCAACAAGACTAGTCCCAGAGCTAAGGGGATTGTCCTACGAAGAAAGGTTAAGGGAAATCGGACTGACGACACTAGAGGACAGGAGGGTTAGGGGAGACATGATAACGACTTATAAAATACTGCGAGGAATAGATAAGGTGGACAGAGACAAGATGTTCCAGAGAGGGGACACAGAATCAAGGGGTCACAATTGGAAGTTGAAGACTCCTATGAGTCAAAGGGATGTTAGGAAGTATTTCTTCAGTCATATAGTTGTCAGGAAGTGGAATAGCCTAGAAAGTGACATAGTGGAGGCAGGAACCATACATAGTTTTAAGACGAGGTTTGATAAAGCTCATGGAGCAGGGAGAGAGATTACCTAGTAGCAATCAGTGAAGAGGCGGGGACAGGAGCTATGAATCGACCCCTGTAACCACAAATAGGTGAGTACACACACACACACACACACACACAGCCCCGGTGGCCTGGTGGCTAAAGCTCTCGCTTCACGCACGGAGGGCCCAGGTTCAATTCCCGGCGGGGCGGAAACATTTCGAATTTCGAAGTGTGTCCTTACACACACGTATACACACATACAACAGGCCTAGTGTCTAATCGACATGTGCCTAGGACAAAATGATAACTAACACACACACACACACACACACGGACACACACACACACACGGACACACACACACACGGACACACACACACACACACACACACACACACGGACACACACACACGGTCAGTGAAGATGCAGGGCCAGGAGCTATGACTCGACCCCTGCAACCACAACTAGGTGAGTACACACACACCATGTTACACTCTGTCTACATCTCATAAAATGATATTTCAAGTCTTACAACGCCAAAAAATCTCGTCAGGATATAGCAACACAGCACACTAGCACATGAGCGCCTCCAACACAGCACACTAGTACATGAGCGCATCCAACACAGCACACTAGCACATGAGCGAATCCAACACAGCACACTAGCACATGAGCGCATCCAACACAGTGCACTAGTACATGAGCGCATCCAACACAGCACACTAGCACATGAGCGCATCCAACACAGTGCACTAGCACATGAGCGCATCCAACACAGCTCACTAGCACATGAGCGCCTCCAACACAGCACACTAGCACATGAGCGCATCCAACACAGCGCACTAGCACATGAGCGCATCCAACACAGCGCACTAGCACATGAGCGCATCCAACACAGCACACTAGCACATGAGCGCATCCAACACAGTACACCAGCACATGAGCGCATCCAACACAGCGCACTAGCACATGAGCGCATCCAACACAGCACACTAGCACATGAGCGCATCCAACACAGCGCACTAGCACATGATCGCATCCAACACAGCACACTAGCACATGACCGCATCCAACACAGCACACTAGCACATGAGCGCCTCCAACACAGCGCACTAGCACATGAACGCATCCAACACAGCACACTAGTACATGAGCGCATCCAACACAGCACACTAGCACATGAGCGCATCCAACACAGCACACTAGCACATGAGCGCATCCAACACAGTGCACTAGTACATGAGCGCATCCAACACAGCACACTAGCACATGAGCGCATCCAACACAGCACACTAGCACATGAGCGCATCCAACACACCACACTAGCACATGACCGCATCCAACACAGTGCACTAGCACATGAGCGCATCCAACACACCACACTAGCACATGAGCGCATCCAACACAGCGCACTAGCACATGAGCGCATCCAACACAGCGCACTAGCACATGAGCGCATCCAACACAGCGCACTAGCACATGAGCGCATCCAACACAGCGCACTAGTACATGACCGCATCCAACACAGTGCACTAGCACATGACCGCATCCAGCACCGCACACTAGCACATGAGCGCATCCAACACAGTGCACTAGCACATGAGCGCATCCAACACAGTGCACTAGCACATGATCGCATCCAACACAGTGCACTAGCACATGAGCGCATCCAACACAGTGCACTAGCACATGAGCGCATCCAACACAGTGCACTAGCACATGAGCGCATCCAACACAGTGCACTAGCACATGAGCGCATCCAACACAGTGCACTAGCACATGAGCGCATCCAACACAGTGCACTAGCACATGATCGCATCAACACAGTGCACTAGCACATGAGCGCATCCAGCACAGCACACTAGCACATGACGCATCCAACACAGTGACTAGCACATGACGCATCCAACACAGCCCACTAGCACATGATCGCATCCAACACAGCGCACTAGCACATGAGCGCATCCAACACAGTGCACTAGCACATGAGCGCATCCAACACAGCACACTAGCACATGAGCGCATCCAACACAGTGCACTAGCACATGACCGCATCCAACACAGCGCACTAGCACATGAGTCGCATCCAACACAGCGCACTAGCACATGACGCATCCAACACAGCCACTAGCACATGAGCGCATCCAACACAGTGCACTAGCACATGAGCGCATCCAGCACAGGCACTAGCACATGAGCGCATCCACACGGGCACTAGCACATGAGCGCATCCACACAGTGCACTAGCACATGACGCATCCAACACAGCACTAGCACATGACCGCATCCAACACAGGCACTAGCACATGACCGCATCCAACACAGTGCACTAGCACATGAGCGCATCCAACACAGCACTAGCACATGACGCATCCAACACAGGCACCTAGCACATGAGCGCATCCAACACAGCACTAGCACATGAGCGCATCCAACACAGTGCACTAGCACATGAGCGCATCCAGCACAGTGCACTAGCACATGAGCGCATCCAACACAGCACACTAGCACATGACCGCATCCAACACAGCGCACTAGCACATGAGCGCATCCAACACAGTGCACTAGCACATGAGCGCATCCAACACAGTGCACTAGCACATGAGCGCATCCAACACAGCGCACTAGCAAAGGGATAGCACATTGCACAGCCTTGCAGAGCATTAATAAGGACAAACGCCTCATAAACGCGCACACAAGTGCACGCTGAGGCTGACTGCTTGTTGGTACACTCGCCACACAAGACTCTCGAAATTACTTTTGGTGTCCAGTGACGCGGGAGCTGGAGACTTTAGCAATAAAGTAAGGGAGGAAGTAAGTTGTGTGTGTACTCACCTAGTTGTGGTTGCTGGGGTCGGGTTATAGCTCCTGGCCCCGCCTCTTCACGGGCCGCTACTGGGTCACTCTTCCTGCTCCGTGAGATTTATCATACGTCTTCTTAAAGCTATGTATGGATCCTGCCTCCACTACAACACTTCCCAGACTATTCCACTTCCTGACAATGTGTGTGTGTTTGTGTGTACTCACCTAGTTGTGGTTGCAGAGGTCGAGTCACAGCTCCTGGCCCCGCCTCTTCACTGGCCGCTACTAGGCCACTCTACACGCTCCATGAACTTTATCATACCTCTCCTTAAAGCTATGTATGGATCCTACATCCACTACATCACTGTGTGTGTGTGTACTCACCTATTTGTACTCACCTATTTGTGGTTGCAGGGGTCGATTCATAGCTCCTGGCCCCGCCTCTTCACTGATTGCTACTAGGTCCTCTCTCTCCCTGCTCCATGAGCTTTATCAAACCTCGTCTTAAAACTATGTATGGTTCCAGCCTCCACTATGTCGCTTTCTAGGCTATTCCACTTCCTGACAACTCTATGACTGAAAAAATACTTCCTAACATCCCTTTGACTCATAGGAGTCTTCAACTTCCAATTGTGACCCCTTGTTTCTGTGTCTCCTCTCTGGAACATCTTGTCTCTGTCCACCTTATCTATTCCTCGCAGTATTTTATATGTCGTTATCATGTCTCCCCTAACCTTCCTGTCCTCTAGTGTCGTCAGGCCGATTTCCCTTAACCTTTCTTCGTAGGACAATCCCCTTAGCTCTGGGACTAGTCTTGTTGCAAACCTCTGCACTTTCTCTAATTTCTTGACGTGCTTGACCAGGTGTGGGTTCCAAACTGGTGCTGCATACTCCAGTATGGGCCTGACGTATATGGTGTACAGAGTCTTGAATGATTCGTTAGTGAGGTATTGGAATGCTATTCTTATGTTTGCCAGCCACCCGTATGCTGCAGCAGTTATCTGATTGATGTGTGCCTCAGGAGATGTGCTCGGTATTATACTCACCCCAAGATCTTTTTCCTTGAGTGAGGTTTGCAGTCTTTGGCCACCTAGACTATACTCTGTCTGCGGTCTTCTTTGCCCTTCCCCGATCTTCATGACTTTACATTTGGCAGGGTTAAATTCTAGGAGCCAGTTACTGGACCAGGCTTGTAGCCTGTCCAGGTCTCTTTGTAGTCCTGCCTGATCCTCGACTGATTTAATTCTTCTCATTAACTTCACATCATCTGCAAACAGGGACACTTCTGAGTCTATCCCTTCTGTTATGTCATTCACATATACCAAAAACAGTACAGGTCCTAGGACTGACCCTTGTGGAACTCCACTCGTCACAGGTGCCCACTCTGACACCTCGTCACGTACCATGACTCGTTGTTGCCTCCCTGTCAGATATTCTCTGATCCATTGCAGTGCCTTTCCTGTTACGTGTGCCTGATCCTCTAGCTTTTGCATTAACCTCTTGTGAGGAACTGTGTCGAACGCCTCCTTGCAGTCCAAGATAATGCAGTGTATCCACCCCTCTCTCTCGTGTCTTACTTCTGTTACCTTGTCATAAAACTCCAGTAGGTTTGTGACACAGGATTTTCCTTCCCTGAAACCGTGCTGGTTGTCGTTTATAAGCTTGTGTCTTTCTAGGTGCTCCACCACTCTCCTCCTGATGATCTTCTCCATGACTTTGCATACTATACACGTCAGTGACACAGGTCTATAGTTTAATGCCTCGTGTCTGTCTCCTTTCTTAAAAATTGGGACTACATTTGCCATCTTCCACACCTCAGGTAGTTGCCCAGTTTCAATGGATGTGTTGAAGATTTTTGTTAGTGGCACACACAACATTTCTGCTCCCTCTCTAAGGACCCACGGAGAAATGTCCGGTCCCACCGCTTTGTGTGTGTGTGTGCGTGTGCGTGTGTGTGTGTGTGTGTGTGTGTGTGTGTGTGTGTGTGTGTGTGTGTGTGTGTTTGCTAGTTTCTAATCATTTGTCAAAGTCACTTGCTGATAAATATTTGACCAGTTGTGTGAGTGTGAATATTCAGCTTCGTCATCAAATGAACGTGGTTACAGGAATTTATTCTAACTTTCTCAACTTGCCTCTCCAGATTCATTCCCTCTTATCCTCGCGTGTCCTGTATTCCTACTTTTTATTAATGGGAATAAACCACGAGTCGGATGGGGGTTGAACCCAAGGAAAGTGATTTCTGTAACTCCAGGCCAGTGCATTAACCACTATTTCTTCATCCCTCTCATTCTGTTTCTTGATCACTCTCATTCTGTTTCTTGATCCCTCTCATTCTGTTTCTTGATCACTCTCATTCTGTTTCTTGATCACTCTCAGGCTGAAGAAATCTTTCCTAACATCTCTGTGACTCAGCAGTGTTTTGAGCTTCCAGTTGTGCCGCGATGTGCCTGATTCCCGTCCCTTGAACAGTGTCCCTACCCACCCTATTATCTCCTCTCTGGATTTTGTATGTCGTTATCATATCACACCTGGTTGTTCTGTCCTCTGTCAGGATAAGTTCCTTCAGCTTTTTATCGTTCATCTGAGCTGCGAGACTAGTCATGTTGCAAATGCCTAAACTTTTACCATCTTGTTACACTTTATCAGTTATTTGTAGTCGCCTAATTGTACTAGCTTAATTGTGGTTGCAGGGGTTGATACTCAGCTCCTGGCCCCGCCTCTATGCTCACTACTATTGGATTCAATCTATCCCTGCTGCATGAGCCCTATAATGCCTGGTTATCTTTATTGTATAGCTGGGGTATATCTGGAGAGGGTTTCGGGGGTCAAAGCCCCCGAGACCCGGTCTGTGACCAGTCCTCCTGGAAACGTTTTACCAACTGGTGGTTTCCTCAGTTCAATTCAGAGAAGAATGAAATCAAGATTGATGGACTAATCACATCGACTCCAGGTGAGGGACTGATTACCTCAAACTCCTTCTGATCTTCAACCTGTCTTCTCTGTATTAGACTGATCACAGCCATGACAAGTTACGAAGGTATATACACATTACGTTCATTACCTTTGTAACTTGCTCAGCTATCAAAACTTTGGGGGCCTAGTTCCTGGACCCATTATGTACTTATGTAATCTTTTGACTACCACCCACGGGATGGGTATAGGGTGCATAATAAAGATATTAAACTAACTAAAACTATATTAGACTGAGGAAACTATTGGTTGACGAAACGTTTCCTCAAGTGTTGTGTCTAGTTCATCATCCTCTCGGTTTTCTGAACCTTTTATCTACATCTCACATCTACCACTGTCAAGGAGACCGCTCTAAGGCTAAAGAAGTATTTCCTGACATCCTCATGATTCATCTGTACTTTTAACCTCAAGCTGCTCTCTCGTGCATCTGAGATCTGCCTTTCAAACAGACTCTTCCTCTCCACCCCTGTCAATTCCTCTCAGTATTTTGTAATCACATACTTGTAGAGATTATTATTATTATTATTATTAGTATTATTATTATTATTATTATTATTATTATGTCAGCTGTGGTCATTCTGTCTGCTGATGTAGTCAGTTTTCGTCTAAACTCAGCTCTTGGACTAACCAAGTGGCAAACCTTTTTACTTTTTCCAGTTTCTTGCCATGCTTTAGTGAATAAGGGTTCCATACTGGCGCTGCATACTCTAAGATAGGCCTGACATCATGTGATGTATAGGGTCGTGAATGAGTGTGTTTTTGAGTTTATTTGTATGTCGTGTCGAATAGGTAAAATTGGTTAATTAGCAAGAATTCGTTTAAAATTAAGTCCTTTGTAAAATTTTCTCTTATACGTTTAAAGATATATATTTTTCATTTATGTTAATGTAAAAATTAATAATTTTGTACAAAAATAACCTTAGAAAACTTACCTAACCTTATTATAACAAGCGCAATTTAATTTATCCTAATCCTACTAAATGTATTTTATACAAGTTTACAATAATTTAATAACAAATAAACACAGTGAAATCTATTTTTCGTTAGGTTCAGAATGATTTTTGCAAAATTATTGCATACACAAATTTTCGCTTGCCTTATTCGGCAAGAAGAGCGTTACCATTTTAAGCCAAATTCGCAAGATTTACCTATTCGCCACGACACACACACACACACACACACACACACACACACACACACACACACACACACACCCGGTGGCCTAGTGGTAAAGCTCTCGCTTCACGCACGGAGGGGCCGGGTTCTATTCCCGGCGGGGCGGAAACATTTCGAAGTGTTTCCTTACACACACACACACACACATACATACAACAGGCCTAGTGTCAAATCGACATGTGCCTAGGACAAAATGGTAACTAACTAACACACACACACACACACAATATATATATATATATATATATATATATATATATATATATATATATATATATATATATATATATTTTGTAATTGTGTGTGTGTGTGTTGTACGTAGATACATATCCTTATTTATCTCTCGTTGCTTCCTCCCTAATTATCGTTGTTTATCTTGTTTACATATAAAGACAATACACATTCCCCCCGTCTCTTCCTAACTGTTCAAAGTGTAGGAATTAGGAAAGTTTATATATATTTTTTATTAGTTTCAGAGCAAGTAGAATTAAACTTTAATTTCACACCCCTAACTCTGTACAACTTTCTCTTCCAACTTGTAAAGGCTATTGTGTAATTTTCTGCTGCATAAAACTTTCCTGTACGACTAGACGAGTACAACAATGTACAACATGGTACAATAGAACTCTTCTCCAGGCTGAGGGACTGACCACCTCAAAACTACGTCTTGAAGGGTGATGGACTGATGACATCGTCCATCTCTACTGCTTCTGCTGCCTCTGTACTCGACTGAAGAAGCCTACTGTGTAGGCGAAACGTTTCGGAATAAAGATACCTAACTGTTGTACATATCTCGTTTATCAAGGTACTCGTTGGTACAATAATTACCACTGAAGTGGAATTGTTGGAATATAGGCCTCTAGACCTATCTCATTATGGATCGAGGAAATAAAAACATAAGAAAGAAGGAACACTGCAACAGGCCTACTGACCCATGCGAGGCAGGTTCAATTCTCCCACAGGCTTAAGCCAATGCCTTGACCTAGTCAGGTCAGTCAGGAGCACGGCATCTGACCTAGTAGCACAAGCTTGTCAAGTCCCACTCACACCCACTCATGTAACCTATTTTTAAAACTACACAACGTTTTAGCTTCTATGACAGTACTCGGACACCAGTGTTAACATTAAGATCACAGTTCTTGTGCCCTGAGGGTCACAATTAATAATATTGAGTCAATAACTTTATCTTTAATTACTATCTCTCACTACTCTGGAACTTTAACGTAAATTAATTACTGGAAGGGATGTGGCCTTCTCAGCAGCCCACAACATAATGGTGAGGTGGAAATATAAACACATAAGCAGTATAATGTGATCCTTTATTGACAACGTTTCGCCCACACAGTGGGCTTTATCGAGTCACAAACAGATCTACCTGGATAAAAGTTACTCATGTATCTTTCACCCAGGTAGATCTGTCTGTGACTCGATAAAGCCCACTGCGTGGGCGAAACGTTGTCAATAAAGGATCACATTATACTGCTTATGTGTTTATTTTTCCATTGTGTCGGTATTTTATACCATTTATTTCCATACTGGTGAGGTGTCAGCACAGGAAGCAGTACATCAAGCAACTGTAAGTCTGTTCCAGTCAGTAAATAACTGCAGAATACTACACTGGAATGCAATAAAATTATTGAATTCAAGGACAATGTTCAAGGAATGTCAAAGTATTTAATTTAGTGGTATATCACAAATCATTCTGGAAACATACCCTGACTTTGCTCACTAAAAATAAAGTATTGCCTTTTTTTGTGCTTGTGTGACCTAATTCACCAATTGAGACCAGATATAAACATGTAAATAGATCATTATCACTAACTTGTTCACCTATAAAAACTTTGCGGTCCAGTCCTTGGACCCATTATGTACTCACGAAATCGTAATGATACGATTGCAAACAAACCATACCACGGGTGGGGTTCGAATCCGCGGTCAGGGAGTCTCAAAACTCCAGACCGTAGCGTAAGCCACTGGGCCAGCTAGCTTCTATAAGATTCATCCAACTAGGTATATTTCCAATGGTGTAGAACTATACCTAGTTGGATGAATCTTATTGAAACTAGCTGGCCCAGTGGCTTACGCGACGGTCTGGAGTTTTGAGACTTTCTGACCGCGGGTTCGAACCCCACCCGTGGTATGGTTTGTTTCCATTATGTACCTCTGTAATCTTATGAATAGCAGCTGTAGGAGGAGTATAGGCTGCATAATGAAAAAAAACTGTAAAACTGTAATACGCAGTTGTAATCTAGCACCTGTTTGAAGGAACGTCATAGACATCTCTGATTATATCTTATATAACACACTAAGAAAAATATTCGTCCAACCCATTATAAATGTTACCCTAGGTCTAAGCTCTGATAAACCATGCAAGTTCCGCTCAAATCCAACCCCACTCACGCATGTATTTATCTAACTTACTTGAAGCTATCCAAGCTTTTAGCTTCCCGGAAATTGACACTGAACGACACTCAGCTTAAAAAAGTCCAGATGCAGGACACTGCCTCTAGTGTGTAGAACCCAAAGAACGAATACACGTGTATATTACTTGTCATTGTTTCTTAAAAATGGTATAAAATTCCGACAAGTTGATGATTAAGACACATGTACAACAGTTGGGTATCTTTATTGATGAAACGTTTCGCCTACACAGTAGGCTTCTTCAGTCAAATAGAGGCAGCAGGTGTGGTAATGAAAGGATGTAATCAGTCCATCAAACTTGACGAAATAGTATTTAAGGTGGTGAGTCCCTCAGCCCAAAGAAGAGTTAAGTGACAAAGATACCCAATCATTGCACATACGTCTTAATCATTGTTATTGTCTGCCTGTCATATTAAGTCAGGGTCTGATCCATTTCTCTTCAAGAGGGGTTCCTTGTAGTGGTGAAGAGACTCTTGGTCTGAGGAATTGGACCTTTTGGTCTTCTTCCTCAGACCGAACCTAATTACTCCACAATCTTCCCCTATCCAATCCTCCAAATCTCCTTTCCCCCCATTCCTCCCTCCTTCCCACCCCTACCCCCTTTTTTCCATCCCATTTGTAGCCTCTGGGGTCCTCCTCTCTGGCATTACGGTTTCTAAGTGGGGGGAGGCATGCTGGGGTTCATCCGACTCCATGGGATCCCTCAGGGGTGGTGTGGTTTGCCGTGGAATCTGAATTGTCTGAAGGTGTCCTGTTCCCATCCCGGATTTCCGAGAAGTGGGTAGGGTGCCCTTCGGATAATGGGTGTACCTCCAGAAGCTGCCTGTCGGTTCTGGGAGGTGACAGCCGAAGGTATGTTTTGCGGCGGGTTTCTGACCGCCCTTTCTTTTGTCCGCAGAGGTGGCTCGGTAGATGTGAGGTTGCTATCCAGGAGCGCTGGTTTACTGGTGTCAAGGGTAGGGTATGGCACGGGTTCCATGCTGCATCTTCACTGCCAGTGGGCTCAAGGCCTTCTCGGATGAGGGGAGGATCTTCCGGCCCCTCCATGCCTCATAGTGACTGTCCCTCCGCTGTCTCTCTTTTTTTTCTTTCCTTCTTTCTTTTTTTCTTAAAATAACAAGAAAGGGGATAACACAGAAGCAGCACCTTTATTATAGAGTCTTCACTCAGTGAAACCCTTCCTCCTCCTAGGCCCCTTTCTGATCCCACACCCTGTTCTGACCCAGCTTCATTATTGGACCATTCTCTAGACTCTTCTCATACCCTTGTTCCTTCTGCTGGTGGCGCTCCGTCACTTGCTCCAGGTGCTGAGGCGCCACCCATTTCTGCTCATGCCACTGCTTCTTGCATGCCTTTAACAATGCGTCCGGCTTCCCCGAGTATGATGCGACAGTTTTTGGATCACCCACCTCCCTCAGGTCAGACCACCCACGATACTACTCCTAAACATTCAAGACAACCTACTGATGACAGTTCTTCGATGTCTGCTCAAAAACAACCTATGCAACACTCACTACCTTTGTGTACCAGGTTTACTAGTATGCAATGGACTAAATTCTTTTCCTTACAAATGACGTCTCAAACTGATTATCTTTCTGATCATGGAATTGGTAAAGCTCTTTTACGGCACGTGTCGTAACAGTACAGAATTTAGAACAAGCTCATGCTCTCCCCCGTATAACTGCCATAGATAACATACCAGTCACCATTCGTAAACATGCTACTCTCAATTCTTGCAGTGGTACTGTGGTCTTACCGCATACCATAGTACAGAGTGATTTTTTGTCTTGTGGCAATGATATTTTAGAACAATTACCATTTCAGGACCATCCTGTTCTTAAGGTAGATACATACATCCTGCCCGCTCATTGGCGGAGGCGCTTTATTAGTAACATTGCCTGCTTAACCTTTGACTGCCGTGAACTTTCGTCCTCTGTTTATATTGCAGGCCATCGCCTAGAGGTCCGTAAAGTAGTCCCCACTCCCCAACAGTGTCGTAATTGCTGGCATTTTGGACACCCCACTAAATACTGCAGATCTGCAGTGGAATGCCCAGTCTGTGCAGCAGATCATTCCAATACGTCTTGCAGTCTTCCCCCCTCTTGTCTCAATTGCAATGAATCTCATCCTTCTTTTTCATGTTGTTGTCAAGTCTATTGTAATTAATGAAAGATTCGTTATCTTAAGGAGCATGAGGGCCTAATGCTATGGCTGTCTTTCATCTCTGTCTCCAGGAAAAACTTCCTTGTGTCCCTTATGCTCGAGTAGCCTGGAGATCTCCAACCTCGACAGTCCTCCCACCTCCCAATCCCTCTGCGACCATGTCTTCCGGGGTCACCCCTATTTCTAATTCTTTTGCTGTTTTATCCTCTGAAACTCCTATCCTCACACCTCTTCCTCCTTCTACTTCATCTCGCTTGCTCGCTTCTCAGTCTACAAGACCTCGCAGACCTACATTTTCTTCGCGTCTATCACCTGTAAAGTCGAATCCATCTTCTACCTCAGGGTCTAGTTCTCACCCCCCTTTCCAACTCTCACACGAAGGTGGAGGTTCACCCCCCTCATGTAGTCCCCTCTTCTGTTCCCTCCCTGTCTTCCATAGTTACTTTCCAACCTTACTATCCCGTTACACTTCTGACCCCACCAACATATCTCTCCAGGTTCATATTCCCTTCCCCCCTCAGACTAATTTGGTTGCCTCCTTAGTTACTCCGCCCTCTACTTGCTCTATCTCTCCTGTCTCCGACATCGTGGTATCGTCAACTTCCTTAACCGCTGAGACGCTATCTCCAGCTATATTGCGGAGACTACTCCCTAGATGAACACCAACATGCCTCCTTCTACCCCTTCTTTTTCATGACCCTCACAACAATCTTTTCCTCCACAGCATTCTGATTCCTCCTTGCTTACACGCTTACCATTTCCCCCCACACATTGACTTTACTGATCCTAAAAGCCCATAGGTTTTATCTTTTCTTATTGTTGCCATTTTTATTTCTGTAAATAATGTCTTTTTTGCAATGGAATATTTGTGGCCTCAAGGGCAATCGGGGAGAACTCCAAGTGTTGCTCTCCCAGTTGTCCCCAGTATGTGTTGAGTTACAAGAGCCCAAAATTCATTCGGCTCTCATTCGCCCCATCTCGGGCTATGTGCTGCTATATTCTTCCGATCCTCTTCCTGACGAATCATTTAATGAAAGCTCGCTTCTTGTGTGTGTTGATATTCCATATCAACAAGTTTTTGTTTGTTCTCATCTTCATTATACTGCAGCTCGTATTTATTTACACAGATGGTATACAGTTTGCTCTCTACATCTTTCTCCCTCCCGTGCATTCTGTATCTTAGATATCGCATTTTTAATTTCTTCTCTACTGCCGCCCATCTTGTTGTTGGGTGATTTTAACGCTCACCACCATCTGTGGGGAGGGTCCCACTGTGACCCTCGTGGTGATCAGTTGGAGACTCTTCTTGCTTCTCATCCTCTTCATGTTTTAAATACATGTGCTCCTACCCATTTTGACTCTCGCACTCAGTCTCTCCTGCATTGATCTTTCTATCTGTTCCTCATCAATTTCATTTGATTACGCTTGGTCGGTTCTTCCAGATTTACACGACAGTGATCACTTTCCTATTCTTACTTCTACTATATATGCCCGACCGCTTCGTAGCCCTCATTGGCAATTTACTCAAGTAGACTGGGACTTATACAGTGGTACCTCGGGTTATGAGCTTAATTCGTTCCAGAAGGCTGTTCGAGTGCTGATACTGAACGAATTTGTTCCCATAAAGAATAATGTAATTTAGATTAATCCGTTTCAGACCCCCAAAAAGCACTTACAGAAATACACTTACATAACTGATCGAGTTGGGAGCTGCTCGTATGCCGAGGTACCACTGTACTCTCATCTTACCACCTGTTGTGCGGACCCCCTTTCGTCCTCTATTGATGAACTGGCACACCAATTTTCGACCTTAGTTTTAACTGCGGCGGCACGTTCTATCCCCCAAACCTCAGGTAGGCATTCTCAGACATGCGTACCTTGGTGGTCTCCTGCATGCACCTGTGCAGTGCATTTGAAACATGTGGCGTGGGTCCGTTATTGATATAATCGTACCTCGGAGCATCTGTTGGATTTTAAGTGGGCAAACCTCATCTTCCATTATGTGTGTGATTTGGAAAAAGGTGCGGAAGTTGTGTGGCAAGTACACTCCGTACCCAGCTCCCATTTTGCGGGTTTGCTAGAGTTAATGTTGCAGAACCTCTTGAAGTTGTCACGGAAATCGGTAACTAACTTGTCTGTATCTTCCAAGGCCTTCGCTTTTGTCCCTCATTTCTTGCGTCTAAGCCTGCCAAGGAGCAATTGTCCTTAGATTTCTCCTCTGATGGAATGGAGCCGTATAATGTACCTTTTACTCTCCTAGAATTAGAGTCCACACTTTCTGTTTGCCAGCCATCCATAACGGTATGCTACAACATCTACATTCTACGGCCCTTCCAGTTCTTTCACATATTCTCAATCTTATTTGGGGGTGAGGGGGTTCTCCTTCAACGATGGAAATCTGCTATTGTACTACCGTTTCGCAAACCAGGCACCCTGGGGCTTGATACCTCTCACTATCTTCCCATTGCCCTGACCAGTGTAGTCTGCAAGGTGATTGAACGATTGGTAAATAGACGTCTGATGTGGTTCTTGGAGACTCGCAATAGTCTTTCCCATCGCCAATATGGCTTTCGCAAGGGCCGCTCTACTTTAGACCCTTTGCTCCACTTGGATACATATATTCGAATGTAACAACACTCCATCTTAGCGGTCTTTTTTTATCTAGAGAAGGTATATGACACCACTTGGAGGTATAACATTCTCGCCCAAGCCCACTCCTTAGGCCTCCTTGGAAATCTACCAAACTTCCTTGCTGCTTTCATATCCGACAGACATCTTCGGGTTCGTGTTGGCGCCTTGCTTTCCTCGGACTTTGTAAAAGCTGAGGGAGTCCCACAAGGTTGTGTCCTTAGCACTACCCTTTTTCTCTTAGCTATAAATGACCTCTCTTCCATTCTTCCTTCGCATATTTGGTCGTCACTTTATGTAGATGACTTCGCTATAGCTTACACAGGCACTGACTGTCGCCTAGTAGCAGCCTCCCTTCAGGATGTGATTTACCGAGTTTCCCATTGGACCACTTCTCATGGCTTTAAATTTTCTAGTACGAAAACTCGATTCATTACCTTCACTAGACGTCCGCTTATCCCAGGTACTCCATTGTACTTACACGGTTCACATATTCTGGAATGTGATATGGTCAAGTTTCTTGGCCTGCAAATTGATCGACAGTTGACATGGAGACCTCACATTTCTTCTTTAAAGGCAACTTGCCATGGTCGGCTGAATCTCCTAAAAGTTCTCGCGCATTGTTCATGGGGAGCAGATCGTCGCACTCTCCTCCGTTTGCATTCCACCATAGTCTTGTCCAAGCTGGATTATAGTGATCAAGTCTACTCTGCAGCCTCTCTCGCAACTCTAAGTTAAATCCCATTCATCATCAGGGTCTCCATTTCTGCCTTGGTGCCTTTCATTCATCCTCTGTTGAAAGCCTCTATGCAGAGGCGAATGTTCCTTCCTTAGCTGATCGTCGTGATGCTCATTGTCTTTATTATTTTGTCTGTGCTCATGATCTTCGTGTTCCTTCTATGTATAGGTTAGTCTCAGATATTAGTAGCAACCCACTATTTATTTGACTCTCCTGCTTACTCCGGCAATTTTCTCTTCGCCTTCACTCCGGTCTTCTCTCCAGTTGCCCCCTTATACGTTCATTTAGCGTCTTGCCTTTTTCCTTTCCCTTTTGGAAGTTACGACGGTTCATGTTTGTTCTCCCCCACCACTACTGTGCGCTTAATCTTTCTTACCTATGTCTGCTACTCGCTCTCTTTTTCTCGAGCACTTCCGGTCACATGCTCATGCCATTGCTGTTTATACAGATGATTCAAAATATTCTGATGGTGTTGGGTTCTCGGCAGTATTCCCTGATGAAGTTGTCCGAGGCCACTTGTTAGACTCCTCTAGTATTTTTACTGCTGAGTTGTATGCCTTCCTCATAGTGCTTCTTCGTATTACATATGTCTCCTTCGACGTTTGTGATCATTTCAGATTCCCTCAGCGCTTTACAAGCCATTAAACAATTCGATTCTCTTCATCCATTAGTCCTTCATATTCAACAATGGTTGCACCGAGTAGCTAGCAAAAATAAAGATGTTGTTTTCTGCTGGGTCCCTGGACATGTTGGTGTGCAGAGTAATGAGCAAGCAGATGCTGTGGTGCAGTCAGTGGTGCATGATCTTCCTGTTTCTTATAGAGGTATTCCATTCAGGGACTATTATCCAGTCATCTTGGCCCATCTCCGCAGCCGTTGGCAACAACGGTGGTCGGGCATGCACCGTAACAATTGCACTCTATTAAACTGCTTTTAGGTTTGTGGTCATCTTACCACCGTTGCCGTTCTCGGAAGACTGTGCTCTCCCGGCTCTGCATTGGTCATACACGCCTTACCCATGGGTATCTCATGGATAGACGCCCTATTCCTCTCTCTGAGGTTTGTCAGGTCCCTATTTCGGTTCTTCACTTGTCGATTGCCCAGTTTACCAGCGAGCTCACAGGATTTACCTCCAACAACAACAACGCCACCTGCCACTCTTACTTTATCTTCTCTACTTGCAGACGACCCCACCTTAGACTCCCAATCAATTTTTGACTTTTTGTCAGCAAATGCCTTATTATACGAACTTTGACACACAGTCCTTAGTGTCCCTTCCAACCCTTTTCTTCTCTCACCTCTGATCCCCTCTCCAACTAGCTGTTTATAACCTCCGCACTATTTGCTGCCCCACAGTGCTGTATGACCCTTGTCGGTTTAGCGCTTTCTTTGATTATATTATTTGCCCATTTTAACTGATGGTAAGATATATTCTTTAATGTGTGAAACAGTAATAACTTAGGCATATAAATCAGGGAATGGGTGGGACTTGAAACCATGGCAATTGGTCGAGTGGTTAATGCACTGGCCTGAGTTTTAGGACTTGCCACGAATTCAAATCCCACCCGTTCCCTGATTTGTTCACAATCATGTTATTGCGATTTTGTGAGTCATAACTTATGCTAACTATCTACAATTAGCAGAAAAATATTAATAACTGATTTAGAAAGACACTTGAGTAAACACTAGGATATATTGGAATCTTGATACTGAGGACATCTACACAACCTTTTTGCTTTCTACTTCCACTTTGGATTCCCGTCTACTAGTGACAATGCCATCGTCTGCTGCACATCTTACACATGAGTCGGTCCTGGAAGTGATTAAGGTCCCAGGACCGAAACGTTTTCAAATAAATGTGTCTTTTCAGGTTGTTGGTATTAATTATCAAGGTTTGTACGAAGAGTAAGAACACGTTAGGTAAAAGAACACAAGTGCAACTAATGTGACATTTTACTGTGGCAACGTTTCGCTCTCCAGGAGCTTTGTCAAGCCCTTGATAAAGCTCCTGGAGAGCGAAACGTTGCCACAATAAAATGTCACATTAGTTGCACTTGTGTCCTTTTATCTAACATATTGAGGGTAATTCTATCAATATTAATACAGTAACAACACGCCTTCAGAGGAAGGTAGGTTACAATAAGGACTAAAATCCCAGTGATGTGAACCAGCTGAGGAGCCTTAGGAGCTGTAGCCGAAAGCACAAATGAGATGAGCCATTTCTCCTCCCTCAGATGAAAATTAGAAACGTGCAACTTATGGGTATCTTTATTGTAGACGTTTCGACATCCAGTGGCTTTATCAATACAGATTCAAGTACATAATTGGAAGACAGTAAAACTATATACAAAAGATGAGGTAATCAGTCCCACCCTGAGAGATCAAGGCCCCTGGCGGTCACCAAATTTTTTTAAAGGGGTAGAGGCCGGAGGAAGGCCTCGGTCAGATGACCAAAAGCTTCACCTGCTGGTCATCATATGAAAGGAGCAACACTGCAGCAGGCTTACTGGCCCATACTAGGCAGGTCCATCTCAAACCCCCAAAAATTAACAAAAATATTTGCCCTAACCAAACCTAACCTAAAATCCTAGGTGGTCACCAGGCCATTTATGGCCACATGTTAAGGCCACTTGGCCATAATAAGCCCATGGTACCAGCTGCAAGATGTCTAAATCATTTATGTTAGTGGAAAAATTAGACAAATGTTGCATAATACTATCTTTTATTGACTACATTTCGCCAGACGTGGGCGAAATGTAGTCAATAAAGACTTTAATTATACAGTATTTGTGTCTTTTTTTCTATGCCATTTATCTGAGCTAGTGGTTGGTATTTAAATTCGTATAACATAACACACTCGAGTACACAACACCACCACACCACCACACACCATCACACACCACCACACACCACCACACCACCACTACACCACCACTACACACCACCACACCACCACCACACACCACCACACATCACCACACCACCACACACCACACAACCACCGCACACCACCACACATCACCACACCACCACACATCAACACACCACCATACAACCACCGCACACCACCACACATCACCACACCACCATGTAACCACCACACATCACCACACCACCATGCAACCACCACACATCACCACATCACCACACCACCACACACCACCACGCACCACCACACACCACCCCCACACTCACCACACCACCACACACCACCACACATCACCACACCACCATACATCACCACACCACCATACAACCACCACACACCCCTACACATCACCACACCATCACACATCACCACACCACCATACAACCACCACACACCACCATACATTCCACCACCACACAGCACCACACACCACCACACACTAACATACAACCACCATACACCACCATACACCACCACACAACCACCCCACCACCACACAACCACCACACAACCACCACACCACCATACAACCACCACACACCACCATACAACCACTATACACCACACACTCCACCACTCCACCTCTCACCAACACCACCAAACTACCTACTGGATGTGTCCAATTTAGGGCAGATTTCAATTCTATATTTTACTGCTGGGAGTAACTCCCACCTGTTCACTCCCACTCCCACTGCCACGAATTTTATGGTCTGAGAATGGTATGGTCGGTGACCGAAAATCGAACAGCGTGTTTGTTTCTCACCTTGTAGGAGGGGAAGTTGGGGAGGGGGAAAATAAAGGGAAGGGAAAATTGGGGAGATGGGAGGGTGGATGTGATAGGAGTGGGACTGTGGGAGTGTTGGAAGTGAGAGCGGAGTGGGGATGGGGAACAAAGGAAAAGGGAATGGGGAGAATTTAGGAAAAGTGTAATGGAAGGAGAGGTAGAACGAATAAGAAGGACAAAGATGAGAGGGAAATGGGAGAAGAAACGGGAGGAAGAGTCGAATCTAACGAGGTATATTGTTAAGTAATGTAACACACACACACGGGTTCGATTCCCGGCGGGGCGGAAACATTTCGAAGTGTTTCCTTACACACACACACACACACACACACACACACACACACACACACACACAACAAGGCCTAGTGTCTAATCGACATGTGCTTAGGACAAAATGGTAACTAAAACACACACACATACTGTATATTCATGTACTGATTATTCCTGGCCTTCATATTCTTGCACAGCAGAATAGCATTTGATACTTCTCCCCATAAGAATAACAGGAACAGCATTACAGCTGGTCAAAGAGTACCTTAGGGGAACGAGACAGAGGGACTGAGAAACGACAGCAGAATGGGCAAGTATATCTAGTGGGGTTCCACAAGGATTAGTTTTACTACCAACACTGTTTCTGGAGCATTTTAATTTCATACCAGAAGACATAGATGTATCTCTGTTTGAAGATTATGTAAATTTAATGGGAATATAAATTTATTGGCTCAGAGAAAGACTATGAATCGATCTGAACAAACTACAGGATTTGGTTAGAAGTGTGACTCCATGGGGTGAGCATAGTGCCGAGGATATCACCTGAAGCACATATCAACTGAATATTCTCTGAAGCGAATATGAATCTGAAGAATATAAGATTATATTCAGAAATCTCAGAGTTAATCACAACATAAAGGGCATATGCCAGGCCAGCCTTTGAGTTTGCAGCACCAGCATGGAACCCGTACTGATAAAGCATATCAATGAATTAGAAAAAACCTACATGAACGAAGATAGCTTCTGAGCTAAGGGAAATGAACTATAAAGAAAGATTAAGGGAATTGAACCTGACGACATTAGAAGGTAGAAGCTCCAGGGTAGACATTAAACGACATACATAGTACTCTAAAGAGTTGACTGGGTGGACAGAGATTGATAGGCGGGGAACGGGTACACAAGGGCATAGCTTGAAGCTAGACACAGGTGAGTCAGAGATATTAGTATTTCTCTAGCCTCAGGGTTGTTAGGAAGTGCAATGACCATGATTACAAAGTAGTAGTTATCTGGCTCTGTTTACTGTGATAAGAACAGGAATTATCAGGAGGTTATACACCAGCTTGTGCACCCATTAACACTTCAGAAGACTCATCATCCGCGTAATTCCCACCTTCAGAACTGTAACATCCTCACTCATCCTTCAGAGTGCAGGGACTGTACTTCCCACCTCCAGGACTGTAACATCCTCACCCCTCCTCAGAGTGCAGGCACTGTACTTCCCACCTCCAAGACTGTAACATCCTCACCCCTCCTTCAGAGTGCAGGCACTGTACTTCCCACCTCCAGGACTTTAGCATCCTCACCCCTCCTTCAGAGTGCAGGCACTGTACTTCCCACCTCCAGGACTTTAGCATCCTCACCACTCCTTTAGAGTGCAGGCACTGTACTTCCCACCTCTAAGACTTTAACATCCTCACCCCTCCTTCAGAGTGCAGGCACTGTACTTCCCACCTCCAGGACTGTAGCATCCTCACCCCTCCTCAGAGTGCAGGCACTGTACTTCCCACCTCCAGGACTGTAGCATCCTCACCCCTCCTCAGAGTGAAGGCACTGTACTTCACACTCCTGGACTGTAGCATCCTCACCCCTCCTCAGAGTGCAATCACTGTACTTCACACTCCTGGACTGTAGCATCCTCACCCCTCCTCAGAGTGCAGGCACTGTACTTTCCACCTCCAGGACTGTAGCATCCTCACCCCTCCTCAGAGTGCAAGCACTGTACTTCACACTCCTGGACTGTAGCATCCTCACCCCTCCTCAGAGTGCAAGCACTGTACTTCACACTCCTGGACTGTAGCATCCTCACCCCTCCTCAGAGTGCAGGCACTGTACTTCACACTCCTGGACTGTAGCATCCTCACCCATCCTTCGGAGTTTTTTTGTGGTCTCAATATTTAAGAAAAAAGTCAGACAGGAAGAATTAAACTACAGGTCAGCATTACTGACATTCTTGACGAAGAAGATTATTTTGGTGAGAGAGAGAATGGCTGAACACCAGGAGAAAAATTTAATAAGCAACCTGCATGGGATTAGATATTGTGAACCCTATCTGGCAAACCTGGCAGAAATAAGACAGGGCAGACGAAGGGTTGACTGTATATTCCTGGACGACATGAAGACATTTGACACTGTACCTTGATTAAGATTGAGACACTTGTACAACATCTGGGAATCTATATTGATATGTAATTCTAAGCCAATTACATCACACAGTGGTTGAGAAAGACATGTGAGTAAACACTACGACATATTCATTAGAAAGTCTCGGTCCTGGGACCTTGATTAGAAGGTTAAAAGTGATCAAGGTCCCAGACCGAAACGTTTTCTGATATGTCCAAGTGCTTGCTCACGTGTCTTTATAAACCATTTTGTCGGTATTTATTACCAAGGTTTATATCACATCACACTACCTCACTGGGGATGTGTCTGGCAGAGGTATCAGAGGGGATAGAACATTGGTTCAAAGAATGTCTAATGGGATGGAAAAGAGGTGTGATTGTAAGGGAATTAGTGTCAAGACAGCTGTACACTCTTTTTACATAGCTTTCACACTACTAATATTAACTCCACCTCCTCATACTACTACTACTACTATTATTACTACTGCTACTTCTTCCACTACCAGCATTACCTCTACCATATCTACTTCCTTGTCCTCTTCAAGGGGGGCTCCTTGTTGTGGTGACGAGGCTCTTGGTCTGAGGAATTAGATCTTTTTGGTCTTCCTCAAACCGAACCTAATTACCCCCCACTGCCCCTCCCCTATCCCATCTTCCCCATCCTCCCTTTTCCCTTTCCTCCTCCTCCTCATCCCTCTCCTATTCCCTTCTCGTTTTCCACCTGTGGGATTCTCACCACTGGCATTCTGGTTCCTAGGTAGGGGGAAGGGTAGCATGGTCCATCCCATTCCATTGGGGTTCTTGGCAGTGGTGTAGTTTGCCATGGAATCTGGATCGCCTGGGGATGTCCCGATCCCTCTCCGGTCTTCAGGGGGGTGGATTTGGGTGTCTTTTGGGCGACGAGTGAATCTCTGGAGGCCACCTTTTGGATTCCGGGGGTGGTGGCCGAAGAAAGTTTGCTTTGTGGCGGGTGTCCGGCTGCCCTCTCTCTTGTCCGCCGAGGTTTCTTGGGGGATGTGAGGTTCCTATCCCGGATTGCTGGTTTACTGGCATGAAGGGTAGGGTATGGCATGGGTTCCATGCCACGGAGGGGGATTTACACCCCTTTCATTCCTCCTAGAAGCTATTCCTCCACGTTTCCCCTTTTTTTTTCTTTTTTTCTTCTTTCTTTTTGTTTTTTGAAAAAAGTAACCTAATCATGGATGACCCACTCTGTGAACCTACTACCCCCGGGCCCCTTCCTGTTACCACACCCTGTTCTGACCCTAACTCGTTATTAGACAACTCTTCAGACACTTCCAATGCCCCTGAACCTCTTGCTGGTACCTGTTCGTCACCTACTTCAGGTACCGGGGTTCCAACTGGCTCTTTTGATATGTCTGACCTCCGCTCTTCTCTGACCATGCTTCTGGCTTCTCCCTCTATGGTGCTGCTGCAATTTTTGGGTTGCTCGCTCGTCCCCCGTCGGACCAACTCCGGTCCCACATCTAAATGCCCAAGACCCTTACATGATGATACTTCGTTGCTTCATGCTCACTCAGCCCAAAAACGACTGGTTCGTCATGCACTCCCCTTAAACACTGTTTCACACTACACAATGGACTAAGTTTTTTACTCTGAGACCAACTTCTTCTACTGCCTATCTTTCCGATCATAGTATTGGTAAGGCCCTCCTATGCCATGTGAGTAAAGATATCTCCTTTCATGCTCTCAAGAGCGGCACTTGCATCATCACAGTCCAGAATGCTGGCCAAGCTCGCGATCTTTCTCTCCTTATGACTATCACTATTGAAAAATATCATTCTCTCAATTCTTGTAGTGGTACTGTCATTTTACCCCACACCATTGTCCAACGGAATTTCCAGAGCAACTTGAGCTCTAAGACCTCCCTATCCTGAAAGTTGGCACTTTTGTCCATCCTGCCCATAGGCGAAGATGATATCTTTGCAATATAGCTCATTTAACATTTGACTGCCATGAACTTCCGCCCTCGGTCTACATTGCGAGACACCGTTTACAAGTTCATAAGGTGATCCCTACACCGCAACAGTGTAGAAACTGCTGGCATTTTGATTATCCGGCAAAATATTACAGGTCCATGGCCGAATGCCCAGTCTGTGGTGCAGACGACCATGCCAATCCTTCTTGTAGTCTACCTCCTCTTGCCTTAATTGTCGTGAGGCACACCCATCTTACTCTCGCTGTTGTCAAGTTTACTTAAATGAGCGTGTAAAATCCGCTGTCTCAAAGAGGCGGAAGGTTTCCCCATATGCTATGGCTGTCTCTCATCTACGCCTTCAAGGGAGACTTCCATGTATTTCCTATTCTCACGTTGCTAAACGTCCCCCCACTTCTGGGGTCCCAACACCTGCAGCTTCCTCTGTGGTCACCCCATCCCCAGTCACCCCTGTCTCGAATTCTTTTGCTGTCCTAGGCTCCAAGGTCCCTACCTCGGCACCGCATTCTGTTCTCACCTCTACCTATACTCACTCGCACAGTTCTGTGTCTACCCACCCTCGTCCAACACCTCCTCATCGCCCCTCTCCTCAGAAGTCCACCAAAAAATCCCCATTGTTAAACTCTCCTCTCACCACTCCTTCCCTTCTCCAACCTGCACATTTTTCCTTCCCAGTTTCTGTGCCTGGTTCTTCACCTCCAACTAGTTCTGTAACATGTGTGGAGGTTCATCCTCCTCATTCAATACCTTCATCCCCTGTCCCCTCCCAAGTTTCTTCCTCGACTGTTCCCCCAGGTTGCTTCCACTCCTGTCCCCTCCCAAGCCCCTTCGACAGTTTCCTCTTCCATCTCCTTCCCCGATTGTTGCTCACCCTCCTCCTCCTCCTTCCATCTCTAAAGTGGTCCCACATCCTGCGTCTTTGTCCTCTGAAACGCTAGAAGCTATCTCGGAATATATTGCGGAGGCTCAAACGTTGATAGACACCGCTCCACCTCCGGTTCAGCTTCCTCTCTCCTCTCCATCTACACACCTTCCTTTGCAGCATCCCAATCCGTTGCTGCTTACAAGTCTTCCGCTGCCTCCACACGTGGACTTTTCTAACCCTACTAGTCCATAGATATCTCTACCTTTGGCTTTCTTATATCTTTCTCTTTGTAAATAATGGCTTATTTACGGTGGAATATCCGCAGCCTCAGGGGTAACCAGGGTGAGCTTCAGGTTTTGCTCCCCCAGTTTTCCCCTGTTGGTGTTTGCTTACAAAAACCCAAATTACACTCCGCTGTTATCCATCCCTTCTCAGACTATGATTTATTATATTCATTGGATCCTTTTTCCAATAGAACCTTTAATGAAAGTGCTCTTCTTATATGCACTGGTATTCCATACCATCAGCTCTTTGTTCATTCTTCTCTACATTACACTGCAGCCCGTATCCACTTGAATAAGTGGCATACACCCTGTTCTTTGTATCTCTCTCCATCTCGGGCATTGTCTATCCCAGATGTTGCCTTTCTGGTTTCTTCCTTACCGCCACCCCTTCTGTTACTTGGCGATTTTAATGCCCACCATTTTTTCTGGGGTCTCACTGTGACTCTCGTGGCATTCAGTTGGAGGCTTTACTTGCTTCTCTCCCCCTCCATGTTTTAAATACAGGTACTCCCACCCATTTTGATCCTCAATGTCATTCTTTCTCTTGCATCGATCTCTCCATCTGCTCTTCCTCAACTGTCCTCGACTTCACCTGGTCTGTCCTCCCGGACTTGCATGACAGTGATCATTTTCCAATCATCGTTACTTCTTCGTATTCTCCACCTCCTCGTAGCCCACGCTGGCAATTTGACAGGGCAAATTGGGACCTTTACGTGCATCTTACTGCTTTTCATGAGGCTCCTTCCTTGTCCTACATTGATGAGGTTTTACACCTCTTCTTGACCTCCGTCTTAACCACAGCTTCACATTCTATACCCCAAACCTTGGGCAATCATTTTCAAAAGTGCGTGCCTTGGTGGTCTCCTGCTTGTGCTTGGGCAGTACCAGTACAACAGAACCACAGAGAGACTCCTTGATTTTAAGCAGAAGAGAGCAATTGCTCGCCATGTCATCCATGACACTAAACAAAATTGCTGGCGCGATTACGTTTGTACCATCACTTCGGCTTCCTCGATGAGTGCAGTCTGGAAAAAGGTACGGAAACTAAGTGGTAAATTCTCCCCCGACCCGGCTCCTGTTCTTCGGGTTGCCGGTGTCGATATAGCACACCCTCTTGCTGTTGCCAATGAAATTGGTAATCATCTGGTCCATATTTCTCAGGGGCTCCATTTATGCCCCTCGTTTCTTTCTTCTAAGTCTGCCAGCGAGTTAGAGCCCTTAGATTTTTCTTCTCTCGGAGAAGAATCTTATAATGTGCCTTTTACCCTTCTGCAACTGGGGCAACACTCTCCGCTTGCCGATCATCGGCAGCTGGGCCAGACAGCATACATATTTGTATACTACAGCATTTACATCAGACAGCCCTAGCAGTCCTCTTACGACTCTTTAATCTTATATGGTCGCAAGGAGTTCTTCCCCTGCTGTAGAAATCTGCTATTGTTCTAGCTTTCCGCAAACCGGGTACTACAGGACATGATGCCTCTCACTACTGTCCCATTGCTCTTACCAGTGTAGTTTGCAAGGTGGTGGAACGTCTGGTTAATAGACGTTTGATGTGGTATTTAGAGATGCACAGTAGTCTCTTCACTAGTCAATATGGCTTTCGTAAGAGCCGTTCTACCACTGACCCCTCACTTTTCTTGGATACATATATTCATAATGCCTTTGCCAATAACCACTCGGTTATCGCCATCTTTTTTGACCTTGAGAAGGCAAATGACACAACCTGGAGGTATAATATCTTGGCTCAGGCCCACTCCTTGGGCCTCCGAGGCAATCTACCATTTTTCCTCAAGGCCTTCTTAACTGAAAGACATTTCCATGTCCAGGTTAATAATATACGGCTCATGTGTCCCAGAACGTGATACTGTCAGGTTTCTCCGCCTCCTGTTTGACCGTTGATTGTCCTGGAAACCTCACATTACCTCTCTGAAGGCAACTTGCCATAGCCGGGTGAACATCCTTAAAACCCTAGCACATCTCTCATGGGGGCTGATCGTGGAACTCTCCTTCGCCTGCATTCAGCCCTAATTTTATCGAAACTCGATTATGGTGACCAGATATATTCGGCGGCCTCACCTGCTACTCTCTCTAGCCTTAATCCCATCCATCACCAGGGATTACGTTTATGCCTCAGTGCTTTTCGTTCTTCACCGGTTGAGAGCCTCTATGTAGAATCGAACATTCCATCCTTGTCCAATCGCCATGATGCACATTGCCTTCGTTATTATGTTTACTCTCATGACCTCTGTAATCCTTCCATGTATAGGATTGCCACAGATGTTAGTAGACGCTTTTTATTTGTTCATCGCTCCTGTTTACTTCATCCCTTTTCTCTTTGCCTACATTTGCTCTTGTCTACTCTTCAGCTGCTGTTTTTCTATGTTCATGTGGCATCTCCCTTTCCCCTACCCCCTTGGGAAGTTCCTGCTGTCCATATCTGTTCTTTTCCACTGCCATGCGCGAAAGCCCAACTGCCTACGGCGGCTTCTCGCTCTCTTTTTCTAGACCACTTTAGTTCTCATTCCCATGCCATCGCAGTGTACATCGCATCTAAGTCTTCTGACGGCATTGGATTCGCAGCAGTGTTCCCGGAGAGCGTCGTGAGAGGGCATCTATTATCCTCGGCTAGCATTTTTACGGCTGAATTGTATGCCATTCTTGTAGCACTTATCCGTATTGCATCTATGCCTGTGTCACCATTTGTGGTCGTTTCAGACTCCCTTAGTGCTTTACAGGCTATCCCAAAATTTGATACACCTCACCCCCTAGTTCTTTGTATCCAACTTTGGTTATGCTGTATCTCTAGCAAACACAAAGATATTGTTTTTTGTTGGGTCCCTGGTCATGTTGACATACAGGGCAATGAACAGGCAGACACTGCTGCGCGGTCAGCAGTACGTGACCTTCCAGTTTCATATAGAGGTGTTCCATTCAAGGACTATTTTGCTATTATTGCTACCCACCTTTGCACCAATTGGCAACAACGTTGGTCAGACCTGCTACATAACAAACTTCATTCTATTAAACCAAGTATAGGTTTCTGGCCTTCTTGTCACCAATGTCGAGGTTGGGAGACTACACTCTCCCATTTTTGCATCAGCCACACTCGTCTTACTCACGGGTATCTCATGGAGAGGCTCCCTGTCCCTCGCTGTGAGCATTGTTTGGTTCCAGTATCTGTTCGCCATATTCTGTTGGACTGCCCACTCTATCAACGAGCACGCAGAATTTACCTCCAACGTCATCTTCAAGTGCAAAGCTCGTGACTCACTAACGGTTATATGCTACTAATACTATCACTGAACTACTAGTGACAGCTCGGATTTGCTACGTATGTCGTCCCAACATACAGCTAATACAAACTAGAGGAAACAGGCATACGGCTCTGGGCTGATTCTATACAATGTCAGAGTACACAGCATTTGAACATTATAACTACACATAAGGATATTATCGTGATGAAAATCAATATAATGGATCTTGTAAGATATCTTGTAATGCATTACTGTATGATATATCATGATTCATAGTAATTAATGAGCTCAATGTTAGAATATTATAATATAAGAGATAAAGGAAAAAAAATTGATTGATCGATCTGTATTCATGTGATCTATGTATTCTGAGGAAATATATTTACAAAGAAGGCAGTGATTAACAGACAAGGTAGATTCGGTGCACTCAAATCTATACTGTTAAATCTCAGAATTCGGAGAGCATGTGAACACACAAAAAAAATTCTTGAATAATACTAAATTGATATTGTAACACACAGTTGAAATACAATTTAAACTATATTATTCATCTATACAGGTTATTTACATTTAACCCCAACTCTGCTAGGGTGAGATTGACATATGCTGAATGATTATCGTCTCTGGGAGGATCAAACTCTGTTGCAATTGGTAACTCAATTTGTGGTTGAGGAGGATCTAAATTGGTATTCACAAATGACACTTGAGGACTTCTCAATACTTGTTGTGTACGTAGGTAATAATAACATTCAGGTTGATCATCTGACTGATCATTAGAGGTAGAGGGTACAGCATTAGGAAGATTGTCAGAGTCTGTCTCATTTGTTTTGTTGTCGGGACCTCGTCCTCATCGCATACTAACTTCGTATGATCTAAATGCGATTCTTTATACTGACCCGTACTGATTTCTCTAACCTTATACTTATTGCCATTAATATGTTCAACTACTCGGTAAGGACCAACAAACTTTTGGTCGAGCTTAGGCATTGCAGACGTTTTGTTAAAGTTAGTCAGCATTATTCTCGACCCTACTTTAAGTTTGGTCGGTTTGGCTCGAGTGTTAGTTACTCTTGTAAATTCTGCTGTTGACTTATGAAGTGTTTCATGGATTCGTCTGAAAACACACTGAGCTAGGCTGGTACGAATTGCTAAGAAATCATCAGGATTATAAATTGGTTTTGGATTAGAATATAACAACTCATAAGGCAAACGCTTATCAACACCGTACAACGCATAATGTGGAATATCACCTATTGAAGCATTGTAAGCAGAATTTATTGCAAACTGAACATCAGGTATAACTTCATCCCATGTTGCACTATTGGGATTGATAGTGGCTCTCAAGACGTCAAGTACTTGTTAGTTATTTTCTCTAAACCATTACTGGTAGGATGGTGAGGAACAATGGTTGATTTAGTAATCTTATACAAAGTACACAAATTTTCAAAAATCTCTTTACAAAATTCACCTCCATTATCTGTTATTAGGGCCTTAGGAGTGTTATGTCTGCAGATTATACGTTCTTTGAACGCTTTTGCTACTGTCTCGGCAGTCTTATCTGCAATAGACACTAACTCACAATATCTGGTGAAATGATCTACGATTACACACAGATGTTTGTTGCCTTGGAGGGAACATTGGAAATTAGTCAACAGATCTAGCAACTCTTTCCGATGGCTCACTAGTAGTTGGAAACACCTGGATGGGATTAGGACCAGTAACATTGACTTTATGTTGCATACAGACACTACATTTCTTGACATACTCAGTAATATCAGATGACATATGAGGCCAAAAGTATTTCAATCTGGCTTGTTTTACAGAATGATCCATACCAGGGTGTGCAACACCTGGTACATCGTGAACTAGCTGTAAGCCTACATTCACTAGTGACTGTGGAATTACTAACTGGTATACCCTTCTACTAGGAGTACCCAGCTCAACTGTTCGATACAGTAATTCTTGGTCCATGACAAAGTCACTGATGGGTGCTGGTGGCTTCACAGAAAGAATGAGATCTTCCTGAAGCAGGAATCGAATCACACGAGACCACAGTGGATCTGTTCTTTGGGTATTCTTTGCATCCTTAGCACTAAATGGAGGATCAGCAGTTACTACACTAACATGATGCAATAAAGCATCGGCAATTACATTTGACTTGCCAGGTAAATGTCCAAAGGTAGGGTTGAACTCTTGGATAGTCAAGGATCATCTGGCTAGTCTTCCAGTAGGTTGTTTATACTGGAATAAAGGTATCAGTGGGGCATGGTCTGTCAAGACATAAACAGAGTACTGACATATGATGTCTCGGAAATGCTTTAAAGACCATACTATCGCTAAAGCTTCTTGCTCAGTTACTGTGTAATTACGTTCAACATTAGTAAGGACTCGGTTAGCAAATGCAACTGCGTTGTACTTGCTACCGGTCTTTTGTGCGAGGACGGCACCTATGCCAATGGAACTAGCATCAGTTGTTAGGTAGAAAGGCTTTGAAAAATCTGGGAATTTCAAAATTGGAGCAGATGTTAGCTTTTCTTCGAGAGTTTGGAATGCTCTTTCTTTATGGAAGGTCCAAACAAATGGAGCATCTTTCTTAAGCAACTCAGTTAGAGGAGCTGCTATAGAAGAAAAATTATCAATGAATGATCTATAAAAACCTGCTAAGCCCACAAAGGATCTTACGGTATCAGCAGTTTTAGAAGATGGAAAATTTAATACTGCAGTTACTTTACTTTGTTCAGTCGCAACCCCTCTAGGAGTGACTACGTGAACAAGAAACTTGATTTCTGATCTGAAAAATTGACATTTAGACAGTTTGATCTTTAAATTCGCTTCTTCAAGCTTACCAAGTACTACGTCAAGTCTTTTCAAGTGCGTATCCACGTCTTGTGACATGACAATCACATCATCTATGTACACCATAAGTGTGTTACCTATGAGGCCTCTGAAGATATTGGTCATGAGACTCCAGAATGTGATAGGCGAGGATCTCAAACTGAAGGCCATACGGAGGAAGTGAAAATGGCCTGTTGGAGAGGAGAATGTGTTAGCTCTTTGCTGTCCTCGTGAAGAGGGACTTGACAAAACCCTTGTAACAAATCTAGGGTCGAGAAGACTTTGTTATCTCTGATGTTACGAAAAAGGTCACCAAGTACAGGAAGTGGGAAGCAATCTGGAAATGTTTTCACATCCTAAAATCAATCACTGGTCGCCAAGTACCGTCCCTCTTAGGTACTAAGATCAGGGACGCATTCCAAGGTGAATTGCTAGGTGCGATAACACCATCATCAAGCATCTGGTTGATTAATTCATCTGCGACAGCAACTTGTGAATGAGGCATTCTGTACACAGGTACATAAATTGGTCTAGTACCAGGTTCAAGGGGGATGCGATGGGACAATAAGTCCGTTATACCCATCTTCTCACCTGGTAAGGCAATGGCTGTACGATGTTTGTTCAACAGATTCAACAAACGTTTGACCTCGTCTGGGAAGTCAGTGGGAGCTAAGTTAAGACTTGGTTCACTTGAGACTTGGTTCACTTAAGACTTGTGTTTGTATATAAGAAAGCTTGAGTTTGTTGAAAAGTTCCTATGAAACTAGTTGTAAAACATACATAAACCCACGTGGGTTATTCTGCTCAAGGAGTGGTGGAGGCTCGATACTCCGTCTGCTAATCGCTATCCGGTCTCTGACCACTCAGGATGCTGGTAAGACCTGACCACTAATTACTCGTAAGGGCTGTTACAACCTCTCAGGCGCTGTTAACAGTAGCACAGATGTCCTTGTCGTTCCTCCAGGTGATGTCGTTCCTGTAGTGTTTTTCCCGAGGGTGCCGTTCATGTGGTGTTCTTCCTGGGAGTGTCGTTCCTGGAGAGTCGTTCCCTAGTGTTCTTCCCGTGGGTGTCGTTCTTTAGTATTCTTCCTGAGAGTGTTGTTTTTTAGTGTTCTTCCTGAGGGGTGTCGTTCCCTAGTGTTCTTCCTGAGGGATGTCGTTCCCTAGTGTTCTTCCTGAGGGGTGTCGTTCCCTCAGGAGGAAGGCTACAGAACGATTCTCCCAGGAAGAACTCTATGGAACGAACACCCTCAGGAAGAACACTAGAGAACGACACCTCCAGGAAGAACACTAGGGAACGACACTCTCAGGAAGATCACTAGGGAACGACACTCTCAGGAAGATCACTAGGGAACGACACTCTCAGGAAGATCACTAGGGAACGACACTCTCAGGAAGATCACTAGGGAACGACACCTCCAGGAAGAACACTAGGGAACGACACCTCCAGGAAGAAAACTAGGGAGCGACACCTCCAGGAAGATCACTAGGGAACGACACCTCCAGGAAGAACACTAGGGAACGACACCTTCAGGAAGAACACTAGGGAACGACACCTTCAGGAAGAACACTAGGGAACGACACCTTCAGGAAGAACACTAGGGAACGACACCTTCAGGAAGAACACTAGGGAACGACACCTCCAGGAAGAACACAAGGGAACGACACCTCCAGGAAGATCACTAGGGAACGACACCTCCAGGAAGAACACTAGGGAACGACACCTCCAGGAAGAACACTAGGGAACGACACCTCCAGGAAGAACACTAGGGAACGACACCTCCAGAAAGAACACTAGGGAACACCTCCAGGAAGAACACTAGGGAACGACACCTCCAAGAAGAACACAAGGGAACGACACCTTCAGGAAGAACACTGGGGAACGACACCTTCAGGAAGAACACTGGGGAACGACACCTTCAGGAAGAGCACTGGGGAACGACACCTTCAGGAAGAGCACTGGGGAACGACACCTTCAGGAAGAACACTAGGGAACGACACCTCCAGGAAGAACACTAGGGAACGACAGCTCCAGAAAGAACACTAGGGAACACCTCCAGGAAGAACACTAGGGAACGACACCTCCAAGAAGAACACAAGGGAACGACACCTTCAGGAAGAACACTGGGGAACGACACCTTCAGGAAGAACACTGGGGAACGACACCTTCAGGAAGAGCACTGGGGAACGACACCTTCAGGAAGAACACTAGGGAACGACACCTTCAGGAAGAACACTATTGAACGACACCACTAGGAAGAACACTATTGAACGACACCACTAGGAAGAACACTATTGAACGACACCACTAGGAAGAACACTATTGAACGACACCACTAGGAAGAACACTATTGAACGACACCACTAGGAAAAACAGCAAAGAGGAAGTAGAACAAGGAAGAACAAGAGATAAAATGAGGAAGAACGAGATAAAAGACTTTGAACTAAAATGAATAACTAGGAACAAGAAGGATAATCAAAAAGGAAGAACAAAGAGGAAGGAGGAGAAGGAAAAGCAAGACGAAAACACACAAATGAAGAACAAGAACAACCTAAAACGAAAAAAAAACATGGGTGAACAGGGAAAAAAGAGGAAGAACAAAGAACAGAAAAATGGAGGAAGAACAAGGAAGATGAACAGGATAAAAGGAGAAAGAACAAGGAAGATGAAGAGGAAAAAAAAGAACAAGGAGAAGGAAAAAAAGAGGAAGAACACGGATTAAAACAAGAACAATGTTGAAGAACAGGGAAGAACAAAAAGGAATATAGAGGAAGAACAATAAGGGAAGCAAATAGAAACAACAAGAAAGCAGAACAAGTAGAAAGAGGAAGAAGGAACCGCGAGGAAGAACATAAAGAACAAGGATAAATAATACAGAAGAACAAAGAGGAACAAGGCTAAAAGAAAATATTCAAGGAAGAACATAGAACAAAAGATAGCGATGAGGATAATCTAGGAAGAACACAAGCAAGAACAAGGATGAAAGAGGAAAAGGAAGCATGAAGAACAATTAAGAACAAGAATAACAAGGTATAAGAGTGAATATCAAGGTAGAGAAATAATAATGAACAAGGATGAAGGATGAACAAGGCAGAAGAACATGGAAGAAAATGAACAAAAATGGTGAACAAGAAAGAAAATGGAAAGACAGAGAAACAGTGGATAATGAGATTACTAATCAACAAGTGCAGCTGCTTCCTGCCCCTGGGGTCCTGCCCCTGGGGTCCTGTTTCTGGGGTCCTGCCCTTTGGTCCTGCTTCTGGGGTCCTGCACCTGGGGTCCTGCCCTGGGGTCCTGTTTCTGGGGTCCTGCTCCTGGGGGTACTGCCCTGGGGTCTTGCCTCTGGGGGTCCGGCCCTGGGGTCCTGTTTCTGGGTCCTGCCCCTATGGGTCCTGCCCTGGGATCCTGCCGACGGGGTCCTGTTCTTAGGGTCCTTTCCCCTGGGCTCCTGTCTTCTGGGTTCCTGCCCCTGGGATCTTATTCCTGGAGTCTTCCTGTGGTGGTCCTATTTCTGGGCTCCTGTTCCTAGGGTTCTTCCCATGAGGTTCTGGTACTGAAGTCATGTTCCTGTTCTGCCCCTGGGACCCTGGTCTTTGGTGCTCTCTTGGGCTCCTGTTCCTGGGGTCCTGTTCCTGGGGTCTTGTTCCTGGGGTCCTCCCCTGGGGTCTTGTTTTGGAGGGTACTTTCCCTTGGGTTCTTTTCATATAGTCTTGTCCCTTGGATACTTTTCATGGAATCTTGTCCCTGGGGATACTTTCTATGGAGTCTTGTCCCTTGGGTACTTTCCATGGAGTCTTGTCCCTTGGGTACTTTCCATGGAGGCTTGTCCCTTGTGAACTTTCCATGGAGTCTTGTCCCTTGGGTACTTTCCATGGAGTCTTGTCCCTTGGGTACTTTCCATGGAGTCTTGTCCCTTGGGTACTTTCCATGGAGTCTTGTCCCTTGGGTACTTTCCATGGAGTCTTGTCCCTTGGGTACTTTCCATGGAGTCTTGTCCCTTGGGTACTTTCCTTGGAGACTTGTTCCTGGAGTACTTTCCATGGAGTTATAAATTAGACACATATGCAACATTTGGGTATCTTTATTGAGGAAACGTTTCGCCACACAGTGGCTTCATCAGTCCAATACAAAGTAGAAAGGTGTAAGGAGAGGAGGAGTTTTGAGGTAATCAGTCCCTCGGCCTGGAGTCGATGTGTTCAGTCCATCAATCTTGTAGAAAGTCAGCATATGTTGTTGTATGTTCGCCGGTACATCCGGCCCGGGTCTTCTCTAAATGGTGACCCGGCATATGTCCGTAGAGGTGGCTTATATACTGTAGTCAGGTGAGGTGAAGCAGCAGGAGGCGGGGTCATAGTGGTACCATCCACTAATCGAAGTAGGTCTTCGTCCAAAGGTTGGACAAGTGTTGAAGAATTCGTTTGTATTAAGATCCCAAGATGTTGCTGTGTCAGACAGGGTGTAGATGAATGGTTCAGAGGACATATGCTGTACTTTCTACAAGATTGATGGACTGAACACATCGACTCCAGGCCGAGGGACTGATAACCTCAAAACTCCTACTCTCCTTACACCTTTCTACTTTGTATTGGACTGATGAAGCCACTGTGTGGCGAAACGTTTCCTCAATAAAGATACCCAAATGTTGCATATGTGTCTAATTTATAACTTGTCGGTTCTCTGAACCATTCATCTTTCCATGGAGTCTTGTTCCTGGAGTACTTTCCATGGAGTCTTGTTCCTGGAGTACTTTCCATGGAGTCTTGTTCCTGGAGTACTTTCCATGGAGTCTTGTTCCTGGAGTACTTTCCATGGAGTCTTGTTCCTGAGTACTTTCAGCGGAGTCTTGTCCCTGGAGTACTTTCAGCGGAGTCTTGTTCCTGGAGTACTTTCCATGGAACCTTGTCCCTGGAGTACTGTCAGTGGAGTCTTGTCCATGGAGTACTTTCCATGAAGTCTTGGACAAGACTCCATGGAAAGTATATACTAATCATTCCACTTTTGTAGGATGCACCTTCCTTTACTTTCTTCAGGAGTGATTCCTGTGTGCAGATTTGGGACTAGTGCAGTGGCGGATAGATAAGAATAGAAAGTTTAAAAGATTGTGGGTAGACATAGAGACAGTAAAAGTTGTAGATAGACAGGAAAAGAGACAGTAAAAATTGTAGATAGACAGGAAAAGTTGTGGGTAGACAGGAAGAGAGAAAAAGTTGTAGGTAGAAAGGAAGAGAAAAGTAAAAAAAAAAATAATCATGGAAGTGAAAGTTACTGGAATAAACGTGGAAGAGGAAGTAGTATGAATAAATATAGAAATAGAAATAATTAGAATTAACAAAAAAAGTGAAAAAAAGAAAATGAGTTAAAAAAGAAGAGAGACAGGTAAACAAACAATAAAACAATGACAAAGTGTAAAAAATTAAATGCCATGAAAAATAAAAGGAAATAAATAGAAGAAAAACAAAAGATAAACGAATAAACAAGTGTAAACAAGGAGATAATTATAGAGATGAATTAAAAAATAAGTTAAGCAAAATAACAGTAAATAAAAAATGAGGGAAGAGTAAACAAGAGAAATAAACGAAAGAAAAGGTGTAAAGAAGAGGGAATGATAAAGAAGACGGAAGGAACAAACAAGAGGATAGGCTTTAACAGGAAGTGACAAGAATATGGGATCAGTAAACGAAGGGGAAGCAGTAGAGAGGGAGAGTAAACAAAGGGGAAGCAGTAGAAAGGGAGAGTAAACAAAGGAGAAGCAGTAGAAAGGGAGAGTAAACAAAGGGGAAGCAGTAGAGGGGGAGAGTAAACAAAGGGGAAGCAATAGAGGGGGAGAGTAAACAAAGGGGAAGCAATAGAGGGGGAGAGTAAACAAAGGGGAAGCAATAGAGGGGGAGAGTAAACAAAGGGGAAGCAATAGAGGGGGAGAGTAAACATAGAGGAAGCAGTGGAGGGAGAGTGTAAACAAAGGGGAAGCAGTAGAGAGGGAGAGTAAAGAAAGAGGAAGCATTAAAAAAGAGGTAAGTTGCAAACAAACGAGATGTAGTACCAAGAGGAGAGTATATATGAAGGAGTAAACAAAAGGGAAGGAGAAAAAAGAAGGAAGGAGCAAACGTGAAAGGAGTAAACAAGAGGAAAAGAATAAACATGGAAGGGGCTAACAAGAGAAAGGAGTAAACAAGAGTAAAGGAGTTAACAGGGAAGGAGTTAAGAAGAGGAATAAGTAAACAAAAGGAAGGAATAAACAAGATGGAAGAAGTAAACAAAAGGGAAGGAGCTAACAAAAGTGAATGATTAAATAAGAATAAAAAAGGGGGTAGTAAACAAAGTTAGCAAACAAGATGAGGATAGTAAAAAGGAATAAAGGTGAAGGTAGTAAACAAGATAAAGTAAACAAGGAAGTAAACAAGATGAAGGAAGTAAAGAAGGGTAAACAAGGAAAGGTGGGGGAGTTGTGGAGCTGATGTGACTGAGAATCCCAAAGGAGCAGTTTCTAAGAGACAGTGATAGATGGTGGTAGTGGTGGTAGTGATGGTGGTAGTGGTGGCGGTGGTGGTAGTGATGGTGGTGGTTGGGGTAATGGTGTTGGTGTTGGTAGTAGTGGTGTTGGTGGTGGTTGTAGTGCCAGTGGTGGGACTGCTGGCTCAGTAATGCCACCTACGCGTGTTGAGTGTCTGCTGACACCGTATACATCGCCCAGACTATCTATCTATCTCTACAGCTCTGCTGGTGTATCGCTCGATCAATTGGCATTGAGTATCGACGCACTTTAACTGCTGCACGGTTAATACTTACGTAATAAATTAAGGTTCGAATCGTACAGTATAGTGTTTCAATTCCTTCAGAAGCTCGTGTTTACGCTCCCGTTACATTGTCTTATCGTAATGCCTGACACTACCCCAGTCACAGAAACTAATGGGAGACCTGGTCTGTCTCAGGACCATCCTGCTTCGTTGGCTCCTGGATTGGCGAGAATTACTTGAGCAAAGTAGGAACAGCGTGCCTTTGCAAAGGAAGAATATGATACGAACAGAGACAATACCGGCGTACTTGTGACGATAATTTCAATGATCAAAAGTCGGTGTTCTTGGAACCTTGTTTCTCTGAGTCAGAGCCTAAATAGTTTTTCGAGTCTTTCGAAAACCAGGCTCGAGCACTGGTTCATATGGCGTTACATGGTAAAGCACAGGAATTCTCTTCTGCTTTGGGTGATAAGAACTTCTCTAATTACTTTGTTGTTAGGTGCATATCAGTGTATACCTGCCAACTATAGATCAGTCTTGGGCAGACTTCGTTAGGTTCCAGCCAAAGACCTTTACAAGTGGTATAAGGCAGCTGAAGTTTCTAACTTTTAAGGAGTTGATGCATCTCATTATTGTCAAGAATTTTCGTGAGTCTCTTGGCCAGCAAGTGAAGGCTACCTAGATCATATGCTCGTAACTGTTATGGAAATGGCCAAGTTACCTTTGAAGGTGATCTTGGGTCGTAAGTGTAAGATCCACTAAAGTTTCTTCCCACCAGCACTGTAGGAACAAAGGCCATCAGGGAAAGACTTCTGCTGATGGTCCAAGTATGGAAGCTGGGAGTGAGTAACGACTCAAACCTCAAGGCCAGAAAGACGCACACGTCAAGATTACTGAACCTGTAACCACTCGTTACTGTCGTATACGGCAATAACGACATATTGCAGTCTGCCTCATATTGCCCCGCCATATTGAATTCTGCCTCAAACTCCAAAGATGGTCATCCACAAGTGGTAAGTCTAGTACTCGGGTTCTGAGCCATCCATCGAAAACATTGCTTCCCTTCTAAGTATCACTACTAACTAAAGCATAGTAGATGCGTGTATGTCCTCCTTATACAGCTTTAGTTACATATTAAAAGAGTATGATTCTCCAATACTGGAGTCTACGTTCAAAGACACAGGTACCTACTGCTCCATTCTACGAGATGGAATACTTCCAATCTCTGATGATAGTTCTCTACATTCCTGAGTGCCATTCGGAACTTATGGAGGGGCGGTCTCTACAGTTCCCATACACAGAACTTTTGATAGGAGGAAATAATTTACAGGTTATTTAACTGTAGGTGTTTTCGGGGAGTTTCCAATGAAAGTTGCATTATTTTTACTCTCTAATGACATGTTATGCTTCGATCCTAGGCAAAGTCCAGTGGCAATACCTTGGGGAACTCCGACTTTGGGTTAGACACGTTTTGCGATGGCAGTTGACTAGGGCCTCGCAAATCAAGTGAAGGCTTCGTGATCAAGCCTTCATATTCCTGGGTGGTAGGATTCCCAGATGCTCCCAACTCCACGCCCAACGGACCGACCATCAGGAAAGAGCAACAGAAGAGCCCTACTCTTTCAAGTCAGCAGATTCTGAAGACGACGCTGTGCACTCTACTAAATATACAGCTAAAAATTCTTAAGAAGTAAACCTGATATGTTAGTTGTGCCCCAAAAGTTTAGAAAACATTTTGATTTGCCAGGTTTAAAAGGAGATGTCTAAAGACACATCAGGACCTGTCGTATCAGCAAGCGGGAAAACCTGGACACTTCGTCAAACCTGCTCCACTTCGCTCCATACCACTTCATAGAGAACCTTCTGTCTTTACCTAAGGCCAAGTTAGGTAACCAATATCTCTTTACAGTTCTAGACGAAATCAACAGGTATCCTGAGGCAGCGCCCATGCGCAGTGTTAATACTGAGGGAATTTTCAAAGCCTGGTTAGATATATATCCCAAGTGGGAATTCCACGGAATATTCTAAGTGATCATGAGACCAATTATACTGCTGAAACCTTTAGAGAAGTGGTGGTGGTGGTGGTGGTGTTGGTGCGGTAATTGATGGTGCTGGTGGTACTGTTGCTGGTGGTGGTACTGCTGCTGTTGCTGGTGATCCTGGTGGTGCTGCTGTTGGTGATGCTGGTGTTGGTGGTACTGTTGCTGGTGGTGGTGGTGCTGCTGCTGGTGTTGGTGGTACTGCTGCTGCTGGTGGTGGTGCTGGTGATGCTGGTGGTGATGCTGGTGTTGGTGGTACTGTTGCTGCTGGTGCTGGTGCTGCTGGTGATGGTGCTGCTGCTGTTGCTGGTGATGCTGGTGGTGCTGCTGTTGGTGATTCTGGTGTTGGTGATACTGTTGCTGGTGGTGCTGCTGGTGCTTCTGGTGGTGCTGCTGTTGGTAATGCTGGTGTTGTTGTTGCTGTTGATACGGTAATGGTGGTGCTGCTTTTGTTGATGGTGGTGGTGGTGCTGGTGGTGCTACTCCTGGTGCTATTTTAACAGTGATGCCAATGAAGGAAAAAGAAAAGAAAATGAAAACAAAGAGTTTAAGGAGGAAGAGGAAGATGAGCAGGAAATGGAAAATAAAAGGAAGAAGGAAGAGGAGGAGATTCAGCAGGAAGTGGAAGAGAAGAAAAATAAGCTAAATTTAATAGCAAAAATGTCGTCGGCAGTTGTTTTGTGTATCTTGTGCTCTCTCTCTCTCTCTCTCTCTCTCTCTCTCTCTCTCTCTCTCTCTCTCTCTCTCTCTCTCTCTCTCTCTCTCTCTCTCTTTCTCTCCTCGCTCATTCCTCTTTTCCTATCCTTCCTCTTCCTTGTATTGCCATCATCTTGCACCTTCCTTTCCTCTCTTTCCTCCCCTCTTCTTTTTCTCCCTTGCTCCGTCACCACTCCTCTCTCTCTCACTCTCTTCCTCCCTCCTTCCCTCTCTCCCTCCCATTTATTAGGCCTATGTTCACGACAATGATTACTCATCACTTATGTCCCTCTTCTCTACTTCTATCCCTCCTTTCTTTGATTCTCCTTTAGTTCTCTTCTGCTCTTCCTCCTGTATCCGCACTCTATCTCTCATTCTTATTTAATTTCTTGCTTAAGAATCCTTGTTAATCCCATTATTCGTTATTATATAAATATTCGTTAAGTATTTTCCCAATCCCTTCCTTCTCAAACTCACACCAATAAAGGATGGGGGAGAGGGGAGTCATCACCTTCTATCTTCTATCTCCCCATCGCTATCAAAACACTTTTCCTACTTTGCTTATTCCTTGGGTCGGGAAATATTTTTGTTAGCGGGTTTGGGTTGGACAAGGATCTGCCTAGTATCGGCCAGTAGGCCTCCTGCAGTGTTCTTTCTTACGTTCTTATGATCGTACTCCTATCACTGTCGTGTGTGTAGTATGATCCATGTGGGAGCGAAACGTCGTCTTGTTTCACTCTCCTGTGAGCGGGTTATTTGTGTATTGTTCCAGTGAGAGTATTGAGCCCATTTATTCTTTGTGTATATATAATTTAGACACAAAACTAACTACATTATTACAGTCATCTTTGTTAGTTGTAAGCACAGGTTTTTATTTTGATTTGGCAAAATTGGATAGATCCCCAATTCGCTGCAGAGGGAATAGAAGTTAGCTGTTTCTCCTTTTATATTCGATCACAAGATGTTTAACATACTTATATACTGTTGACGTCTGTAAGGCTGAGAGACGTCAGTAGAGTGGTATACAACCCCATCTGTGACAGTCAGGTTTGCTGTGGCAGTCTGACTTGTTGAGAGTTAAAGGAGAGTTGGATAGGATTCGATTACTTAGACTGTGGTGTTTGCTCCTGCCAGCTTTGTTCAAAATGGTAAAAATTACCGACCATACCACGGGTGGGGTTAGAACCCGCGATCAGAGAGTCATAAAGCTCCAGACCGACGCATTAGCCACAAGTTGAAGATTAAGACACATGTGCAACAGTTAGGTGTCTTTATTGATGAAAAATTTCGACTATACAGTAGGCTTCTTCAGTCAAATACAAAGAGGGCAGTGGTAATGAAATAAAGATGATGTAATCAGTCCATCAATTTTAGAGAAAAAGTACTTGAGGTGGTCAGTCCCTCAGCCTGGAGAAGAGTTCAGCTCCATGGTCTGGAACAAGGTGGTCAGTCCCTCAGCCTGGAGAAGAGTCCAGCTCTATGGTCTGGAACAAGGTGGTCAGTCCCTCAGCCTGGAGAAGAGTTCAGCTTCATGGTCTGGAAGAAGGTGGTCAGTCCCTCAGCCTGGAGAAGAGTTCAGCATCATGGTCTGGAACAAGGTGGTCAGCCCCTCAGCCTGGAGAAGAGTTCAGCTTCATGGTCTGGAAGAAGGTGGTCAGTCCCTCAGCCTGGAGAAGAGTTCAGCTTCATGGTCTGGAACAAGGTGGTCAGTCCCTCAGCCTGGAGAAGAGTTCAGCTTCATGGTCTGGAAGAAGGTGGTCAGCCCCTCAGCCTGGAGAAGAGTTCAGCTTCATGGTCTGGAACGATATGAAGCTGAAGCGTGAGAACGGAGCCTTAACACTGTCGAAGGTGAGGTGAAAGATCTCGAAGCCACCCCCTTTCCACTGCTCCCTTTGTATTTGACTGAAAAAGCCTACTGTGTAGGCGTAGCGTTTCATCGACAAATATACCTAGCTCCTACCTTATAGACTAAGGCTGTCAACAGGTATTTATCCCATTGTGATTTCTAGTTCCATGTAATATTTTCTGTCCACTGTTTATTATTTGGCTCATAGTGAAAATCTTTGTAAACTTGTAAATATACATGAGAATTTGGTGAGGTATTAATATGCCGTCTTGTTGAGTAATATTTGTAAATGTAACTGGTTACTTGTTATACCACAACCAAGTACCACAACACAGGTACTGGATTCTTGAAATGTGGCCTGGTGGCTAAAGCGCTCGCACACAGAGGGCCCGGGTTCGATTCCCGGCGGGGTGGAAACATTTCGACGCGTTTCCTTACACCTGTTGTACTGTTCACCTAGCAGCAAATAGGTACCTGGGTGTTAGTCGACTGGTGTGGGCCGCATCCTGGGGGGTAAGATTAAGGACCACAATGGAAATAAGACAGACAGTCCTCGATGACGCACTGACTTTCTTGGGTTATCCTGGGTGGCTAACCCTCCGGGGTTAAAAATCCGAACAAATCTTATCTCTCTAACCTGTCTGAGACTGACCTGGCATCTTTTATTGGTGGGTCGAAAGTATTATCGCCATAGCCACGGTTGTTACTCATAACCACGGTTGTTACTCATAACCACGGTTGTTACTCATAACTACGGTTGCTACTCATAACCACGGTTGTTACTCATAACTACGGTTGTTACTCATAACTACGGTTGTTACTCATAACCACGGTTGTACTCATAACCACGGTTGTTACTCATAACCACGGTTGTTACTCATAACCACGGTTGTTACTCATAACCACGGTTGTTACTCATAACCACGGTTGTTACTCATAACCACGGTTGTTACTCATAACCACGGTTGTTACTCATAACCACGGTTGTTACTCATAACCACGGTTGCTACTCATAACCACAGTTGCTACTCATAACCACGGTTGTTACTCATAACCACGTTGTTATTCATACCAGTTGTTACTCATAACCACGTTGTTACTCATAACCACTTTAACAGGTTGTACTCATAACCACGGTTACTCATAACCACGGTTGTACTCATAACCACGGTTGTTACTCATAACACGGTTTACTCATAACCACGGTTGATACTCTAACCACGTTGTACTCATAACCACGTTGTACTCATAACCACGGTTGTACTCATACAGTCTATCACGGTTGCTACTTACTCAGATGTTACTACTAACCACGTTGTACTCATAACTCAAGGCTCATACCACGGTTGCTACTCATAACCAGTTGTTACTCATAACCACGGTTGTTACTATACCACGGTTTACTCATAACTACGGTTGATACTCATAACCAAGCTTGTACTCATAACCATCGGTTGCTACTCATAACCACGGTTGCTACTCATATACGTTGTACCCTACAGTTGTACTCATAACACGGTTGTACTCATAACCAGGTTGTACTCATAGCACGGTTGCTACTCATAGCCACGGTTGCTACTCATAGCCACGGTTGCTACTCATAGCCACGGTTGCTACTCATAGCCACGGTTGCTACTCATAACCACGGTTGCTACTCATGCCAGGTTGTACTATACTCGTGTACTAGCCAGGTTGCTACTCATAGCCACTGGTTGCTACTCATAGCCACGTTGCTACTCATAGCCACAGTTGTACTCATACCCGTTGCTACGTTAGCATACTCATAGCCACGGTTGCTACTCATAGCACGGTGTACCATTGCCATGCTCATAGCCACTGTTGTTACTCATAGCCACGGTTGCCTTACATCTATCATAGCCACGGTTGCTATATAGCAGTTGCTCTATAGCCACGGTTGCTACTATAGCCAGGTTGCTACTCATAGCCACGGTTCTTCATAGCCACTGTTGCTACTCATAGCCACGTTGCTACTCATAGCCACGGTTGCTACTCATAGCCATGGTTGCTACTCATAGCCACGGTTGCTACTCATAGCCATGGTTGCTACTCATAGGCACGGTTGCTACTCATAGCCATTGTTGCTACTCATAGTAAGCGGTTGCTACTCATAGCCATTTGCTACTCATAGGTCTAGTTGCTACTCATAGCCATGGTTGCTACTATACCATGTTGCTCTCATAGCACGGTTGCTACTATAGCCAGTTGTCATAGCAGGTTGCACTCATAGCATGGTTGCTACTCTAGCTATGTTGCTACTCATAGCTATTGTTGCTACTCATAGCAACCGTTGCTACTCATAGCATGTTGCTACTATGCCGTACTCATAGCCATTGCTCTATATGCCATTGTTGCTACTCATAGGCACGGTTGCTACTCATACCATGGTTGTACTCATACCAGGTTGTCTCATGCATACAGTTGCTACTCATACCACGGTTGCTACTCATACCATGGTTGCTACTCATACCACGGTTGCTACTCATACCACGGTTGCTACTCATACCAGGTTGCTACCATAGCCACGGTTGCTACTCATAGCCAGGTTGCTACTCATACACGGTTGCTACCATAGCCATGTTACTCATAGCACGGTTGTACCATAGCCATGGTTGCTACTCATAGCCGGTTGTACATAGCACGGTTGCTACTCATACCAGTTGCTACTCATAGTATGGTTGCTACTCATAGCAGGTTGCTACTCATACCAGGTTGCTACTCATAGCCACGGTTGCTACTCCCATAGGTTGCTACCATACCAGGTTGCTACTCATAGCCATGGTTGCTACTCATAGCAGGTTACCAACGTTTACTCATAGCAGTGCTACTCATAGCCAGGTTGCTACTCATAACATGGTTGCTACATACATGTTTGGCCGTTGCTACTCATAGCATGGTTGCTACTCATAGCCAGGTTGCTACCATAGTATGGTTGCTACTATAGCATGGTTGCACCATAGCATTTATCATACAGTTGTACTCATAATGGTTGCTACTATACCGGTTGCTACTCATACAGTTGCTATATAGCAGGTTGTATCATAGCAGGTTGTACTCATAGCAGGTTGCTACCATAGCGTTGCTACTCATACCAGGTTGCTACCATAGCATGTTTACCATAGCCACGGTTGCTACCATACAGGTTGCTACTCATAGCCAGGCTACCATAGCAGGTTGCTACTCATAGCACGGTTGCTACTATAGCCATTTGCTACTCATACCAGGTTGCTACTCAGCGGTTGCTACTCTAGCCATGTTGCTACTATAGGCAGGTTGCTATCATGCCATTGTTGCTATAGCCAGGTTGTACTATACCAGTTCTACTCATACCATGGTTGCTACATACAGGTTGCTACTCATAGCCATGTTGCTACTCATAGCAGTTGCTACTCATACCATTCTACCCCCCCCCCCCCCCCCCCCCCCCCCCCCCCCCCCCCCCCCCCCCCCCCCCCCCCCCCCCCCCCCCCCCCCCCCCCCCCCCCCCCCCCCCCCCCCCCCCCCCCCCCCCCCCCCCCCCCCCCCCCCCCCCCCCCCCCCCCCCCCCCCCACGGTTGCTACTCATAACCATGGTTGCTACTCATAGCTATTGTTGCTACTCATAGGCACGGTTGCTACTCATAGTTATGGTTGCTACTCATAGCCATGGTTGCTACTCATAGCCATGGTTGCTACTGATAGCAATGGTTGCTACTCATAACCACGGTTGTTACTCATAACCACGGTTGTTACTCATAACCACGTTGTTACTCATAACCACGGTTGTTACTCATAACCACGGTTGTTACTCATAACCACGGTTGTTACTCATAACCACGGTTGTTACTCATAACCACGGTTGTTACTCATAACCACGGTTGCTACTCATAACAACGGTTGCTACTCATAACCACGGTTGTTATTCATAACCACGGTTGTTATTCATTACAGTTGTTACTCATAACTACGGTTGTTACTCATAGCTACGGTTGTTACTCATAACCACGGTTGCTACTCATAACCACGGTTGTTACTCATAACCACGGTTGTTACTCATAACCACGGTTGCTACTCATAACCACGGTTGCTACTCATAACCACGGTTGCTACTCATAGTCATTGTTGCTACTCATAGCCACGGTTGATACTCATAACCATAGTTGCTACTCATAGCCACAGTCGCTACTCATAGCATGGTTGCTACTCATAGCCATGGTTGCTACTCATAGGCACGGTTGCTATTCATAGCTATTGTTGCTACTCATAGCCACTGTTGCTACTCATAACCATGGTTGATACTCATACCCACGGTTGCTACTCATAACCATAGTTGCTACTCATAGCCACGGTTGCTACTCATAGCCATGGTTGCTACTCATAGCACGGTTGCTACTCATAGCTATGGTTGCTACTCATAGCCACGGTTGCTACTCATAGCCATGGTTGCTACTCATAGCCACGGTTGCTACTCATAGATATGGTTGCTACTCATAGCTATGGTTGCTACTCATAGGCACGATTGCTACTCATAGCCATTGTTGCTACTCATAGCACGGTTGCTACTCATAATTATAGTTGCTACTCATTGCCACGGTTGCTACTCATAGCTACGGTTGCTACTCATAACCACGGTTGCTACTCATAGCCATGTTGCTACTCATAGGCACGGTTGCTACTCATAGCCATTGTTGCTACTCATAGGCACGGTTGCTACTCATAGCCATGGTTGCTACTCATAGCCATGGTTGCTACTCATAGGCACGGTTGCTACTCATAGCCATTGTTGCTACTCATAGCTACGGTTGCTACTCATAACTATGGTTGCTACTCATAGCAACGGTTGCTACTCATATCCACGGTTGCTACTCATAACCACGGTTCCTACTCATAGCGACGGTTCCTACTCATAGCAACGGTTGCTACTCACACAGATATAGATAAACAGTTCAGAGAACCGACAGGATGATCTTCAGACATTCTTCTCTGTACTGACTTAAGATGGCACTGGTTGGCGAAACGTTTCTTTATTATATATCGATACCCAAGTGTTACACATGTGTTTAATTCATCACTCATAACGATGTTTAGCAAATTTAAACTAACTGCTGATTTACTCTGTTAATTCTATGTGAATTAGTGCAGCCCGATGTTCTTTTAGCCACACTTGGCTGGATCCTGGTTTTTAAACACCTCGATTTTTTTTTTAGGCTCGGCCTCGGTAAAATGTGGTATCAACAATAGTATAGATTTTGTGTAAGTTGGAATATTCACTGTATTCATTAAGGAATTCCTCTCAGTCTTTCTCATATTCCTGGGTAGGTATAGACCCATTGCTATTTGTTAGTTACTAAAGTAATCGTAGTTAATTCAGACGATAAACTCATTGCACAAAAGTCTTGTTCCATACATGGTACGACCCACCTGCAAGTTTAACAATAGTATGCAGGACTTTTTTTCAATTATTCTAGGTAATTTAGACAGAAACTCGGAAGATTAATTGATCTGTATATTTCGACCCTCTTCTGGGAACCTGTTCAGAACATCCCAGAAGGGGGTCAAAATATACAGATAGATTAATCTCCCGAATTTCTGTCGTGACATGAAATATTACTGAACACTGACAAATATTCATCACACTTTAGTTAGTCATATGTTACTAGGTATGATAACTGGAGTTATGTGGACCTGTACCTAAGTAAACTTGCAACTGACTTGTCATCGTTGCAAAAGCTGGGAATAATCGGGTGAATGTGAGTTCTGGAAGATCCCCAGCTGTTAATGTGCCCACATAAACGATCCCAGTAGCATCTACTACACGACAACAATGCTGATGCGATTAATTAGGCAGAGTATACAATGTTAGCGACGTCAGCAACCCTCACGAGTCACTGTACCGCTGCCTTCCAATGGAAGTACTAGAGATGGTGAGTCAGCCCTACCCCTTCTTTCCACACCTAGCCTACCGACCTTCCCTATCCAGGCCCGTGGCCTGGTATGCAACGCTCTCGCTTCACACGCTTGAGGGTCCGTGGTTCGATTCCCGGCAAGTATGGAAACATTGGACGTGTTTTCTTAAACCTGCCGTCCATGTTCACCCATCAGTAAAATAGGTACCTGGGTGTTAGTGGATTGGTGTGGGTCGCATCCTGGGACAAAATTGACCTAATTTGCGGGAAATGCTCAGCATAACAAGGGACTTTCTATATAGTAGTATGTCATTGATGTCAACTATGGTCTGTATACCTTGTACATGTACTTATAAAAATAGATATCATTATTATTAATATTATTATTATTAATGGTAGGATTTTGGTGTAACTTTCATGGAAGCGCCAGCAGCCGCCTCTGTCAACTTAGTCCTACACATCTTTAAGCAATATGTCTTAAAAATACATCTGAATGATGTCTTCCAACTTCTTACACACTAAAGAAATATTACTATATTCACCCCACACTTATACCACTCCTTCCCTACCCCTTGTGTCACCCCAGTCCTTTAGTACACCTTCCCTACCCCTTATGTCACCCCCACCACATCCCCCTTACACTACCTTCGTCCCCCTCATGACCATCTGGTAAGATGGGACATTATCATAACAATTCCCCAGGCTAAGTTGCCCATTATCCAGCGTAGACAACATCAGAGAGAGAGAGAGAGAGAGAGAGAGAGAGAGACAGACAGACAGACAGACAGACAGACAGACAGACAGACAGACAGACATACAGACAGACACACAAACTTAAAGACAGACAGACATAGACATAGAAACAGACAGACATAGACATAGAAACAGACTGACTAACTTAGAATGAATAAGAACATAAGAAAGAAGGAACACTGCAGCAGGCCTTCTGACCCATGCGAGGCAGGTCCATGTCACTCCCCGGCTTAGACCAATGACCCACCTAGTCAGGTCAATTCCAATTAAGGAGCACGGCATAAGACCTAGTAGCACTTGGAAAAGCAAAAAACGACCATCTACATCTACTTCGTTCAAGTACTGTCTACTATTATCAGATACTTGTGGCAAGTGTAGTAAAGTGGAAGGCTCTCGTCTCACCCTTGACTCCCTCCAGCCACCCCAAAAATAAAACTAGATAAAAAGAAATTCCATACGTTGTATGGAAAAAAAATGTCAGTAGACAGATCTAGGAAGGGTTGAAGTAAATAGAAAACATGGTTAATATTACCTTGGGGGGGGTGTTCCGGGGGTCAGCGCCCCCGCGGCCCCGTCCATGACCAGGACTCATCTTCAAAATACTGAACTCTTCCTGAATTGTAACCTACAGTACAATCTCTATTAAAGAATATAAAGGCACAATACCGTGACTGGAACAATACCCACAGAATGAAACTCACGACGTTTCGGTCCAACTTGGATCACATTAATGGTCCAAGTTGGACCGAAACGTTGTAATAAGTTTCATTCTCCTGTGTGTGGGTTATTTGTGTACAATTTCTGTTATTGTGGAGTTCTGTCAGGATAATGGTTCGTACGTTGGACTACGTGCTACCAGCAGTAACAGCCGAGTTGATCAGGCCCTGATCCACCGGGAGGCCTGGTCGTGGACCGGCTGCGGGGGCGTTGATTCCCGAAATACCCTCCAGGTAGACTCCAGGTAGTACCTGGAGTGGCCTGTCACAAGTATAATTTTGTATGTATTAAGAAGGCAGTAAGTGCCTAAAACTAGAGGGAAATACACACTCAGACATACACTTCAGGTTATACATGTATGATGTACAAGGTGAAGAATTAGACACATGTACAACATCTGGGTATCTTTATTGTAGACGTTTCGCCCATACAGTAGCTTTATACAAATTCAAGTACGTAATTGGAAGACAGTGAAACTATATACAAAAAATGAGGTAATCTGTCCCTCAACCTCATCTTTTGTTTATAGTTCTACTGTATTTCAATTACGACCTTGAATTTATATGGTTAAAACCAGTGCACGTCCAATTCTTTATACACTTCATTAACCTCTATTAAAATTATGTGGATCCAGTCACACTGATCACCTTTCAATTCCTGTTATCAACAGTGATGTTCTAACCGCATATATTCATGTTCATTTCATTCTAGAATCCTATTTACAAAGTGTTTGTCTAGCTAAATATCTAATTTTGGGGCACAAGTGTCTTGAGGAAGATAGAGCATCAATGTCATCAGTCCATCAATTCTTTTCACATTTTGTAAACAAATCTCAACATCAACCAACTAAAACCATGAATATAAACTATCTACAATCCATTATTACTGAGAAAATAAAAAGGAATATTAATTGCAAACGAGACGAGAACACTTATATATATATATATATATATATATATATATATATATATATATATATATATATATATATATATATATATTAAATTTGTCAATTAGCAAGAACTCATTTAAAATTAAGTAATTTCTAAAAAAAAATCTTATACCTTTGTATATTTTTTTCATTTGTGTTAAAGTAAAAATTAATAATTTTGTACCAAAAGAACCTTAGAAAACTTGCCTAACATTATTATAACAAGCGCAATTTAATTTAGCCAAATCCAACTAAATATATTTTAGATAAGTTTACAATAATTTAATAAAAACACAATGAAATATATTTTATTCGGTAGATTCTGAATAATTTTTGGGTAATTATTGCATTCACAAATTTTTGCTTGCCTTTTTCGGCAAGAAGAGCATTGCAATTTAACCCAAATTCGCAAGTTTTACCTATTCGGCACTACACACACACACACACACACACATACACACACACTTATATATATATATATATATATACATATATATATATATATATATATATATATATATATATATATATATATATATTATAAGGAAAATATATATTTTCGCAGGATAAAAATAAAAATAAATTATAAAGGACAACACGTGGATGAAGCCACAATAAATACGTCAAAATAAATGTTGCTACAAAACCTGGCAAAAAAAGAAGACTTGGCCAAGTGAACGAAAAATTTCTCATCTAAATGGAAAACGAAACAGCAGCCAGAGGAGAGAAAACCTGGAGGAAAGTGTGGGAGGGAGGGAAGTGTGGGAGGGGCAGTGGGTAGATGGAAGAGAGAGATAGAGGAAGAGAGGGAGTAAATGAGAGAAATATGGGAGGGACTAACTGAAGACAATGGGAAAACTAGGGACTGAAGAAGGGATGAAAATGAGAAAGATGTTAACTGAAGAATGGATGTAAATAAAAAGCACTGGGACTGAGGGAGAGAGAAGAAGAAAGTCAGAAAGATGAAAATCTCTCAAAAACCAGGTGGGGGAGGGGAGGTAGGCCTATTAACAGCCCTCAGGAGACACCCCATACATGGAGGGGGAGGTAGGCCTATTAGCAACAGCCCCTTCCCTACCCCAACCCCCCACTAATTGCATAACTGCTTTCATTACCCAAACATCACCAGGGAGAAGTTATATTGGTACAAGTAGTTATGTTGGTACAAGAAGTTATGTTGGTACAAGAAGTTATGTTGGTACAAGAAGTTATGTTGGTACAAGTAGTTATGTTGGTACAAGAAGTTGTGTTGGTACAAGAAGTTATGTTGGTACAAGAAGTTATGTTGGTACAAGTAGTTATGTTGGTACAAGAAGTTATGTTGGTACAAGTAGTTATGTTGGTACAAGAAGTTATGTTGGTACAAGAAGTTATGTTGGTACAAGAAGTTATGTTGGTACAAGTAGTTATGTTGGTACAAGAAGTTATGTTAGTACAAGAAGTTATGTTGGTACAAGAAGTTATGTTGGTACAAGTAGTTATGTTGGTACAAGTAGTTATGTTGGTACAAGAAGTTATATTGGTACAAGTAGTTATGTTGGTACAAGTAGTTATGTTGGTACAAGTAGTTATGTTGGTACAAGAAGTTATGTTGGTACAAGTAGTTATGTTGGTACAAGTAGTTATGTTGGTACAAGAAGTTATGTTGGTACAAGAAGTTATGTTGGTACAAGAAGTTATGTTGGTACAAGAAGTTATGTTGGTACAAATAGTTATGTTGGTACAAGAAGTTATGTTGGTACAAGAAGTTATGTTGGTACAAGTAGTTATGTTGGTACAAGAAGTTATGTTGGTACAAGAAGTTATGTTGGTACAAGAAGTTATGTTGGTACAAGAAGTTATGTTGGTACAAGAAGTTATGTTGGTACAAGAAGTTATGTTGGTACAAGTAGTTATGTTGGTACAAGTAGTTATATTGGTACAAGTAGTTATGTTGGTACAAGTAGTTATGTTGGTACAAGAAGTTATGTTGGTACAAGTAGTTATGTTGGTACAAAAAGTTATGTTGGTACAAGTAGTTATGTTGGTACAAGAAGTTGTTCTACCATTCCTCTCTTTGTTCTTCACTGATAAGAACAGAAAACAAAATGTTCCATTCCTTGCTTTTTTTAATTTGAATTATTGTAGAACAGGGTAAAAGTTCTATTCTGAGCGAAACGTTTTTTTCCCAGAATGATCTGAAACGTGCTTACAGCTCCATACAGAGAGACATTTTGCCCCCGAAAATCCACTGGTACATCATATTTAAAGATCTACACAGAACGAAACGTTCACAAAATATCTTTTTGTAACCTGTGGCTGGCTTTCACAAGTGCAGCAGTCTATGCTAAACACATGTTAGGAAATACACAAATAACCCTCACATAGAAGAGACGAGCTTACGACGACGTTTCGGTCCGACTTGGACCATTTACAAAGTCATACAATATATACTGGCTTCCTCCCTCGTGTTAGTGTGACTTGTAAATGGTCAAAGTCGGACCAAAACATCGGACCAAAATGTGCGGGTTATTTGTGTATAGTTCCAGTTACAGTATTGTGCCTTCTCATTCTTCCAATTAACTACAAGTCTTCACGACCCAGCCAATCACTAGTCGTACTATTATAAGGAATAGTCGTTGGAGCCGAAGGAAGGAGTCATAAAGGATGATATCACCTGCCTCGAGCAAGGTTGTAAACACACACTAGCACTCAAAATAGCTCTAAATTCAAATAAGGGATGATGGTACTTGATGCTAAACATCCTGGAGATTATTTCTGTCTCTGGTTTCGAGAGCTCTTTTTCTACTGTCTGTTTACTGCCTGTTCAACTAGGTTGTTGTTGGCGGCCCTCTGGTCAACATATCCATTACAGACGGGTTGAATTTGGCACTTGGAAAAGGTAGAGAAATGATTTTCTCTTGAGAATTTGTGAGACTTAGTTTTTGTACCCATTATGTACCTCAATAATCTTCTGACATTTGCCCACTGAATTAGTGTGTGGGTAACCAACACCCACAGGAATGTGGGTGTTGGTTACCCACATATCCATTTAGTGAGTGACAGTCAAAAGATTACAGAGGCACATGGGTTCAGAGACTAGAACCCCACAAATTCTCAAGAAGAAATTGACTTGGTGGCTTGGTAGGTAACGCCTTTGCATTACGCACTGAGTGTCCGTGGTTCAATACCCAACCGAGTAGAAAATTAGGGCATGTTTCCTTACACCTGCTGTCCCTGATAGCCTAGCGGTAAGTAGGTACCTGGGTGTTAGTGGACTGGTGTGGATCGCATCCTGGGGGGACAAGATAGAACGATGCCAATTGAAGTGAGACAGTCCTCGTTGACACCCTGACTTTAACCCGGGGGGGGGGGGGGAACTAACCTCCCCGAGTTAAAAATCCAAGCAAACCTTATTTTACCTCGCATAGGAAGGTTGTTTGGTAACCACCGCCCACAGGAAGGGTATGTGGCAGACTACTACCCACAGGAAGGGTATGTGGGAGACAACCATCCACAGGAAGGGTATGTGGGAGACAACCATCCACAGGAAGGGTATGTGGGAGACAACCATCCACAGGAAGGGTATGTGGGAGACAACCATCCACAGGAAAGGTATGTGGGAGACAACCATCCACCGGAAGGGTATTTGGGAGACAACCATCCACAGGAAGGGTATGTGGGAGACAACCATCCATAGGAAGGGTATGTGGGAGACATCCATCCACAGGAAAGGTATGTGGGAGACAACCATCCACCGGAAGGGTATTTGGGAGACAACCATCCACAGGAAGGGTATGTGGGAGACAACCATCCATAGGAAGGGTATGTGGGAGACAACCATCCACAGGAAGGGTATGTGGGAGACAGCCACCCACAGGAAGGGTATGTGGGAGACAGCCACCCACAGGAAGGGTATGTGGGAGACACCTACCCACAGGAAGGGTATGTGGGAGACACCCACCCACAGGAAGGGTATGTGGGAGACAACCACCCACAGGAAGGGTATGTGGGAGACAACCACCCACATGAAGGGTATGTGGGAGACAATTATCTACAGGAAGCGCTTTGTGGGAGACACCCACCCACAGGAAGGGTATGTGGGAGACAGCCATCCACAGGAAGGGTACGGGGTATATTACTGAGCTATCAAACATGTTTAGATCAAGTTAATGGTAAACAAATGCAACAAAATGAAGGTTAAGACACATGTGGAACATTTGGATGTCTTCAGTGCCAAAAATATGTTGTGTGCTCACTAAACTTTGTCAGTCAAATACAGTCGATTGGTAAACATGCTTGTATACGACTGTGTCCTCCACAGAGACGCCACGGGGCACTTGATGAACTGGGATGAGGCACAACTCGTTCTCACCGAACAAGATCTTAGACGCCGATGGTGTCTAGAAGCCTCGCTAATCGCCGTCAGTGACACAATAGAACGTAACACTGGAAACCACCACCAACCAAGCAACACAGGAGTCACATCGTCTACCTGTCCCCATCCCAACATGACATTCTTCAGGTCACCATGCGTCACTCACACCTCACTCAGGTCACCAGCGTCACTCACATCTCACTTCAGGTCACCATGCGTCACTCACACCTCACTTCAGGTCACCATGCGTCACTCACACCTCACTTCAGGTCACCATGCGTCACTCACACCTCACTTCAGGTCACCATGCGTCACTCACACCTCACTTCAGGTCACCATGCGTCACTAACACCTCACTTCAGGTCACCATGCATCACTCACACCTCCTTTCAGGTCACCATGCGTCACTCACACCTCACTTCAGGTCACCATGCGTCACTCACACCTCACTTCAGGTCACCATGCGTCACTCACACCTCATTTCAGGTCACCATGCGTCACTCACACTCACTTCAGGTCACCATGCGTCACTCACACCTCACTTCAGGTCACCATGCGTCACTCACACCTCACTTCAGGTCACCATGCGTCACTCACACCTCACTTCAGGTCACCATGCGTCACTCACACCTCACTTAGGTCACCATGCGTCACTCACACTCACTTCAGGTCACCATGCGTCACTCACACCTCACTTCAGGTCACCATGCGTCACTCACACCTCACTTCAGGTCACCATGCGTCACTCACACCTCACTTCAGGTCACCATGCGTCACTCACACCTCACTTCAGGTCACCATGCGTCACTCACACCTCACTTCAGGTCACCATGCGTCACTCACACCTCACTTCAGGTCACCATGCGTCACTCACACCTCACTTCAGGTCACCATGCGTCACTCACACCTCACTTCAGGTCACCATGCGTCACTCACACCTCACTTCAGGTCACCAGCGTCACTCACACCTCACTTCAGGTCACCAGCGTCACTCACACCTCACTTCAGGTCACCAGCGTCACTCACACCTCACTTCAGGTCACCAGCGTCACTCACACCTCACTTCAGGTCACCAGCGTCACTCACACCTCACTTCAGGTCACCAGCGTCACTCACACCTCACTTCAGGTCACCAGCGTCACTCACACCTCACTTCAGGTCACCAGCGTCACTCACACCTCACTTCAGGTCACCAGCGTCACTCACACCTCACTTCAGGTCACCAGCGTCACTCACACCTCACTTCAGGTCACCAGCGTCACTCACACCTCACTTCAGGTCACCAGCGTCACTCACACCTCACTTCAGGTCACCAGCGTCACTCACACCTCACTTCAGGTCACCAGCGTCACTCACACCTCACTTCAGGTCACCAGCGTCACTCACTTCAGGTCCGCTCACTCACACCTCACTTCAGGTCACCAGCGTCACTCACACCTCACTTCAGGTCACCAGCGTCACTCACACCTCACTTCAGGTCACCAGCGTCACTCACACCTCACTTCAGGTCACCAGCGTCACTCACACCTCACTTCAGGTCACCATGCGTCACTCACACCTCACTTCAGGTCACCATGCGTCACTCACACCTTATATACTGTCTTTCAACCTGTGTATGTTAGTAGTGATCAACGTCCCAGGACCGAAACGTTTTCTAATAAATATGTCCTAGTGTTTTCTTAAGCGTATTATTAAACCAATTTGTCGGTATTTATTACCAAGGTTTATACAATCAGAAATCTTCCCAATGATGATAGACTGAGGCCCTGAATCTGCACTCTCTAGAAAGGCGTAGAATTAGGGGGGATATGATTGAGGTGTATAAATTGAAAACAGGAATAAATAAAGGGGATGTAAATAGCGTGCTGAAAATATCCAGCCAAGACAGGACTCGCAGCAATGGTTTCAAGTTGGAAAAATTCAGATTCAGGAAGGATATAGGAAAGCACTGGTTTGGTAATAGAGTTGTGGATGAGTGGAACAAACTCCCGAGTACCGTCATAGAAGCTAAGACGTTGTGTAGTTTTAAAAATAGGTTAGATAAATACATGAGTAGGTGTGGGTGGGTGTGAGTTGGACCTGACTAGCATGATAAGCATGAAAGTCACTACGGTAGAAGACACTGAAAAATTACAGGAGGACATAAGCAGGGTCTTCCAGTGGGCAGTGGAGAACAACATGACGTTCAATGGTGATAAGTTTCAGTTGCTTAGGTATGGAAAGAATGAAGAACTCAAAAGGAACACTATATACAAAACACAAGAGGGTCACCACATAGAACGAAAGGAACACGTAAAGGACTTGGGAATAATTATGTCTGCTGATCTGTCTTTTAAAGACCATAACAAGACAAAGATCACAACAGCCAGGAAGATGACGGGGTGGGTATTGAGAACTTTCAAAACAAGGAAAATAATGCCGATGGTGACACTATTCAAATCGCTAGTGCTCCCTCACTTAGAATACTGCTCTGTGCTGACGGTCCCGTTCAGGGCAGGAGAAATATCAGAGCTGGAACAAATTCAGAGATCGTTTACGTCTCACATTGAGCCATTGAAACATCTAAATTATTGGGAACGCCTTCAAGTCTTGAACATGTACTCATTTGAGCGGAGGAGAGAGAGATACATGATAATATATACCTGGAAAGTACTTGAGGGCCTGGTCCCAAATCTGCACACTGCCATAACAACATACTGGAGTGAGAGATATGGGAGGAAGTGTAAAATAAACCAAGTGAAGAGCAGGGGTTCAGTGGGGACAATACGGGAGCACTGTATTAACATCCGGGGTCCTAGACTATTCAACATCTTACCAGAAGATATCCGAAACACGGCTGGAACCAGTGTAGAAACCTTCAAGAGGAAACTGGACAAGTATCTTCAACGGGTGCCAGATCAACCAGGCTGTGATGGATATGTAGGGCAGCGGGCCTCCAGCAGCAACAGCCTGGTTGACCAGGCAAGCACCAGACGAGCCTGACCCATGGCCGGGCTCAGAGAGTAGATAAACTCTCGAAACTCTTCAAAGGCATGTGTTAGTAGGTCTGATGCTGTGCTCCTTCCTTAAGTGGATATGACCTGACCTACTAGGTTGGGTCATTGGCTTAAGCCGGAAGGAGACTTGGACCTGCCTCGCATGGGCCAGTACACCTGCTGCAGTGTCCCGTCTTTCTTATGTTATTATTTACAGTTTTATTGAAAATGTATAGTCGTATTTATAGTTTTATTGAAACTCTGTGTAGTCGTATTCACCCTTCAGGGACTCAGGCGAAGGTTAGATCCTGTGATCTCTCATCTAGACTCCAGTAATCATTCCACGTTACGTTCTGTTGTAGTGACGGTGAAGGCAGTGTAATGGGCCGTTTATTTTAATGGGTTTACGGTAAATCTCTAATTCCGCTGAAGTTGATCACCATTTTTGCTGATCTTGATGCAAAGAAAAATAAATCCATCCTTTATTTTATTCTATGGCAAACTTTAAACGTGGATTCAAGGTCTTAAGGCATCTCTTAGCAGTTATTAAGTCATAGTCGCCTTTTTCAGCCATGTAACATCTCTGTGGATTTTGATTTTTAATTTCCCCTCCAAATGCCCCGTTTACAAATTGGTCATGTATACAATCAGTGGTGAGTCTATGTTGATGTTGAGCCTATATTGATAATGAGCCTATATTGGATGTTGAGTCATAAGAACATAAGAAGGAAGGAGCACTGCGGTAGGCCTACTGGCCCATGCTTGGTAGGTCCAAGTCACCAAGTCCTTGAAAGAGAGAGAATTATTCATAACACACACCTCGAGGAAGTCCTTGGCCAGGATAAGGGAGGCTGCAACAGTTCACAATTAACTCAGTTGTGGAAATTAAAATATAACCCACAATATTGTCGCTGCAACAATTCACAACTTCGTCAATCTTATGCTGGAGACACTTGAAGAAGTGGAGATGCAACGTCAAGGTGTTACACATCTTAATGTATGATTCGTTGTTTAATAATATGCCATAACCTACACACATTTAATATTACTTGATGCACTTACACTTTATGTCTGGCTTTTAGCTTTCATTTCCTCTCTCTCTCTTCTCTCTCTCTCTCTCTCTCTCTCTCTCTCTCTCTCTCTCTCTCTCTCCTCTCACCCACTTGACTAAGACAGCCAGGCGTGGCATCAGTAGCATTGTATTATGCAGATCCCGCTCTCCAAATTGGCCATCCTCTGAATTGAGCTGCTTTACCCAAATGAACCTTAAGCTGTGCTCGGCATTAGGGCCGAGGGCTCGGCCACACTGGCTTGTACTGGAGGCTAAGTCCGTAGAGTTGGTGTATGGAGAGTCGAAATCTGTAAGGGAGGAGTGTGGAGTCTGGTAAGACTGGATAAGACAGGTATGAAGTGTTGTAAGTCTTTGTAAGAGGATATAAAGCCTGTTAAGTATGATTATGTGGAGTGTAGAGTCTTGCAGGTGTGGGTATGAAGCCTTGCAAGTTTGCATAACAGGGTGTGAAGCCTTGCAAGTAGTTATAAGAGGAAAATGAAGCCTCGTAAGTCTGTATAAGATGGTATGAAGCCTAAATTAGTCTGTATAATAGGGATAGGATACAAGACAGTGCACAGACGTAGCAAGCAACAAGGCGGTGCACAGACGTAGCAAGCAACAAGGCGGTGCACAAACGTAACAAGCAACAAGACAGTGCAAAAACAACGTAGCAAACAACAAGACGGTGCACAAACGAAACAAGCAACAAGACGGTGCACAAACGAAACAAGCAACAAGACGGTGCACAAACGTAGCAAGCAATAAGAGATCACTGCAGGAACTAGAAAGGCAGCAACAAGAGATCACTGCAGGAACTAGAAAGGCAGCAATAAGAGATCACTGCAGGAACTAGAAAGGCAGCAACAAGAGATCACTGCAGGAACTAGAAAGGCAGCAACAAGAGATCACTGCAGGAACTAGAAAGGCAGCAACAAGAGATCCCTGCAGGAACTAGAAAGGCAGCAACAAGAGATCACTGCAGGAACTAGAAAGGCAGCAACAAGAGATCACTGCAGGAACTAGAAAGGCAGCAACAAGAGATCCTGCAGGAACTAGAAAGGCAGCAACAGAGAACTCAGGAACTTAGAAACTAACATTCACCAGGTTAGAACAATCAGAATGCTTGCAAATACATTCACCTCGCTGATGGCAAAAGTATTTAATGTCTACGATACCTCACGTTCCTCTGTTCCTTTAGTCATGAATACCAGATGTGGAAGAGGAGAGGGGGACGTGGAGATTGAAGGAAATGAAGAGGAAGAGACGGAGGTGAATAGGAAATGAGTAAGGAATGCGAACTAGAGAGTACATAGGATAGCAGAGGACTTTGTAGTCTACGCTCATGAACAGGTAGTGTGTAGCCCATGAGGGGCTACATACTCCCTGTACATGATGCGATACCAACAAGATGAAGAATTAGACACATGTGCAAAATTTTGGTATCTTTATTTGTAGACGTTTCGTAAGCCATTGACTTTATCAATGCAAACTCAAGGACATAATGGAGATAAGTGTGTTGTTATTTAAGCCAAAATAGCAAGTTTACATATTCGGCACATATTATATATATATATATATATATATATATATATATATATATATATATATATATATATATATATATATATATATATATGTCGTGCCGATTAGGTAAAACTGGTCAATTAGCAAGAACTCATCTAAAATTAAGTCCTTTCTAAAATTTTCTCTTATACGTTTAAAGATATATTTTTTTCATTTATGTTAATGTAAGAATTTATAATTTTGTACCAAGAAAAACTTTGAAAACCTACCTAACCTTTTTACAACAAGCGCAATTTAATTTAGCCTAACCCAACTAAATATATTTTAGATACGTTAACATTAATTTAATAATAAGCAAAAACACAATGAAATATATTTTTTTCGTTATGTTCAGAATGATTTTGGCGAAATTATTGCATACACCAATTTTCACTTGTCTTATATGGCAAGGTGAGCGTTGCTATTTAAGCCAAAATCGCAAGTTTTACCTAATCGGCACGACATATATATATATATATATATATATATATATATATATATATATATATATATATATATATATATATATATATATATATATATATATTTATATATATACTACCACCACTACTACCACCACCATCACCACTACCACCACTACTACCACCACTATCACCACTACCACCACTACTACCACCACCATCACCACTACCACCACTACTACCACCACCATCACCACTACCACCACTACTACCACCACCATCACCACTACCACCACTACTACCACCACCATCACCACTACCACCACTACTACCACCACCATCACCACTACCACCACTACTACCACCACCATCACCACTACCACCACTACTACCACCACCATCACCACTACCACCACTACTACCACAACCATCACCACTACCACCACCATCACCACTACCACCACTACTACCACCACCATCACCACTACCACCACTACTACCACCACCATCACCACTACCACCACTACTACCACCACCATCACCACTACCACCACTACTACCACCACCATCACCACTACCACCACTACTACCACCACCATCACCACTACCACCACTACAACCATCACCACTACCACCACTACTACCACTACCATCACCACTACTACCACCACCATCACCACTACCACCACTACTACCACCACCATCACCACTACCACAACTACTACTACCACTATCACCACTACCACCACTACCACCACCATCACCACTACCACCACCATCACCACTACCACCACTACTACCACCACCATCACCACTACCACCACTACTACTACCATCATCACCACTACCACCACTACCACCACCACAATCACCACTACCATAACCACTACCACCACCATCACCACTACCATAACCACTACCACCACCATCACCACTACCACCACCAACAACAACAACAACCAACACCACCACCACCACCAACAACAACAGCTCATGTAATCAGCCAGTAGTGAGGACACCTGTTTCTCACCACCACCACCACCACCAACAACAAAAACAACAACTAACACCACCACCACCAACAACAACAACAACTAACACCAACAACAACAACAACGACAACAACTAACACCACCACTAACAACAGCAACCACTACCACCACTAACAACAGCAACCACTACCACCACCAACAACATCAACCACTACTACCACCAACAACAACAACCACTACTACCACCAACAACAACAACCACTACCACCAACAACAACAACAACAGCAGCAGCTCATGTAATCAGCCAGTAGTGAGGACAGCTGGTTCTCACCACCACCACCACCACCAACAACTACTAACACCACCACCACCAACAACAACAACAGCTCATGTAATCAGCCAGTAGTGAAGACACCTGTTTCTCACCACCACCACCACCACCACAACAACAACAAAAACAACAACTAACACCACCACCAACAACAACAAAAACAACAACTAACACCACCACCACCAACAACAACAACAACTAACACCAACAACAACAACAACGACAACAACCAACACCACCACTAACAACAGCAACCACTACCACCACTAACAACAGCAACCACCACCACCAACAACAACAACAACAACCAACACGACCACCACCACCAACAACAACAACAACCAACACGACCACCACCACCAACAACAACAACCATCACGACCACCACCACCACCAACAACAACAACCAACACCACCACCAACAACAACAACAACAACCATCACCATCACTAACAACAACAACCAACACCAACACCACCACCAACAACAACTACAACAACCAACACCACCACCAACAACAACAACCAACACAACCACCAACAACAACCAACACCACCACCAACAACAACAACAATCAACACCACCACCAACAACCAACACCACTACTACCAACAACAACAACAACAACTAACACCACCACCAACAACAACAACAACCAACACCACCACTACCACCAACAACAACAACAACCAACACCACCAACAACAACAACCAACACCACCACCACCAACAACAACAACAACCAACACCACCAACAACAACAACAACCAACACCACCACCAACAACAACAACCAACACCACCAACAACAACAACAACCACCACCACCACCACCACTAACAACAACAACCAACACCACCACCAACAACAACAACAACCAACACCACCACCAACAACAACAACAACCAACACCACCACCAACAACAACAACAACAATCAACACCACCACCACCAACAACAACAATCAACACCACCACCACCAACAACAACCAACAACAACAACAACAACAACAACCAACACCACCACCAACAACAGCAACCACCAACAACAACAACTAACACCATCACCAACAACAACAGCTCATGTAATCAGCCAGTAGTGAGGACAGCTGGTTCTCACCACCAACAACAACAACAACTAACACCTCCACCACCAACAACAGCAACTAACACCACCAACAACAACTAACACCACCAACAACAACTAACACCACCACCAACAAGAACAACTAACACCACCACCAACAAGAACAACTAACACCACTACCACCAACAACAACAACTAACACCACCAACAACAACAACAACAACAACTAACACCACTACCACCACCACCAACAACAACTAACACCTCCACCACCAACAACAGCAACTAACACCTCCACCACCAACAACAGCAACTAACACCTCCACCACCAACAACAGCAACTAACACCTCCACCACCAACAACAGCAACTAACACCTCCACCACCAACAACAGCAACTAACACCTCCACCCCCAACAACAGCAACTAACACCAACAACAACAACCAACAACACCAAACAACACCAACAACAACAACAGCTCATGTAATCAGCCTGTAGTGAGGACAGCTGGTCCTCACCACCACCTGCCTCATAACTACCATCTGTTTGGTGTCTAAACATCAGCTGGTAATTACTTACCGTCGTCATTTTCTTGGAGATTTAAAGGTATTTACACCGTGGTAAATTTGAAAGACAATTCCACAATTCAGGCAGATTCTGGGCATCTCATATTATTTTTTGTTCCTGTCTGGGTATTATAGAAGCCTCGTTGTCACGCGGGTGACGCCGGCTTTACAGATTATAGGGAATAATTTTGGAGAAATGTATATAGGACAGCCAAGCCGAAATTATTTCTTGAGTAATCAGGGAAGTGATTTTGTTTTCATTGTTGTTGATTTTTATTTAATTATTATTATTATTGATTATTATTATTATTTATTTTTATTATTAAATTCATTACTACTACCACTACTACTACTACTACTACGACTACTACTACTTCTACTACATCTACTATACTACCACAACTATTACTACCACTTCAATTACTACTACTTCTGCTACTACTACTACTACTACTACTACTACTACTACTAAATAATAATAATAATTAATAATAATAGGTATGCCCTAAATGTGGAAAATTTGGATTAATTTCCAGTAATTTGTGTGCAGGAAATGATGGGAATAATAGTGATTATAAAATCTCGTGTAGATGTGCATCTTTCATGTGATTTTTAAGAGGTGCTGTCAAATGAAAATCAATATTCTTTATAATTTCCTTATATTCTGTAAGGAGTCGATTAAGTGAAGTGAGAAATATTGTAATTTAGAGGAAATTAATATTCCAATATTGAAAATGTATTATTCACCTGGAAGTATTAATGAATTGATGTATTGGTACACAAAAACATATGGGAATATTTATTGAGGAAACGTATCGCCACACAGTGGCTTCATCAGTCCAGTACAAAGCAGAATGGTGTAAGGAGAGGAGGAGTTTGAGGTAATTAGTCCCTCGGCCTGGAAACGATGTGTTCAGACCATCACTCTTGTAGAAAGTGCTGCATATGGTCGTAGAAGTGGCTTATATACTGTAGTCAGGTGAGTGGAAGCAGGAGGAGGCGGCGTCACAGTGGTACCATCCACTAGTGTAAATAGGTCTTCGTCCGAAGGTTGGACAAGTGTTGAAGAATTCCTTGTATCAAGATCCCATGATGTTGCTGTGTCTGACACATGTGATAAATGGTTTAAAGCTGACAAGGTGATGGACTGAACACATCGATTCCAGGCAGAGGGACTGATTACCTCAAACTCCTCCTCTCCTTACACCTTTTTCCTTTGTATTGGACTGATGAAGCCACTGTGTGGCGAAACGTTTCCTCAATAAAGATTCCCATATGTTGCATAAGTGTCTCAATCTTCAACTTGTGGGTTTTAAACCAATTATCAATCTTCAACACATCTATCGAAACAGGGCGACTAAATGAATGTTTGGAAGACACCAAATATAGTCCAAATTTTTAAAAAAGGAGACACACTCAAAGCATTAAACTACAGACCAGTGTCACTGACATGTATAGTATGCAAAGTCATGGAGAAGATTATCAGGAGAAGAGTGGTGGAACACCTAGAAAGGAATGAGTTTATCAACGACAACCAGCATGGTTTCAGGGGCGGAAAATCCTTTGTCACAAACCTACTGGAGTTCTATGACAGGGTGACGGCAGTAAGACAAGAGAGAGAGAGGGGTGGATAGACTGCGTTTTCTTGGACTGTAAGAAGCTTTTGACACAGTTCCACACAAGAGATTAGTGCATAAGCTGGAAAACCAGGCAGGTATAACAGGGAAGGAACTGCAATGGATCAGGGAATACCTGTCAGGAAGACAACAGCGAGCCATGGTACTGTTTCTGGTATATGTGAACGACATGACGGAAAGAATAGACTCAGAAGTGTCCATGTTTGCAGATGATGTGAAGTTGATGAGAAGAATTCAATCAGACGAGGACCAGGCAGAACTACAATGGGATCCGGAGAGGCTGTAGGCCTGGTCCAACAACTGGTTCCTGGAGTTGAACCCCACCAAGTGCAAAGTCATGAAGGTTGGGGAAGGGCAAGGAAAACGGCAGACGAAGTACAGTCTAGGGAGCCCAGAAACTACAAACCTCACTCAAGGAAAGGAATCTTGGGGTGAGTATAACACCAGGCACATCTCCTGAGGCGCACATCAACCAAATAACTGCTGCAGAGTGCGGGCGCCTGGCAAACCTAAGAATAGCATTCCGACATCTCATTAAGGAATCGTTCAGGACCCTGTACACTGTGTATGTTAGACCTATATTGGAATATGCAAAGCAGTTTGAAACCCACCCCTACCCAAGCACGTAAGGAAATTAGAGAAAGTGCAAAGGTTTGCAACAAGACTAGTCCCGGAGCTAAGGGGTATGTCCTACGTGTAGAGGTTAAGAGAAATCGACCTGACGACACTGGAGGACAGGAGAGATAGGGGGGCTATGATAACGACATATAAAATAATGAGAGGAATCGACAAGGTGGACAGAGACAGGATGTTCCAGAGATGGAACACAGCAACAAGGGGACACAGTTGGAAGTTGAAGACTCGGATGAATCACAGGGATGTTAGGAAGTATTTCTTCAGTCACAGAGTGGTCAGGAAGTGGAATAGCCTGTGATGTAGTGGAGGCAGGATCCATGCATTGCTTTAAGAAGAGGTATGATAAAACTCATGGAGCACGAAGAGTGACCCAGTAACGGCCAGTGAAGAAGCGGGGCCAGGAGCTGTGAAACGACCCCTGTAACCACAACTAGGTGAGTACAGACAAACACGGGAAGACAGACAGACAGACAGACAGACAGACAGACAGACAGACAGACACACACACACACACACACACACACACACACACACACACACACACACACACTCACACACACACACACACACACACACACACTCACACACTCACACACAGTCACACACACTCACACACACACACACACACACACAACAGATAACTGCGGCAGCATATGAGCGACTGGCAAACCTAAGATTAGCGTTCCGTTACCTTAACAAGGAATCGTTCAAGACACTGTACACCGTGTACGTCAGGCCCATACTAGAATATGCAGCACCAGTTTGGAACCCACACCTGGTCAAGCACGTAAAGAAACTAGAGAAAGTGCAAAGGTTTGCGACAAGGTTAGTTCCACAACTCAGGGGTCTGTCTTATGAAGAAAGATTGAGGGAAATAGGACTAACAACACTGGAGGAAAGAAGGGTCAGAGGAGACATGATAACGACATACAAAATACTGCGGGGAATTGACAAGGTAGATAGTGACAGGATGTTTCAGAGAGGGAACACAGAAACAAGGGGACACAACTGGAAGCTGAAGACTCAGATGAGTCAAAGGAATGTCAGGAAGCATTTCTTCAGCCACAGAGTAGTCAGGAAGTGGAATAGTCTAGAGAAAGATATAGTGGAGGCAGGAACCATACATAGTTTTAAGACAAGGTATGATAAAGCTCATGGAGCAGGGAGAGCAGAGACCCAGTAGCAGACAGCGAAGAGGCGGGGCCAGGAGCTGAGTCTCGACCCCTGCAACCACAATTAGGTGAGTACAATTAGGTGAGTACACACACACACACACACACACACACCACACACACACACACACACACACACACACACACACACACACACACACACACTCACACACCACACCACACACACACACACACACACACACACACACACACACACACACACACACACACACACACTCACACACACACACACACACACACACACTCACACACACTCACACACACACACACACACACACACTACACACACACACACACACACACACACACACACACACACTCACACACACACTCACACACACACTCACACACACACTCTCACACACACACACACACACACACACACACACACGTTCAGGCGTCAACTCTGGCTGTCTGGAAGATGTAAAGAAGCCTGGGCGAGGGAGAGGAAAATGGATGGGTTGAGAAATGCCTCTCCGTCAAGCCTTTCCACCGGGCCTGCCGCCTGATGGAGAAATAGATGAGGGAAGAATGAACGACGGAAATAAATGAGGGAAATTGATGAGGGAAAGGAGACGTGAGGGAGATGTCCACCTCATCTAAAGTCTCCATCTTTGCTAGTGGGAAGGAGGAGGAGTTACGAGTAGTCAACGAGATGGAGGAAGGAGAGTGTGGTAACACTGTGGGTTAGAGCGTCGTGGGTTTTCGCTCACCATGAGGCGGGCCAAAGCAGAATGGGTTCGAATCCTTGGCTAGTCGCAGTGTTGTTATTGATCAATACCACTCGTTCGTGGGTACAATAATATAAAATACTGCTTGTTGAAGCTAGTACACCAAACGGGGAGGAGAATGAAATTAGCTCAGAGGCACCCACACCACCGTATGTCCTCGGACCAAGGGTAACACACCTAGCTTGGCTGGGTTCTTGGTTCTTGTAGGATTGCGTGGTCCTGTGGGTTAGAGCATCATGGGTTTTCGCTCACCATGAGGCAGGCCAAAGCAGCATGGGTTCGAATCCTTGGCTAGTCGCAGTGTTGTATATATATATATATATATATATATATATATATATATATATATATATATATATATATATATATATATATATATAATAACACTAAACACTAATCCCAGGAGGAAGGACACTCGAACCTACGAACCTTGCAACAAGGTACGCAGTGCCCTGCTCACCATATCACACTGGTCCATATATGTGACATTATCTCTCAGTTCACAGCAGGATTCGAACCTGCGGATCTGCATCAAAATACGCAGTATTTTATCCACATAGCCAGATCCCAGATAAGTATGGGCGCCCAGCCGAAGCTAGACGGCCACTCCCATACCCCGGAACACCAGGCTTATAATAATAATAATAATAATAATAATAATAATAATAATAATAAATCTTTATTTCTATAAGTGCATGTACAATGTATACAGACCATAGCTGACATCAGTGACATTACTATATAGAAAGCCCCTTGTTATGCAGTATGTCTTATAGAAACACATCCTAATATTTTCACCCGTACCGGGGATCGAACCCCGGACCTCAGTGTGTGAGCTGAGTGCGCTACCAATCGAGCTACGGGATAAGTTATTTCATCAAATCAAACTTCGAAAGAGATTTTGACATGACTAACAATTCGCAAACGGGCGAAATTATATAGAACTGAGTTCCAAAATATCTTCCGAAGTTCACTGCATGTTGCAAGATATGAAATATCTTGCCAAAAACCTGGTGGTCCGGGAGTATTAGAGTGACCGTCATGCTTCGGCTAGGCGCCCATATTTATCTGGAGTCTTTGCTGTATGGTTAAAGTTCTGTTTGTATTGATGTATAGTGTGCAGGTTCGATTCCTGCTGTATAGTGAGAGAGAATCTTTGTAAATAATTAGTCGTTAAGATATGTTGTTCAGTGATGGTGTATAGAGTCTGCCATAACTGCTGTCAGTAACACTATCATTCAAAATGTGGTGGATGACACTATATCTAAATTGCTGATCAACAGGTTATTATCCCTTCAGGAGACAACCTTAAACAATGTTGTCAGGTCTTTCTCAAACCCTCACTACAATTGTACTATTATTATTACTGCTACAACTACTACTACTATCCTTTTGCAGCTTACCATCTGACTCCTGCCAATATGCACATTTTCGTCTGTATTATGACTGAAGAAGTCCCTCGTGGTGAATAGTGGATCTACACAAGAGCCTCAGGTGGTTAGTCCCGGACAGTGTCCTCCCATGAGAGCCAACAACCAGTTGCTGACCTCTTTGTTAAATCCTAACCATAATTTTTAAAGAGGTGGACCGGTAAACCAGTGGAAGGCGTCGGTCAGATGACCAAAATCACCAGCTGTGGGTCATCATATAACTAAGTCCAGCGTCATGAAACACTTGTCCTGTTTCCTAACCAAATCTTTGCGGATTTTCCCCTGCACAGATTACTGAATGTATTCAGAGAATTACAAAATTTTCTTGATGGGTTGTCCACAAGCCTTGCCTCCACAAAGGCAGTGTATTCAGTTCTGCCTATTTCCTACGATCGCGTTACAGCCAGGACTGCGTCTGTCGAAGCTTCCCGTACTGTAGAATTACTCACGATTACCTTTGATCCACTAAATGGGTTGACCTATCTTTTAAGAAGATTAGTTACTGATGATACACCCGCTTCACCCTTCTCCACCTTTGATTATTGAAGGTCTGTGTACATCTGGCTTGTTGAATTTGCATATGCCATTCCTCTTAGCAGATCAATCAAAGCACATCGATGTTCTGCTCTTATATATCTCTGTAACTAAACCTTGTAACTAAATCTTGTAACTAAATCTTGTAACTAAACCTTACTGTCCTCTTGGAGTTTGTCGATGTTGAGAATTACTCCCATGGTTTAATTTACTGGAGTTAGTGTGAAACAGTTATTACTTGACATCTAAACAAATTAACAGTGTTTGATGATGTCACGATACACTCTAGAATGCTAGGATGTCACTGATGTCATTTCAGTAAAGTTGGCAGGTATATACAGGGGGAAATTGTATACTTGGTAAGAACCATGGAAAAATATCTGAGGAAAAATATCTGAGCTCTTTCATGTACTTACACACACATATCTCTTCTTCTGAAGATATGTCAGCATATAAAAGTGCTCAGGTGTTTTACCTGTTTTCACTGAGGTATTTTTATATATTTGCAATTAGGTGATTATTGTCATTTCTTACACACACACACACACACCCAGTAGCAGACAGCGAAGAGGCGGGGCCAGGAGCTGAGTCTCGACCCCTGCAACCACAATTAGGTGAGTACAATTAGGTGAGTACACACACACACACACACACACACACAATATATATATATATATATATATATATATATATATATATATATATATATTTTTTTTTTTTTTTTTTTATTTTATTAACACATCGGCCGATTCCCACCAAGGCAGGGTGGCCCGAAAAAGAAAAACTTTCATCATCATTCACTCCATCACTGTCTTGCCAGAAGGGTGCTTTACACTACAGTTATAAAACTGCAACATTTACACCCCTCCTTCAGAGTGCCGGCACTGTACTTCCCATCTCCAGAACTCAAGTCCGGCCGGCCGGTTTCCTGAATCCCTTCATAAATGTTACTTTGCTCACACTCCAACAGCACGTCAAGTATTAAAAACCATATGCCTCCATTCACTCCTATCAAATACGCTCACACATGCTTGCTGGAAATCCAAGCCCCTCGCACACAAAACTTCCTTTACCCCTCCCTCCAACCTTTCCTAGGCCGACCCCTACCCCGCCTTCCCTCCACTACAGATTTATACACTCTCGAAGTCACTCTGTCTCGTTCCATTCTCTCTACATGTCCAAACCACCTCAACAACCCCTCCTCAGCTCTCTGGACAATCGTTTTGGTAATCCCGCACCTCCTCCTAATTTCCAAACTCCGAATTCTCTGCATTATATTCACACCACACATTGACCTCAGACATGACATCTCCACTGCCTCCAGCCTTCTCCTCGTTGCAACATTCATCACCCATGCTTCACACCCATATAAGAGCGTTGGTATAACTATACTCTCATACATTCCCTCTTTACTTCCATGGACAACGTTCTTTGTCTCCACAGACTCCGAAGTGCTCCACTCACCCTTTTCCCCTCATCAATTCTATGATTCACCTCATCCTTCATAGACCCATCCGCCGACATGTCCACTCCCAAATATCTGAATACATTCACCTCCTCCATACTCTCTCCCTCCAATCTGATATCCAATCTTTCGTCACCTATTCTTTTTGTTATCCTCATCACCTTACTCTTTCCTATATTCACTTTCAATTTTCTTCTTTTACACACCCTACCAAATTCATCCACCAACCTCTGCAGCTTCTCTTCAGAATCTCCCAAAGCACAGTGTCATCAGCAAAAGCAACTGTGACAACTCCCACTTTGTATTTGCTTCTTTATCTTTTAGCCCAACACCTCTTGCCAAGACCCTCGCATATATATATATATATATATATATATATATATATATATATATATATAGGATGGGGTCCACCTCTGGTGTCAATTGTGGGACCCATTGCCTCGATTATATATATATATATATATATATATATATATATATATATATATATATATATATATATATATATATATATATTTTTAGTGTGTCTGTGTGTGTATGTGTGTGTGTAAGTGTGCAGTTGAACACTGCAGGAAAGTGTAATTTGATGATTCAGTTTAACACTATGCAACAAAACCTCTTCCACGTCTCACCCTCGATAGTATTTAAGACTATTTTCATGCTTCACCTTCATATTGTTCCAGACTATGGAGCTGAACTCTTCTACAGGCTGAGGGACTGACCTCCTCAAACTATTTCTCCAAGATTGATGGACTGATTACATCGTCTTTACCGAGTCACTCTATTGCCTACTATCCATTCTATGCATTTGACTGATGAAGCCTACCGCGAGGGCGAAACGTTTCAGTGCTGCACGAAACAATATATTCATTACTATGATCTACCTCCTCAAATACCTTAATGAAAAAAATTAGTAAATTCGTAAGGCAGGAACGCCCCTTTGTAAAACCGTTTTGAGATTCATTAATCAATTTATGTCTATCAAGGTGCCTTTGAATACCCTCGGCAATTATTAATTCCATTAATTTTTCCCACAGCGGAGGTTAAGCTAATTGGTCTTTAATTAGGAGCTGACGACCCATCTCTTGTAGATAGGAATAAGCAATTTTTCGCTTATCCGACACTATGCCAGTTCCAAATGTACACCTGTTAACCTTTTTTGGGGGCCTAGTTCCTAGGCCTTTTGTGCATCCATATGCTCTTGCGCTACCATCCACAGGATGGATATGAGGTGCACAAAACACTAGCCACTTCGGCGGCAAAATCTAAAAAAAATCTGCCAGTTATGTTAAGAAGACTAGCTAATTGTTTGCTGGGTTCCTCCTTACATTCCCTTATAACCCTTGAGAATAGTTCATCAGGACCCGGGGATTTGTTTAGCTTTAATCTATTTGTTTCCTGAGAACCGTCAGCTAGCATGCTATACAAGTACCTTCTGAGGGTTTCTAATATTAAAAGTCCTTTAAGAATTAAAAGGCACTGGTCGTGGACCGGGCCGCGGGGGTCAACGCCCCCACCCCCCGGCCCGGGGATCACTGTCTACCCTCCAGGTAGACAGTGACTGGAACAATTAAATAAACCCAAACATAGAAGACTGGACGTTTTTTTCCAGGTTGTACCATTAACTAGTTACTAGTTAATGGTCCTAAACAGACCGAAACGTCAAGTTTCTGCCTCCTATACGTTGTTTATTTGTGTAACGTCTTATTGTTGTTATTGGATGGAAGATAAAGCCGTGGTGTCTCGGTCACATCTTGCAACTGTCATCTTGAAAATAATGTTACGACATCAATTGCGTTGTTCATGTTCAAGGGACAAAAAGGCACAATACCGTGATTGGAACAATACACAAATAACCCCACATAGGACTTTCGTTATAAGTGTCTTTTCCTGTGTGCGGGTTATTTGTGAATTTATGTTCAAGGTTTCGTTCTTTAGAAATGTTCTCTCCTAAGTTTCATTATAACGTCTTCATTAAAGATGAAGGTAGGATAAGATTTTGTTCGGATTTTTAACCGCGGAGGGTTAGCCACGCAGGATAACCCAAGAAAGTCAGTGCGTCACCGATGGACTATGTATTATTTCCACTGGGGTCCTCAATCTTGTCCCCCCAGGATGCGACTCTCACCAGTCCACTAGCACCCAGGTACCTAGTTGGTAGGTGAATGGGACATGTGTAAGGAAACACGCCCAGTGTTTCCACACATGCTGGGGATCGAACCACGGACACTCAGCGTGAGAAGCGAGAGCGTTGCCTACCAGGCCACGGGACGCCGTGGTAGTATGGTGCATTAACCAACATGATATTTTTATTATTATAAACACAGGTCGTCTCCCACCAAGGCAGGGTGGCCCAAAAAAGAAAATTTTTAATCATCACTCACTCCATCACTGTCTTGCCAGAGGCGTGCTTACACTACAGTTATAAAACTGCAACATTAACACCTCTCCTTCAGAATGCCGGCACTGTACTTCCCATCTCCAGGACTCAAGTCCGGCCTGCCGGTTTCCCTGAATCCCTTCATAAATGTTACCTTGCTCACACTCCAACAGCACGTCAAGTCCTAAAAACCATTTGTCTCCATTCACTCCTATCTAACACGCTCACTGGAAGTCCAAGCCCCTCGCACACACAACCACCTTTACCCCTCCCTTGAACATGATACTGTTGTCAGGAAATATGTATAAGGTGTCCTTAAATTTAACATCTTACTTGCTTCTAACATATTTAACAATAATCTTAAATTGTTTAAATTCCTGATTATTTTAAGCTTTTTTTAACTTGTTGGTTGAAGGACTCATATGAGCAGTGTACCTGTAGTGACTTTCTGAATATAGTCAAATAAATCCACACACTTTTCTATTTCAGTTGTGTAAGTCGTCAACATGATGTTCGTCTCTGTAGATTTTGTACACAGCTGTAGCAAGAGGCATGATAGTCATCTGCTGTTTCTGTCTTCACTAGCAATTGTTTATATCTCATTACTTTTGCGTAGTAAACAATTGCATCAACTCGTAATTGTTGCTTTAATAATTTTTTCCCCTCGCTGATGTTCTTTTGTTGCCTTTGTCACTCTGACAAAAGAGAAGGAATTTTTTTATATGCCTTTGAATTCGCTGTTTTCTCCAGGATCTAACTGTGTTTAAGATGTTTTCAATCTCCCTTGAGGTGTTCTAAATGGTTTCGAAAAGCTGAAAACTGAAGACTGAGACACTTATGCAACATATGGGAATTTTAATTAAGGAACGTTTCACCACACAGTGGCTTCATCAGTCCAAATACAAGGAAGATCGGTAGAAAAAGAGGAGGAGTTTGAGGTAATCAGTCCCTCAGCTTGAAATCTGTGTTCAGTCTATCAGGCTTGAGTAGAGTATATCCTGGGAGAAGTGGTTTATATATTTTGGTGAGGTGACTTGAAGCAGGAGGCGGCGGAGTCGCAGTGGAACCATCCACTTGTTTAAGTAGGTCATGTCCCTAAGTTGGTCAAATGTTGAGGATTTCCTTGTATCAAGATCCCAAGTTTCTAAGTTTATTTTCATTGTGATTTAGCTTCCACATTATCATTGTTTTGACTTGACTGACTTGATTATTGATTTGACTTGATTGCTTGACTTGATTTTTCAATAAAACTTAGTTCCCTTCGCTAGAAATATAACTTAATCATCTGTTAACGAAATGGCTTCTATCTAGTAGGTGCCTTTCACCCTCATAAAAAAATTTCTAATGTATAAAATGGCACAATTCTGTTTTTCAACTCAAAACTCTTGAATAACGCCACTAAGACCACCATCCACCATTACCCAAAAAAATGTTCAGTAATATCCCAGAGACAGAACCTCAGAAGGAAGATTGGTCTGTATATTATGACCCCCTTCTGGAGTCATAGTCTCCTTTCATTTGTGTATCTGCTGAAGAGGACCCCAGCAGGGAGGGAAGAAAGTATACAGACCAAATAATCTTCTGAATTAATCCTTCGGGTTATTATTGAACACTGACAAGTGTTCATTGTGCTTTAGTTGTTCACTATATGAATAAATAATTGAAATAACTGTAACGAAGGTGGCATCGTTCAGGAACAAAATTAAACACAACTTTCGTTTCCATGAACATTTTAGTGATTTATTTTTAACAAATATTGTACGAGAAGACAAAGATATAACAGAGAACAAAGATATAACAGAAAACAAAGATATAACAGAGAACAAAGATATAACAGAGAAACCATACCACGGGTGGGGTTCGAACCCGCGGTCACAGAGTCTCAAAACTCCAGACCGTCGTGTAAGCCACTAGGCCAGCTAGCTTCAATAAGATTCATTCAACTAGGTATATTTCTACACCATAGGAAGGTTAGCATAGGCCACCACTGTGTCCACAAATGCAAGTTTTTACAGACGAATCTCCCGCTAGCATGGCGGGGTTCTAACCCCACCCGTGGTGTGGTTTGTTTGCAATCGTGTCATTACGATTTCGTGAGTCATGTTGACGGCTTTGAGGGGGACTTGAGCTAGAGTTCGTCACGGCCATGCTAGCGGGAGATTCGTCTGTAAAAACTTGCATTTGTGGACACAGTGGTGGCCTATGCTAACCTTCCTATGGTGTAGAAATATACCTAGCTGGATGAATCTTATTGAAGCTAGCTGGCCCAGTGGCTTACGCGACGGTCTGGAGTTTTGAGACTCTGTGACCGCGGGTTCGAACCCCACCCGTGGTGTGGTTTGTTTGCAATCGTGTCATTACGATTTCGTGAGTCATATAACAGAGAAGACAAAGATAAAACAGAGAAGACAAAGATATAACAGAGAAGACAACCATATAACACAGACAAAACAAAGATATAACAGAGAAGAACAAATATATAACAGAAGAACAAAGAAATAACAAAGAACAAATATATAACAGAAGAACAAATATATAACAGAAGAACAAATATATAACAGAAGAAGATATAACAGAAAAGAACAAATATATAACAGAAGAACAAATATATAACAGAGAAGAACAAATATATAACAGAAGAACAAAGATATAACAGAGAAGACAAAGATATAACAGAGAAGACAAAGATATAACAGAGAAGACAAAGATATAACAGAGAAGACAAAGATATAACACAGAGAAGACAAAGATATAACACAGACAAGACAAAGAGCTACATAATACCATCATGTATTTTGTACAACCGCAGCCTCTGGACTAATAGAAAATCAATATCATTCGTCACCCCAGATGGTACCAACCTATCTGGCTCCTGAACTGCCTGTATATCCGGCATTGTGAGTTATCTGGCTCCTGAACTGCCTGTATATCCGGCATTGTGAGTTATCTGGCTCCTGAACTGACTGTATATCCGGCATTGTGAGTTATCTGGCTCCTGAACTGACTGTATATCCGGCATTGTGAGTTATCTGGCTCCTGAACTGCCTGTATATCCGGCATTGTAAGTTATCTGGCTCCTGAACTGACTGTATATCCGGCATTCTGAGTTATCTGGCTCCTGAACTGCCTGTATATCCGGAATTGTGAGTTATCTGGCTCCAGAACTGACTGTATATCCGGCATTGTGAGTTATCTGGCTCCTGAACTGACTGTATATCCGGCATTGTGAGTTATCTGGCTCCTGAACTGACTGTATATCCGGCATTGTGAGTTATCTGGCTCCTGAACTGCCTGTATATCCGGCATTGTGAGTTATCTGGCTCCTGAACTGCCTGTATATCCGGAATTGTGAGTTATCTGGCTCCTGAACTGACTGTATATCCGGCATTGTGAGTTATCTGGCTCCAGAACTGACTGTATATCCGGCATTGTGAGTTATCTGGCTCCTGAACTGACTGTATATCCGGCATTGTGAGTTATCTGGCTCCTGAACTGACTGTATATCCGGCATTGTGAGTTATCTGGCTCCTGAACTGCCTGTATATCCGGCATTGTGAGTTATCTGGCTCCTGAACTGCCTGTATATCCGGAATTGTGAGTTATCTGGCTCCTGAACTGACTGTATATCCGGCATTGTGAGTTATCTGGCTCCAGAACTGACTGTATATCCGCCATTGTGAGTTATCTGGCTCCTGAACTGCCTGTATATCCGGCATTGTGAGTTATCTGGCTCCTGAACTGCCTGTATATCCGGCATTGTGAGTTATCTGGCTCCTGAACTGCCTGTATATCCGGCATTGTGAGTTATCTGGCTCCTGAACTGACTGTATATATCCGGCATTGTGAGTAACTAATTGGGGAAGGTGGAGGGGGTCACTGTATGAGTCGTTTCTCTGGAGTGTTTGCAGGGGTTAAGTCTCAGCTCCTGGCCCTGCCTCATTGCAACACACACACACACGTTTGTGTGTATGTGTGCGCACGCGCGTGTGTGTGAGATATTTGATATTTTTATCCATTAAATACTTGCATTTATTTTTTAATTTCGTTTTTAACTTATTTATTTATCCCAAAAACGTGATCCCAATTTATAAAAAAAAAAAAGTGAAAAATGTATTCACATTACAATAATTAATAAATAATATCTTATTCCATAAATGCCAAAACACAAATAACTGATTTATCAACGCACACAATTCAGGTATTTACTTATCGCATACAAAATTCACTAATTTACAAGCTGAAAGCTAGTACAGAATAATTATGTATATAACATAGTTTATGCATGGAGCTTCATCAGATAGACCTTTCTAATGAACTATATCCTTTAGATTAGCGTGGAGATACGTCTGTATATAAATGGCAGAGCGCTAAATAGGTGATATATATATATATATATATATATAATGTCGTGACGAATAGGTAAAACTTGCGATTTTGGCTTAAATAGCAACACTTTTCTTGCCGAATAAGTCAAAAGAAAATTTGTGTATGCAATATTTTTGCAAAAATCATTCTGAACCTTACGAAAAAAAATATATTTCATTGTGTTTGTTTTTCATTAAATTATAGTAAACTTATCTAAAATATATTTAGTTGGATTAGGCTAAATTAAATTGTGCTTGTTATAATAAGGTTAGGTAAGTTTTCTAAGGTTCTTTTGGTACAAAATTATTAATTTTTACATTAGCGTAAATGGAAAAAATATATCTTTAAACGTATAAGAGAAAATTTTGAAAAGGACTTAATCAATAACTTATTTAATTTAATCTCTTAAATTTGCGTGACGAACACTGGTTACAAAGGCTAGTTGGTTGATGCGAGTCTCTGGCCATATGCCATACTCTACCCCAAATGTTGTACAAGTGTCTCATTCTTCAACCTCTCGGTTTTCTAAACCATTTAAGTAAGGTCTGCAACCTCTGTTTCCCTAGTCTGTACTCTGTCTCCGGTCTTCTTGCCTCTTCCCCGGTCTTCATAAACTTTCATTTGATTAGGATGAATTCAAACAGTCACTTACCTAATCAATCTTGCCGTTTATCCAAATCCATTTGTAGCCTTTCCCTGTCTTCCTCAGTTTTGATTCTCATTACTTCTACATCAATGAACAAAGAGACATCTGCTTCAGTCATATCTGCTACGTCATTCACAAACTAGAAACAGTACTGATCCTAATAACATTTCCCCATTTTGACGTCTCTTCTAAGACAATCACTCTCTGCCTCCTTCCTTAAAGTATTCTTTGATCCACCAGAGTTCGTTACCTGTTATTCCTGCCTGCACCTTAAGTCTTTACCCAAGTTTCTTGTGAGCTACAGTATCAAATACCTTCTTGCAATCTAAGAAAATGCATTCCACCCACCCCTCTATTTATCATCTCTGAAGTCGTGCTGGGTATTTATGACAGTACTTCTCTCCAAGTGCTCTACCACTCTCCTGATAATCTTCTCCATTACATTGTCAGTGAAACTGGTCTGCAGTTCAACGCTTCCTGTCTGTGTCCTTTGGGACTAGATTTCAGGAAAGTGTCCCATGTCCATCGGTTTCTTGTAGATCTTAGCTAGTGGTTCGGACAGTGTTTCTGCTCTCTCTCTCCGGGCCCATGTTGACACTTTGCCAGGTTCCATTGCCTTGAATGTATCCAGTCCCATAATTTGTTTACCTTTGTGTGCGTGGTGTCCGGTAACTATCGACGTATACTCTTTCCCTTAAGCTTTCTAATATTTCCATTGTTTCTCATCAAACAGTTTATTCATTACTTCACAACCTTGTCATTTACCATGTGCTCTCCTTCCTTCTTCATTCGAATTAAATGTCCTTTTACTGTCGTTGTTGTGAAGCAGTTGTGGTTCAGACTTGGCTCTTACTCCAGTCTCAAAGTGTTACTCATTCTCCTCACTCTTGTGCATTTCTTTCTGACTTATCTATTTTTCTCTTTTCATCTGTACTTTGGTTTCTGAAGTTTTTCCATATATATGGATGTTTTCTATTTTCCATATATATGGATGTTTTCTATGGCTGTATCTCTGCCCTGCCAGACCGGAGGACACAGACTGGATATACCTGGAGAGGGATTTCGGGATAACCCCCTGCGGCCGGTTGAGACCAGGCCTCGACAGAAGCAGAGAGACACAAAAGAAAAGAATAAGAGTGTGGAAAACTACAGAAAACGAAGAACAGACGAGAACAGAGAAATGAGGTGATTAGCTGCAAACTAATATGTAGGAGTTAGGAGACAGACTAACTGACAGTTTGACAAAGACAGCAGAATCCAGTGGCTGGATAACCTCTGTGTGAAGAGAATCCAGGGGCTGGGTAATCTCTGTGTGAGGAGGATCCTGGGACTGGATATCCTCTGTGTGAGGAGAATATTCGACTGGATAACCTCTCCGTGAGGAGCTTGGAATGGATAGCCTCTGTGAGAAGGATAAGAGACTGAATAACCTCTCTGTGAGAATACAGTGGATGGATAGCCTCTCTGCTGGGAGAGGTAAAGGCTGGATAGCCTGGAAAGCTTCTCTGTGGAGGAGGAGCTAGGGCTGGGTAGCCTAGATATTCTTTCTGTTAGGAGGAGCTATGACAGGATAGCCTCTCTATGAGGAGAATCTAGGGTTGGATAGCCTCTCTGTGATGAGAAGCTAAGGCTGGATAGCTTGGATAACCTCTCTGTGAGGAGAATCCAAGAGCTGGATAACCTCTCTGTGAGGAGGAGCTGAGGCTGAATAGCCTGGATAGTCTCTCTGTGAGGAGCTAGGGGTGGATAGCCTCTCTGTGAGGAGGATCCAGGGGCTGGATAGCCTCTGTGAGGAGGATCCAGGGGCTGGATAGCCTCTCTGTGGGAAGGATCCAGGGGCTGGATAGCTGCTCTGTGAGGAGGATCCAGGGGCTGGATACCCTCTCTGTGAGGAGGATCCAGGGGCTGGATAGCTGCTCTGTGAGGATGATCCAGGGGCTGGATAGCCTCTTTGTGGGGAGGATCCAGGGGCTGGATAGCCTCTCTGTGGGGAGGATCCGGGGGCTGGATAGTCTCTCTGTGAGGAGGATCCAGGGGCTGGATAGCCTCTCTGTGGGGAGGATCCAGGGGCTGGATAGTCTCTCTGTGAGGAGGATCCGGGGGCTGGATAGCTGCTCTGTGAGGAGGATCCAAGCCTCTCACACACCCTTAGAAGCTGTTAGTGAAATGAGGATGTCTGATACTATAATCCTCGGGATAGCAACACCAAGATTACTCTCTCTCTCTCTCTCTCTCTCTCTCTCTCTCTCTCTCTCTCTCTCTCTCTCTCTCTCTCTCTCCTCTCACTAGCACCCTTTCTGCTTCCCTTTTTCCTACCTTCCTTTCTTCCCCTTTTCTCTCCCTCTCTCTCACACATCCTTCCTTTATCACTCTTTTCCTCCCTTCCACAATGTGGGTGGGAGAGACCTGGACCTGGAGGCCAGGTCTCACACATTGTGTTCTTCACAAACACTATGAACTAGAAACCAGGTCTCACTCCAGCAATATTTACACTGCAGTTGACACTTTCTCTCTTACTCTCTCTTTCACATCTCTTTCCCATTTTCCCTTCTGATATACTGTATATTTCGGTAATAAATTTGCCTCAAGGCTCGACCTGCGAGAAGGGTGAGGCAGCCAATACTCTCAAGTCCAGAGCAAACTCAACACATGATCTCTCTCACTCACGCACACACACACACACACACACACACACACACACACACACACACACAGGGAGAGAAAAGGGGAAGAAAGGAAGGTAGGAAAAAGGGAAGCAGAAAGGGTGCTAGTGAGAGGGAGAGAATGAGAGAGAGAGAGAGAGAGAGAGAGAGTGACAGGATGTTCCAGAGATTGAACACAGAAACAAGGGGGCACAACTCGGATGAGTCATAGGGATGTTAGGAAGCATTTATTCAGCCATAGAGTAGTTAGGAAGTGGAAGAGTCTAACGAACGATATAGTGGAGGCGGGAACCATACATAGTTTTAAGACAAGGTATGATAAAGCTCATGGAGCAGGGAGAGCAGAGACCCAGTAGCGGACAGCGAAGAGGCGGGGCCAGGAGCTGAGTCGACCCCTGCAACCACAATTAGGTGAGTATGTACACACGCACACACGCGCGCGCACACACAAAATGAGCTGAGTCTTGACCCCTGCAACCACAATGAGGAAAGTACACACACACACACACAGCTTTAAGAAGAGGTATGACAAAGCTCATTGAGCAGGGAGTGTCCTAGTAGCGACTAGTGAAGAGGCGGGGCCAGGAGCTATGACTTGACCACTGCAACCACAACTAGGTGAGTACACACACACACACACACAGCTTTAAGAAGAGGTATGACAAAGCTCATTGAGCAGGGAGTGTCCTAGTAGCGACTAGTGAAGAGGCGGGGCCAGGAGCTATGACTTGACCACTGCAACCACAACTAGGTGAGTACACACACACACACACACACAGCTTTAAGAAGAGGTATGACAAAGCTCATTGAGCAGGGAGTGTCCTAGTAGCGACTAGTGAAGAGGCGGGGCCAGGAGCTATGACTTGACCACTGCAACCACAACTAGGTGAGTACACACACACACACACAGCTTTAAGAAGAGGTATGACAAAGCTCATTGAGCAGGGAGTGTCCTAGTAGCGACTAGTGAAGAGGTGGGGCCAGGAGCTATGACTTGACCACTGCAACCACAACTAGGTGCGTATACACACACACACACACACACACACACAACGCAGAAAGGGAGGCCCTGAAGGAGAGGATAAGAAAGCGAAGAGAGGAGACAGGGAGGTACGGAGGGCACCAGGCCCAAGCAGAAGGACAAACACACCCACTGGAAGCACCCACGGTGGGCCTCAAATCACAGCAACCCAACTGCAACCATACATTTTAACACCACACACACACACATCAGTCCCCCTGTCCCCACCCCACCAACCCATACCCCAACCATATAATCCCCCCTACCCATGCAGCAACCCCCTATGGGCACCCTGCCCACACCCTCCCCAACCCACCAAGAGATCCCCAGGGCCACAGTATTGGAAACAAGGTTGGAGGTTTGGTACACAAACGCGGATGGAATTACGAATAAATATGAAGAGTGGAATGAAAGAATAGGTAAGGTGTCCCCAGACATCATAGCTGTCACAGAAACTAAACTCAATGAGGCAGTAACAGACGCAATCTTCCCACAGGGATATCAGATCCTGAGGAAAGATAGAAGGTGCAGGGGGGGAGGAGGGGTCGCACTGCTCTTAAGGAATCGTTGGAGATTCGAGGAAATGGAAGGAATGAAGGTGTGTAGAGAAAGGGACTTCATAGTAGGTACCATCCAGTCTGGGGAGCACAAGATAGTCATTGCAGTGATGTATAACCCGCCACAGAACTGCAGGAGGCCAGGTGAGGAATATGATGAGAACAACAGAGCGAAGGTTGACACTCTGGCGGAGGTGGCAAGAAAAGCGCACATGAGCAGAGCGAAGTTACTGGTCTTGGGCGATTTCAACCACAGGGAGATCGACTGGGAGAAACAAGAACCACGTGGGGGTCCAGAAACTTGGAGAGCCAAGATGATGGACATGGTAATAGAAAACATGATGCACCAACATGTCAGGGACACGACCAGAGAGAGAGGAGAGGCCGAACCAGCAAGGCTGGACCCTATATTCACCCTGAACAGCTCAGATATTGAGGACATAACACACGAGAGATCCCTGGGAGCCAGCGACCATATGGTGCTGAGCTTTGAGTACATTGTAGAGCTACAGGTGGAGAGGGAAAACGGTACCAAAAGAGACAAACCAGACTTTAAAAGAGGGAACTACATGGGTATGAGGAATTTCCTGCAGGAGGTCCAGTGGGAAAGGGAAATGGAAGGACAGTCAGTAAATGAAATGATGGAATACGTAGCGACAAAGTGCGAGGAGGCAGAGGAACATTTTATACCCAGAGGAAAAAGATTAAATAGGAAGGCCAGAAAGAGACCCTGGTTTACCCAAAGGTTCAGGGAGGCAAAGACTCAGAGTGTCAGATAATGAAAAAGGTACAGAAGGCAAAGAACCCAAGTAAATAAAGAGATTAGTAGAAGAGCTAGAAACGAGTATGCACAAGTATGGAGGGAGGCCCAGAAACAGTACGAAAATGCCATAGCATCGAAAGTTAAGTCTGACCCGAAACTGATGTACAGTCACATCAGAAGGAAGACAACAGTCAAGGACCAGGTGATAAGGCTGAGGAGAGAAGATGGGGAACTCACAAATACTGATCAAGAGGTATGTGAGGAGCTCAACTCAAGGTTTAAGGAAGTATTCACAGTGGAGGAAGGAAGGCAGCTGGGTAGACAGAATGGGGTGGGTCACCAACAAGGGATGTATCAAGTGCTGGAGGGCATACACACAAGTGAGGAGGAGGTGAAGCAGTTACTCAGTGGCTTTGATACCTCAAAGGCGATGGGTTCGGACAATATCTCCCTGTGGGTCATTCGGGAAGGAGCTGAGGTACTGAGTGTGCCACTTACCATAATATTCAACACATCCCTTGAAACTGGGCAGCTACCTGAGGTATGGAAAAAGGCCAACGTAGTCCCCATCTTTAAAAAAAGGAGACAGAAAAGAGGCACTAAACTATAGACCGGTGTCACTTACGTGTATAGTGTGCAAAGTCTTGGAGAAAATCATCAGGAAAAGAATGGTGGTACATCTGGAGCTGAACAGGATAATCAATGCCAGACAGCACGGATTCCGGGAAGGCAAATCCTGTGTAACAAACCTCCTGGAGTTCTATGATAAAGTAACAGAAGTAAGGCAAGAGAGAGAAGGGTGGGTTGATTGCATTTTCCTGGACTGCAGGAAGTCCTTCGACACAGTTCCTCATATGAGATTAGTAAAGAAGTTGGAAGAACAGGCATGGATAACAGGAAGGGCACTGGAATGGATCAGGGAATACCTCACAGGGAGGCAACAACGGGTCATGGTGCGTGATGAGGTATCACAGTGGGCGCCTGTGACGAGCGGTGTACCGCAGGGGTCAGTCCTAGGACCAGTGCTATTCTTGGTATATGTAAATGGCATGACGGACGGGATAGACTCAGAAGTGTCTCTGTTCGCAGATGATGTGAAATTAATGAAGAGAATCACATCGGAAGAGGACCAAGCAGGACTTCAAACAGACCTGGACAAGCTTGACATCTGGTCTAGCAACTGGCTTCTCGCATTTAATCCCACCAAATGCAAAGTCATGAAGATCGGAAAAGGGCAACGAAGACCGCTGACAGAGTACAGGCTAGGTGAACAAAGGCTGCAGACCTCGTCAAAGGAGAAAGACCTTGGGGTGAGTATAACGCCATGCACGTCTCCGGAGGCACACATCAACCAGATAACTGCGGCAGCATATGGGCGACTGGCAAACCTAAGATTAGCGTTCCATTACCTTAACAAGGAATCGTTCAAGACACTGTACACCGTGTACGTCAGGCCTATACTAGAGTATGCATCACCAGTCTGGAACCCACATCTTGTCAAGCACGTCAAGAAATTCGAGAAAGTGCAAAGGTTTGCGACAAGGCTAGTTCCACAACTCAGGGGACTGTCCTAGGAAGAAAGGTTGAGGGAAATAGGACTAACAACACTGGAGGACAGAAGGGTTAGAGGAGACATGATAACGACATACAAAATACTGCGGGGAATCGACAAGGTGGATAGTGACAGAATGTTCAAGAGAGGGAACACAGAAACAAGGGGGCACAACTGGAAGCTGAAGACTCAGATGAGTCATAAGGATGTTAGGAAGCATTTCTTCAGCCATAGAGTAGTCAGGAAGTAGTCTAGCGAACGATATAGTGGAGGCGGGAACCATACATAGTTTTAAGACAAGGTATGATAAAGCTCATGGAGCAGGGAGAGCAGAGACCCAGTAGCAGACAGCGAAGAGGCGGGGTCAGGAGCTGAGTCTCGACCCCTGTAACCACATTTAGGTGAGTACACACACACACACACAAACACACAAGCTAAGGGGTATGTCCTACGAGGAGAGGTTAAGGGAAATCGACCTGACGACACTGGAGGACAAGAGAGGTAGGGGGGACATGATAACGACATATAAAATACTGAGAGGAATTGACAAAGTGGACAGAGACAGAATGTTCCAGAGATGGGACACAGCAACAAGGGGACACAGTTAGAAGTTGAAGACTAAGAGGAATCATAGGGATGTTAGGAAGTATTCCTTCAGTCACAGAGGGGTCAGGAAGTGGAATAACTTGGGAAGCGATGTAGTGGAGGCAAGATCCATTCATAGCTTCAAGAAGAGGTATGATAAAGCTCATGGCGCAGGGAGAGTTACCCAGTAGCGGTCAGTGAAGAGGCGGGGCCAGGAGCTATGAATCGACCCCTGCAACCACAACTAGATGAGTACAACTAGGTGAGTACACACACATACAATAGGCCTAGTGTCTAATCGACATGTGCCTAGGACAAAATGGTAACACACACACACACACACACACACACACACACACACACACACACACACACACACACACACACACACACACACACACACACACACACACACACACACACACACACACACACACACACACACACACACACACCACACTCACTCACATACACCATTAGGCCTCTTTTCTTTGTGTCTTTTCTTTGTATTTTTTTTAAGCTATTCTTCTTCACCTTTTCTCCTCCTTTATTCATCACGTTTTTCCTTTTTCCCCTTCATTATCTTTTCCCATATTCTTTCTCATTATCATCCTCTTCTGTTGTTCCTTCTCTTTCCTCCTCTATTTTTTCTTCCTCTTCTTCCTTGTCTTCTTTTACTTTATATTTTGCCTCGTCTCTTTGTATCTCGTCTTCTTCCTCATTTGTTGTCTCCTCCTTTTACTCTTCATCCTTATCTTGTTCTTCTTATTCTTTATCTTTCCTTCATTTTCTTCCTTTGCTAAAATTCTAATATTCTTTTCTATTGAACCTTATTCCTTTTCCTTCCCTTCCTCCTCTTCTTCCTCTACAACCACTTACTTTCTTTTAGCTATTCTTTCTACTCCCCTTTCTTCTCTTTTACCACCTCCATCTATCCCTTTCTATCCCTCCTCCTCTGCCTCTACTCCTATATTCTATTTCAAATATATTCTTGCATCTATTCTCTCAAAGGACGTCTTCATTGGAGTGAAGACCTTTGGGAACGTACTTGCAATTTTGCAAGCTCCTGATGATGTGTTGATTGCAACACGAAAGTCCTAGAGCTAATATTCTACTCCCCCCGTAGTTGTTTTGCATCCTGTATCGCTTGGTTTGCGATATTTGCATAATATATATATATATATATATATATATATATATATATATATATATATATATATATATATATATATATATATATATATATAACATTTTGGGATCCTGAAATTTGAGGAAGGAAAATGTTTATATATCCTTCCTGCCAAAAAAAAACAGTTAAAGGAAATCAATAGGGAAGGCAGAAGTATATTCTCTCCTGACTGGCAACCCTGGCCCGCTCCGCCGAAAATATGAGACAGTGAGGATAAGAGGGTACGGCTGCCTGTTGATCAGACTGGGAGCAGCACGAACCCATCTGAACACTATCAGATCCTCCTCACGAAGCTATCCATCTTGCGAGTGGAGAATCTATAGTTAGAAAACTTTAGTTGGATTGGTTTCAAGTGTGGACATGAAGTTTGTATAGCTTTCTCGAGCAGAGGGCGTTCATAGAAGCTATGTAGCTCGCTGGAAGCTAAATGGTCTTGGCACTCAGCTATTATCCAAGTTGTAATGGATTCTTTAGGATTTCTTACTGACTTCTGGAGTGTGTCGCTGCATTTTGAAGTGTATTTACAACTTTTCAAGTGCCTTGCTGTTTTTGAAGTGTGTCATCATTTCCTATATCTATCTATTTATTTATTTATCTATCTCTCTATCTATCTATCTATCTATCTATATATATATATATATTTTTTTTTTTTTTTTTTTATTAACACATCGGCCGATTCCCACCAAGGCAGGGTGGCCCGAAAAAGAAAAACTTTCATCATCATTCACTCCATCACTGTCTTGCCAGAAGGGTGCTTTACACTACAGTTATAAAACTGCAACATTTACACCCCTCCTTCAGAGTGCCGGCACTGTACTTCCCATCTCCAGAACTCAAGTCCGGCCTGCCGGTTTCCCTGAATCCCTTCATAAATGTTACTTTGCTCACACTCCAACAGCACGTCAAGTATTAAAACCATATGCCTCCATTCACTCCTATCAAATACGCTCACACATGCTTGCTGGAAATCCAAGCCCTCGCACACAAACTTCCTTTACCCCTCCCTCCAACCTTTCCTAGGCCGACCCCTACCCGCCTTCCTCCACTACAGATTTATACACTCTCGAAGTCACTCTGTCTCGTTCCATTCTCTCTACATGTCCAAACCACCTCAACAACCCCTCCTCAGCTCTCTGGACAATCGTTTTGGTAATCCGCACCTCCTCCTAATTTCCAAACTCCGAATTCTCTGCATTATATTCACACCACACATTGACCTCAGACATGACATCTCCACTGCCTCCAGCCTTCTCCTCGTTGCAACATTCATCACCCATGCTTCACACCCATATAAGAGCGTTGGTATAACTATACTCTCATACATTCCTTTACTTCCATGGACAAGGTTCTTTGTCTCCACAGACCCGAAGTGCTCCACTCACCCTTTTCCCCTCATCAATTCTATGATTCACCTCATCCTTCATAGACCCATCCGCCGACATGTCCACTCCCAAATATCTGAATACATTCACCTCCTCCATACTCTCCTCCAATCTGATATCCAATCTTTCGTCACCTATTCTTTTTGTTATCCTCATCACCTTACTCTTTCCTATATTCACTTTCAATTTTCTTCTTTACACACCCTACCAAATTCATCCACCAACCTCTGCAGCTTCTCTTCAGAATCTCCCAAAAGCACAGTGTCATCAGCAAAAAGCAACTGTGACAACTCCCACTTTGTATTTGCTTTTATCTTATAGCCCAACACCTCTTGCCAAGACCCTCGCATTCACTTTCTTACAACCCCATCTATAAATATATTGAACAACCACGGTGACATCACACATCCTTGTCTAAGGCCCACTTTTACTGGGAAATAGTCCCCTTCCCTCCTACACACTCTAACCTGAGCCTCACTATCCTCATAAAAACTCTTCACTGCTTTCAGTAACCTTCCTCCTATTCCATACACCTGCAACATCTGCCACATTGCCCCCTATCTACCCTATCATACGCCTTTTCCAAATCCATAAATGCCACAAAAACATCTTTACCCTTATCCAAATACTGTTCACCTATATGTTTCACTGTAAACACTTGGTCTACACACCCCTACCTTTCCTAAAGCCCCTTGTTCATCTGCTATCCTGCTTTCTGTTTTACTCTTAATTCTTTCAATAATAACTCTACCATACACTTTACCAGGTACACTCAACAGACTTATTCCCATATAATTTTTGCACTCTCTTTTGTCCCCTTTGCCTTTATACAAAGGAACAATACACGCTCTCTGCCAATCCCTAGGTACCTTACCCTCTTCCATACATTTATTAAATAATAGCACCAACCACTCCAAAATTATATCCCCACCTGCTTTTAACATTTCTATCTTTATCCCATCAATCCCAGCTGCCTTACCCCCTTTCATTCTACCCACTGCCTCACGAACTTCCCTACACCCACAACTGGCTCTTCCACACTCCTACAAGATGTTATTCTCCTGCCCTACACACGAAATCACAGCTTCCCTGTCTTCATCAACATTTAACAAATCCTCAAAATATTCTCTCCATCTTCCCGATACCTCTAACTCTCCATTTAATAACTCTCCTCTCCTATTTTTAACTGTCAAATCCATTTGTTCTCTAGGTTTCCTCAACTTATTAATCTCATTCCAAAACTTTTTCTTATTTTCAACAAAATTTGCTGATAACATCTCACCCACTCTCTCATCTGCTCTCTTTTACATTGCTTCACCACTCTTTTAACCTCTCTTTTCTCTCCATATACTCTTCCCTCCTTGCATCACTTCTACTTTGTAAAAACCTCTCATATGCTAACTTTTTCTCCCTTACTACTCTCTTTACATCATCATTCCACCAATCGCTCCTCTTCCCTCCCGCACCCACTCGCCTGTAACCACAAACTTCTGCTGAACACTCTAACACTACATTTTTAAATCTACCCCATACATTTTCGACCCCATTGCCTACACTCTCACTAGCCCATCTATCCTCCAATAGTTGTTTATATCTTACCCTAACTGCCTCCTTTTTAGTTTATAAACCTTCACCTCTTTTACTTACTGATTCTATTTTCCTTGTATCCCATCTACCTTTTACTCCCACTGTAGCTATAACTAAAAAGTGATCTGATATATCTGTAGCCCCTCTATAAACATCTACATCCTGAAGTCTACTCAACAGTCTTTATCTACCAATACATAGTCCAACAAACTACTGTCATTACGCCCTACATCATATCTTGTATACTTATTTATCCTCTTTTTCTTAAAATATGTATTACCTATAACTAAACCCCTTTCTATACAAAGTTCAATCAAAGGGCTCCCTATCATTTACACCGGCACCCCAAACTTACCTACTACACCCTCTCTGCATGTTTCTCCCACTTTAGCATTTAGGTCCCTACCACAATTACCTCTCATTTGGTTCAAAAGTTCCTATACATTCGCTTAACATCTCCAAAATCTCTCTCTCTCTACACTCTCTCTTCTCCAGGTGCATACACGCTTATTATGACCCACTTTTCGCATCCGACCCTTATTTTAATCCACATAATCCTTGAATTTACACATTTATATTCCCTCTTTTCCTTCCATAACTGATCCTTCAACATTATTGCTACCCCTTCCTTAGCTCTAACTCTCTCAGATACTCCTGACTTAATCCCATTTATTTCTCCCCACTGAAACTCGCCTACCCCCTTCAGCTTTGTTTCGCTTAGGCCAGGACATCCAACTTCTTTCATTCATAACATCGGCAATCATCTCTTTCTTATCATCCGCACTACATCCACGCACATTCAGACAACCAATTTTATAAAGTTTTTCTTCTTCTCGTTTTTAGTAGATTTGTACAGGAGAAGGGGTTACTAGCCCATTGCTCCCGGCATCTTAGTCGCCTCATACGACACGCATGGCTTACGGAGGAAAGATTCTTTTCCACTTCCCCATGGACAATAGAGAAAATAAAAGGAACAAGAGCTATTAAGAAAAAGAAGAAAACCTAGATGTGTGTATGTATATATGCATGTGTATGCCAGTGTAGTGTGACCTAAAGTGTAAGTAGAAGTAGCTAGATATACCTGTTATCCAGCGTGTTTATGAGACAGAAAAAGACACCAGCAATCCTACCATCATGTAAAAACAGTTTCAGGTTTCTGTTTCACAGTCACCTGGCAGGACGGTAGTACCTCCCCTGGGTGGTTGCTGTCTACCAACCTACTACCTATAAATATATATATATATATATATATACATATATATACATATATATACATATATATACATATATATACATATATATATATATATTGTACCCACGAACGAGTGGTATTGATCAATAACAACACTGCGACTAGCCAAGGATTCTAACCCATGCTGCTTTGGCCCGCCTCATGGTGAGCGAAAACATATGACGCTCTAACCCACAGGACCACGCAATCCTACAAGAATGACGCACTCAGCCAAGCTAGGTGTTTTACCGTCATCTGCAGGTTACAATAATATAAAATGCTGCTCGTTGGGCTAGTACACCAAACAGGGAGAAGTATGAAATTAGTTCAGAGGCACCCACACCACCGTATGTCCTCGGATCAGGGTAAAACACCTAGCTTGGCTAGGTGTTTTGCCTTAAATAGCATTGCTATTTAAGTAAAAATCGCAAGTTTTACCTACTCGGCCTATTTATAAAGCTCGCCTGAGATGCGCACCCCTCATTCCATATACACTGAGAAATTTTCACATCTCGGAGTATATACACTAAAAGTTAAACACCTTTCGGTGTAGATATACTGAGAGATAAATAAAGAGAAGGATGGGCTGGTATTCGAACCGTGTTCCTGATTGGTAGCAAGTCCAGCGCTCTACCACTGAGCTACGGTCAGTGGTAGAGCGCCTGAAGAATGGAAGGTAAACAGCTTTAAACTAGGGAAGTGAAAGTAGCTCCAATTCTTTGGATCAAGAGCCCTTCACTAGCATGAAGGCGACTTTCTTGAATGGAAGTAATAAGGTCGCATCCGAGAGATGAATAGCTTTAAATCCTTGTATCAAGAGCCCTTGACCAGATAAGGGCTCCCTAGTAAATGTTGTAGAGGACTATCGTATAAAATACTTTTTCAGCACAATGCGGATGTATCCAATTTTGCTAAATGTAAATATCTAATTTATTTATGTTGTCTGGGGAAATGGGGTGCATTCAGGTTCAATCCAAGGAGCTGGAGATAAGTTGCTAATTCTTTGCATCAAGAACCCCTCACTGGTATCAAGGAACCTCTCTTAAGGGGGAAAGGTAAATATCACAAGCCAAGCCTGACAGCTTCTTGCGGGATTGAATAAAGCCAGCGTCTTCCGCTCCCTGAAGATGGTGTCAGCAGGCGCATAAGGCCAATATTTGAGCCTCTTTGAAGCGAGTGTTCTAAGTCAGGTCCTAGACCAGGTTGAGACACTGTTTACGCACAGACATCCAGACCAGATTGGACCATCAACGACAGCATCACAGCTGGCAGGACCTCCATTACGGCTGCTGGCCTGGGAGACGTCTCTCCCACCAGACCATCTCCCTGTGTCGTCTTGTGCTTTGTCGTTGTTTGAATTATATAGTAGTGAGGAGAGCACGGCTCTCGCGTGTCGTTCTCTGGTAATGGGCAGCGGCAAATTGTCGTAGTCTTAGAGTGTGTAGATGCATTTTGTGAAGGTGCCTGGAAAAATTTAGATTTGGGAAGGGTGTAGGAAAGCACTGGTTTGGTAACAGAGTTGTGGATGAGTGGAACAAACTCCCGAGTACCGTCATAGAAGCTAAAACGTTGTGTAGCTTTAAAAATAGATCACACAAGTGGATAAATTAGATACATGTGCAATACTTGGGAATTTTTACTGAGGAAACATTTCGCCACACAGTGGCTTCATCAGTCCATACAAAGAACAATATGATGATCATTAGGAGCTTGAGGTAACCGGGACTGATTACCTCAAGCTCCTAATGATACCCAAGTGTTGCATATGTGTCTAATTTATCAACCTGTCGCTTCTTTGAACCATTTATCTACATTACAAAGGAACATGAGTAGGTGTTGTTGGGTTTGAGTTGCACCTACCTAGCATGCAGTGTTCCTTCTTATGTTGTAATGCTTTGCAGTGCACAGACCAACCCTAAATAGGTACCTGGTATGTTAGACGAGAATTTTACTGGTAAGTCACATGAGTAACACTTCGATATCATGTAAATGAATTAGAAACTGACGAGTTGAAGACTGAGACTCTTGAGCGGCAGTTGGAAATCTTTGTTGTGGAAATATTTAGCCATCCAGTGGCTTCTTCAGTCCAATACAGAGAGGAATGGTGGAAGATGAGGAGAAGTTTGAGGTAATCAGTTCTTCTACCCGGAGTCGAAGTGTTCAGTCCATCAAGAGTGTTGGACTGAACACATCGACTGAGGGACTGATTACCTCAAACTCCTAACGTGTTCAGTCCAAAACTTTTGATGGATTGCACACTTCGACTCCAGGTAGAAGGACTGATTACCACAAACTTCTCATTTTCCACCATTCTTCTCTGTATTGGACTGAAGAAGTCACTGGCTGACGATCTTTGGAGTTAAGAATTCAAGAGAGTTTTCATATCATAAAACACAGACTTGAACTCAGTGAAAATAATACAACACAATAAGTGTCAGGGGCCCAAGACTGTTCAACAGCTTCCCAGCATACATAAGGGGGATTACCAATGGACTCCTGGCTGTCTTCAAGAAGGCACTGGACAGGCACCTAATGTCAGCACCTGAACAACCTGGTTGATCAGACCCTGATCCACCAGGAGGCCTGGTCTCAGACCGGGCCGCGGGGGCGTTAACTCCCGAAACCCTCTCCAGGTATACTCCAGGTATAGGTGTTACACATGTGTCTTATTCCTAAACTTGTCGGTATTGTAAGACACATATACAATACATAGGTAACTTTATTTTTCTGAATAATGATACATTAAAGTTAACACCCCTCTGAAGGAGGGGAGTTAATGTTGCAGTTTATAAGTGTAGTGTAAGAGCACCTCTGGCAAGACAGTGATGGAGTGAATGATGGTGAAAGTTTTCTTTTTCGGGCCACCCGGCCTTGGTGGGAAACGGCCGAAGTGTTAATAATAAATTTAAAAAAAAGTGTTTGATATGTGTCTTATGAACTTGTCTGTATTGTGTACTAATATCATGCTTACATTGTTACTATTATATATCATTGTTTATATGAAGTATTTTGATGATTTAGACATCTGTGCAAGACTTGGGTGTCTTTACTGAGGAAACATTTCGCCACACAGTGGCTTCATCAGTCGTATACAAGGAAGAATGGTGAAGATCAGAAGGTGTTTGAGGTAATCAGTCCCTCAGCCAGGAGTCGATGTAATCAATCCATCAATATTGATGGATTCTTTTTCAAGGTTGAGGGACTGATTACATCATCTGTTGCCTCTGTATTTGACTGAAGAAGCCAACTATGTTGGTGAAACGTCATGTCATATCAGGAGCTGATATGACATGACGGTTATCTCACTTCTCACCTCACCCGTCTTCTTCCTGTCTTATCTTCTTCGTGAAGGAAGAACCTACCTAGTATGGGCCAACAGGTTTACTGCAGGTGTTCCTACTTTCTTGTATTTATGTTCTTATGTAATCTGATGAAGCCTATATGTGGACGAAAGGATGTCAAAAAAATCCATATAATTGCCTTTGTAACTACTGTACACTCCTCTACAACTCTATTGCCAAACCAGTGTTTTGCAATGTCATTTTCAAGTCAATAGTTGAATAAAGAAGTGTTTGTGTTACTAGGACCATCACGAAGATCAATCATCTTACAGCTTTGAGTCGAGGCCTGGTTACAGACCGGGCCGCGGGGGCGTTGACCCCCGAAATCTTCTCCAGGTATACTTTAGGTATACTCCTGGTATACTCCAGGTATACGACAAGTTGAAGAATGATTCACTTGTGCAATATTTGGTAATATTTATTGAGGAAATGTTTCTTCAGCCATTGGCTTCTTTAGTCCAATACAAACTCCTTATCTTCCATCGTTCTTCTCTGTATTGGACTGAAGAAGCCACTGGTGGGCGAAACGTTTGAACAATAAAGATTCCCAAATGTTACACAAGTGTCTCATTCTTCAGCTCACCTCACTCTGGAGACATCCTCTTATCAGTTCATGTTATTTACAAGGTACACGTCTCGACCCATGAACTCTCCATACTGAGGTGTTCTCCGTCTTGCTCTCGTTAAACTGAATACCCGAGTATTTGTGTATTGAGATTTTCTTGAAGGTAACTGGCGAGGTAGGAGTAATTCTGGATAAAATAAACACCTGTAGACGTAGTATATTTGCTAAGAGTTCTTACAGGCAGACTCAAGACGAGCAAGCCAAGGGGCAAGGGACAAGGGGCAAGGGACAAGGGAAAGAAGGTATTGTCCTCAGGAAAGCTGGCGTCAGAGACTGTAAGTAAACAGTAAAATTATTAAAGTTTTTTTTTTTGCATAGGTTACAATGTGTGAATGCATATTAAGCTAGTTTATGGGTACAAAGAAAGCCACTAGTATGCCCGGGCATTTCGGGAAGTTTATTTGGGTACAGGTACACATAAGTACAGATACATAAATTATCATAAGAACATAAGAAAGAAGGAACACTGCAGCAGGTCTACTGGCCCATGCGAGGCAAGTCCAAGTCTCCCACCGGCTTAAGCCAATGCCCCGACCCAGCCTGGTCAGGTTACATTCACTTAAGGAAGGAGCACGGCATCTGACCTAGTAGCACAAGCTTGTCGGGTCCAACTCACACCCACTCATGTATTTATCTAACCTATTTTTAAAACTACACAACGTCTTAGCTTCTATGACGGTACTCGGGAGTTTGTTCCACTCATCACAACTCTATTACCAAACCAATGCTTTCCAATATCCTTCCTGAATCTGAATTTTTCCAAATTAAAGTCGTTGCTGTGAGTCCTGTCAATACTAGATATTTTTAGCACGCTATTTACATCCCCTTTATTTATTCCTGTTTTCCATTTATACACCTCAATCATATCCCCCCTAATTCTACGCCTTTCTAGAGAGTGCAGATTCAGGGCCCTCAGTCTATCCTCATAGGGAAGATTTCTGATACATGGGATCAACTTTGTCATCCCCCTTTGTACGTTTCCCAGTGCATTTATATCCATTCTGTAATACGGTGACCAAAACTGTGCAGCATAATCTAAATGAGGCCTAACCAAGGATATATGGAGTTGAAGAACATAAGAACACACCTTGAGGACTCGTATTATTTATGCTTCTTGATATGAAGCCAAGGATTCTGTTCGCTTTATTGCGAATACTTATGCACTGCTGTCTTGGTTTTAGATTATTGCTAACTAGAATTCCCAAATCCTTTTCGCAATCAGTAATATTAAGATTTACATTATTAAGTTTATATGTGGCATGGTTATTGTCCTGTCCAATGCTTAGAACTTTACATTTGTCTATATTAAACTGCATCTGCTACTTCTCCGACCAATGCATCAGTCTTTTCAAATCTTCCTGGAGTGCTCTAATGTCCTCGTCAGAATAAATTGGACTGCCTATTTTGGTGTCATCGGCAAACTTGCATATGTCGCTATTTATTCCCTCATCTATGTCGTTTATGTAGATTGTGAACAACAAGGGGCCCAATACTGACCCCTGTGGAACACTGCTCATGACGCTTCCCCACTCTGATTTCTCTCCATTTATGGAAACTCTATGCTGCCTATTTGTCAACTATGCCTCTATCCAGGAAACATTTGCTCCTTTTATTCCGTGTGCCTTAATTTTCCTCAATAGTCTCTGATGTGGGACTCTATCAAAAGCCTTACTGAAGTCCATATACACAATATCATATTCATTACCATGATCTACCTCCTCAAATACCTTAGTGAAAAAAGTTATTAAATTTGTAAGGCAGGAACACCCTTTTGTAAAACCGTGCTGAGATTCGTTGATTAATTTATGCTTTTCAAGATGGCTGCGAATTGCCTCGGCAATTATTGATTCCATAAATTTTCCCACTATGGAGGTTAGGCTTATTGGTCTATAGTTCGAAGCTAAGGACCTGTCACCTGCTTTGAAAATAGGTATTACATTTGCCATTTTCCACTTATCTGGCACCATGCAGTTTGCAGTGATATGTTGAAAAGATTAGCCAAAGGTTTGTTAAGCTCCTCTTTACATTCCTTTAGAACCCTTGCATACAGTTCATCAGGGCCTGGGGATTTGTTAGGTTTTAATTTATCTATTTGTCTAAGGACCATGTCACTTGTGACCCTAATCGGCATAGTTTACTATCGTCCTGTTCTACATAATTTATTATTTCTGGAATATCGCTAGTATCTTCCTGTGTAAAAACTGAGAGGAAGTAAGTGTTAAAAATTCTACACATTTCCTTATCACTGACGGTGAGCTGACCTGAGTAACTTTTGAGTGGGCCTATCTTGTCCCTAATCCTACTTCTGTATACCTGAAATTTGTATAGATTACCTAGGGTCGGAGAATATGACTTATTTCCATTGGGGTCACCTCAGTTCCAACCCCCTGGTGGGTGCTGCCAGAAACAGGCCTAAAGAGGCCGCCCTCTGGGAGGGGGGTTGAGAAACAGATGCAGGGTAGGCATACTGTCGGACCTCAATGTGTGTGATTAATACGCTACCAATCGAGCTACGGTAAATAAAGTAGTTCTCGATGACCCACTGACTTTCTTGGGTTATTCTGGGTGGCTAACCCTCTCTACCCCGGGTTATACTGGGTGGCTAACCCTCCCTACCCCGGGTTATACTGGGTGGCTAACCCTCCCTACCCCGGGTTATACTGGGTGGCTAACCCTCCCTACCCCGGGTTATCCTGGGTGGCTAACCCTCCCTACCCCGGGTTATTCTGGGTGGCTAACCCTCCCTACCCCGGGTTATTCTGGGTGGCTAACCCCCTCTACCCCGGGTTATTCTGGGTGGCTAACCCTCTCTACCCCGGGTTATTCTGGGTGGCTAACCCTCCCTACCCCGGGTTATTCTGGGGGGCTAACCCTCCCTACCCCGGGTTATTCTGGGTGGCTAACCCACCCTACCCCGGGTTATTCTGGGTGGCTAACCCTCCCTACCCAGGGTTATTCTGGGTGGCTAACCCTCTCTACCCCGGGTTATTCTGGGTGGCTAACCCTCCCTACCCTGGGTTATCCTGGGTAACTAACCCTCACTACCCCGGGTTATCCTGGGTAACTAACCCTCCCTACCCCGGGTTATCCTGGGTGGCTAACCCTCCCTACCCCGGGTTATCCTGGGTGGCTAACCCTCCCTACCCCAGGTTATCCTGGGTGGATAACTCTCTACCCCGGGTGGCTAACCCTCCCTACTCCAGGTTATCCTAGGTGGCTAACCCTCCCTACCCCGGGTTATCCTGGGTGGCTAACCCTCCCTACCCCAGGTTATCCTCGGTGGCTAACTCTCTCTACCCCGGGTTATCCCGGGTGGCTAACCCTCCCTACCCCTTGTTATCCTGGGTGGCTAACCCTTCCTACCCCGGGTTATCCTGGGTGGTTAACCCTCCCTACCCCGGGTTATCCTGGGTGGCTAACCCTCCCTACCCCGGGTTATCCTGGGTGGCTAACTCTCTCTACCCCGGGTTATCCTGGGTGGTTAACCCTCTCTACCCCGGGATATCCTGGGTGGATAACCCTACCTACCCCGAGTTATCCTGGGTGGCTAACTCTCTCTACCCCGGGTTATCCTGGGTGGTTAACCCTACCTACCCCGGGTTATCCTGGGTGGCTAACCCTCCCTACCCCGGGTTATCCTGGGTGGCAAACCTTCCCTTATCCCCCCAACAACTACAAACAGTCGCACTGGGATGGCCCAATAGTAGAGAATATAGCCTCAGCAATGATTCAGAGTGTGTCAGGGAAGGATAGAGCCCACTTCCTTGCAGTGAGAGCTCCTCATGCAGGGGATTTTCTTTTGGCTGTTCCCAATTCCAGCCTTGGCACACGCCTCGACCAACAGACCATCCACATTGGTGTTGCCCTTTGACTTGCCGCCCCTATTCTCGCCGAACACAGGTGTATTTGTGGCAGTGAAGCAGCAGACCGATTCGGGTACCATGATCTTGTGTGTTGTAAAGATTGCAAGACATGAAGAGGTTAATAACATTATCAAGAGGAGCCTCACAACAGCCGGATGCCCAGCAGTAAGGGAGCCACCCCAACTATGCAGATCTGATGGCAGCCAAAAGCGTCCAGATGGTATCACCCTTCAAGCCTGGACAGACGGCAAGCAAGTGGTGTGGGACTACACATGTGCATCTACCTTGGCTGACACCTATCTCCAATACACCAGGGAGGAAGGATGGGCAGCTGCCACCTTCAGGGAGTCCCAGAAGTCGAGAAAATATGGAGAACTTGCCCATCATTATATGTTTGTTCCCATAGGCTCAGACCCCTTAGCTCATGGAGAAAGAGTGCATCTAAGTTCCTCAAGGAGCTGGGCAAAAGACTCAACAGGGTAACTAGGGATCCCAGGGCAGCTAGTTTTCTCTTCCAGCGACTCAGCGCTGCTGTTCAGAGGGGTAATGCATGTTGTATTTTGGGCACTCGCCCCAGCTCTGAGGAGCTGGATGAGATTCTCGCATTATAATCAGTGACAAACATGTAACAATATGTACTAGACATGTATCTCTCACACCTCATGTACTGTATATGTCATCTTTATATCAACAATGTATCTCTTAAATCTTTTGTACCATAGTATGTAATAAAATATACCTATTGGTAAAAAAAAATAGAAAAAAGAAAAGAAAAAGAAGATGGGGTGGTAGGGAAAGTGGAATATTCAAATGGCATCAGGAAGAAATCCAAATTTTCTTCCTTGAAGCCTTTTTATCCACTTCTCAGAGGCTATGGGTCCCACAATTTGTACCAGAGGTGGACCCCATCCTATATATATATATATATATATATATATATATATATATATATATATATATATATATATATATATATATACGGTGAAAGAAGAAAATTTGTTATTAGTTTTCTGCCCAGTATTTGACATTTATTCTCTTTCATATATAAATATTATTTCTTAATCTGCTTCGTGATTATTTTGCCAAAATTATCGCGTGATGAAACCCTTGGCTGAGTCACACTCAGTTTGTGAAGCTGGATAATTACAAGATTATCTGCTAGGTCAGGTCAGAGGTCAAGATTACGACGCTAACACTGGTGCTAAGGTTAAGGTCATGTCAAAGGTCAGGATTACGACGCTAACACTGGTGCTAAGGTTAAGGTCAGGTCAGAGGTCAAGATTACGACGCTAACACTGGTGCTAAGGTTAAGGTCAGGTCAGAGGTCAAGATTACGACGCTAACACTGGTGCTAAGGTTAAGGTCAGGTCAAAGGTCAGGATTACGACGCTGACACTGGTGCTAAGGTTAAGGTCAGGTCAGAGGTCAAGATTACGACGCTAACACTTGTGCTAAGGTTAAGGTCAGGTCAAAAGTCAGGATTACGACGCTAACACTTGTGCTAAGGTTAAGGTCAGGTCAAAGGTCAGGATTACGACGCTGACACTGGTGCTAAGGTTAAGGTCAGGTCAAAAGTCAGGATTACGACGCTAACACTGGTGCTAAGGTTAAGGTCAGGTCAAAGGTCAGGATTACGACGCTAACACTTGTGCTAAGGTTAAGGTCAGGTCAAAGGTCAGGATTACGACGCTAACACTTGTGCTAAGGTTAAGGTCAGGTCAAAAGTCAGGATTACGACGCTAACACTTGTGCTAAGGTTAAGGTCAGGTCAAAGGTCAAGATTACGACGCTGACACTGGCACTAAGGTTAAGGTCAGGTCAGAAGTCAGGATTACGACGCTAACACTTGTGCTAAGGTTAAGGTTAGGTCAAAGGTCAGGATTACGATGCTGTCACTGGTGCTGAGGTTAAGGTCAGGTCAAAGGTCAGGATTACGACGCTGACACTGGTGTTAAGGTCAGGTCAAAGGTCAGGATTACGACGCTGACACTAGTGCTAAGGTTAAGGTCAGGTCAAAGGTCAGGATTACGATGCTGGCACTAAGGTTAAGGTCAGGTCAAAGGTCAGGATTACGACGCTAACACTGGTGCTAAGGGTAAGGTCAGGTCAAAAGTCAGGATTACGACGCTAACACTGGTGCTAAGGTTAAGGTCAGGTCAAAGGTCAGGATTACGACGCTGACACTGGTGTTAAGGTTAAGGTCAGGTCAAAGGTCAGGATTACGATGCTAACACTGGTGCTAAGGTTAAGGTCAGGTCAAAGGTCAGGATTACGACGCTGACACTGGTGTTAAGGTTAAGGTCATGTCAAAGGTCAGGATTACGATGCTAACACTGGTGCTAAGGTTAAGGTCAGGTCAAAGGTCAGGATTACGACGCTGACACTGGTGCTAAGGCTAAGGTCAGGTCAAAGGTCAGGATTACGTCGCTGACACTGGTGCTGAGGTTAAGGTCAGGTCAAAGGGCAGGATTACGATGCTGACACTGGTGCTAAGGTTAAGGTCAGGTCAAAGGGCAGGATTACGATGCTGACACTGGTGCTAAGGTTAAGGTCAGGTCAAAGGTCAGGATTACGACGCTGACACTGGTGCTGAGGTTAAGGTCAGGTCAGAGGTCAGGATTACGTCGCTGACACTGGTGCTGAGGTTAAGGTCAGGTCAAAGGTCAGGATTACGACGCTGACACTGGTGCTAAGGTTAAGGTCAGGTCAAAGGTCAGGATTACGAGGCTGACACTGGTGCTGGGTACCTTGGAGGAAATAAAAACCCTGACTCTGATCCTCTTAAAGGATAGTAGGATTATGGAAGATATAATGGGTAGAAGGAGAAGGGAAGACATGATAATGGATAGAAGGGTCAGGGGGACATGACAACGGACACGAGGATCAGGGGGACATGGGAATAGATAGGAGAGACATGATAATGATAATGGGTTGAAGGATCAGTAAAGACATGATAACAGATAGAAGGATCAGTAGACATATACCTTGAGTCTACCTGGAGGGAATTTCGGGGATCAACGCTCTCGCGGCCCGATCCATGACCATACCTCTAGGTGGATCAGAGCCTGATCAACTAGGCTGTTACTGCTGGCCGCACGAAGTCCAACATAAGAACCACAACCCGGCTGATAAGGCACTGACTTTAGGCATCTGTCCAGCTCCGTCTTGAAGACAATCAGGGGTCTATTGGTAATTTCCCTTATACCTGGTGGGAGGCTGTTGAACAGTCTTGGGCCCCAGACACTTGTGTTTTCTCTTAGTGTATCAATGGGGGTGTTACACCGCCTGCCCAATCTTTTGCTTGATTTCGTAGGGAGTGATTTCTGTGTGCAGATTAGGGACGAGTCCCTCCAGGATTTTCTAGGTGTAGATTATGATATATCTCTCTCGCCTGCATTCCAGCGAGAGCAGTAGTTAAGGTGTTTGACAGAAAGAAGGAGCACCGCAGAAGGCCTACTGGCCTATGCGAGGCATGTCCAACTCTCACCCATGCACACACTCTCATGTATTTATCTAACCTATTTTTAAAACAGCACAAGGTTTTAGCTTCAATAACTAGGGAGTTTGTTCCACTCATCTACAACTCTATTAAAAAACCAGTGCTTTTCTATATTCTCTCTAAATACAAAATTTTCCAACTTGAAACCATTGCTGGGAGTCCTGTCTTGGCTGGATATTTTTAGCAAGCTATATACATCCCCTTTATTTATTCCTGTTTTCCACTTATACACCTCAATCATATCCTCCCTAATTCTACGCCTTTCTAGAGAGTGCAGATTCAGGGCTCTCAGTCTATCCTCATAGGGAAGATTTCTGATACATGGGATCAACTTTGTCATCCTCCTCTGTACGTTTTCCAGAGCATTTATATCCATTCTGTAATACGGTGACCAGAACTGTGCAGCATAATCTAAATGAGGCCTAACCAAGAATATATAGAGTTGAAGAACAACCTGAGGACATCTATTATTTATACTTCTTGATATGAAGCCAAGGATTCTGTTTGCTTTATTGCGAACACTTATGCACTGTTGTCTTGGTTTTAGATTACTACTAACCAGAACTCCTAAATATTTTTTTACAATCAGTGATATTAAGATCTACATTAATTAGTTAACAAATGTCAAGGTTATTTTTCTTTCCAACGCTAAGAACTTTGTATTTGCCTGTGTTAAACTGCATCTCCCACTTCTCCGACCATTGCATCAGTCTTATTCAGATCTTTCTTCAGAATTAATTTCTTGGTCTGTTTTGGTGTCATTGGCAAACTTGCGTGTGTCACTATGTAATTTTTCACATTATGTCCTTGTATTGGTAAAGCTACTGGCTGGCGAAACATCTACAAATAAAGATACCTAGATGTTGCACGTGTGTCTAATTCTGCTTGTCACTATTTATTCCCTCTCTATCGTTTATGTAAATTGTGAACAACAAGGGGCCCAACACTGACCCCTGTGGAACACCGCTTGTGACGTGTTCTCACTCTGCTTTCTCCCCATTTGCGCAAACCGTCCGTCGCCTATCCGTCAACCACGCCTATATCCATAGAAAAAAATTTCTTCCTATTCCATGTGCCTCTACTTTCTTCAATAGTCTCCGATGTGTAACTCCATAAACACAATATCATATTCATTACCATGATCTACCTTCTCAAATACCTTAGTGAATAAAGTTAGTAAATTCGTAAGACAATAACACCCCTTTGTAAAACAGTGCTGAGATTCATTAATCAATTTATGTCTCTCAAGGTGACTTCGAAATGCCTCTGCAGTTACTGAAGCCATCAATTTTCCCACATTGGAGGTTATGCTTATTGGTCTATGATTCGAAGCTAAGGACCTGTCACCTGCTTTGTAGATTGGTATCACATTTGCCATTTTCCACTTATCTCGTACTATGCCCGCTGAATAGACTTGTCAAAGGTTTGCTACGTTCCCCCGTACATTACTTTAAAACCCTTGCAAACAGTTCGCCAGGGCCTCGGGATTTGTTACGTTTTAATTTATCTTTTTGTTTAAGAACCATGTCACTAGTGACTGATCGATCATAACTTATTTTCGACCTCTTCTATATAATTTATTATTACTGGAATTTCGCTAGTAACTTCCTGTGTAAAAACTACCGAGAGGAAATAAGTTTAAAATTCTACATATTTCTTTGTCGATCTCGGTGACATGACCCGAGTAGCTTTTGAGTGGATCTATCTTGTCCCTAATCTTACTTCTGTATACCTTAAAGAAACCTTTAGGGTTAATCTTCGAATCCCTTGCGACTTTAACCTCATAATCTCTCTCTGCTTTTCTTATTCCCTTTTTTTCTTTTTTATTTCTTAACTGTCCTCCTTTTTAATCACCAGTAAATGTGCCTCTTTTGACCTGTGAGGTGTTTTAATCTATTGCTTATCCATTTAGGGTTATTTTTGTTTGATCTAATTTTCCTATGTGGAACATAAGTTTGTCTGTACAGCTAGAACTATGTTCTGAAAAACGTTATATTGGCAACCATCACCAACTACCTGACAAATAGTCAGGTCATTCCAGTTCAATCCACCCAGGTAATTTCTCAGTTCTCTGAAATTGGCCAAGTGGAAGTCTGGGACAGAGAGTTGATTGCCATTTTTAGGGCAATTTCATGACATTTTGAAACTGATTTGTGATCACTTTCCCCAAGCTCATCATTAACCTCAAGATTATTAATTAGTGATTCCTTGTTGACAAGAACCAGGTCAATCAGGTTATTTCCACTAATTGGTTCTTTCACAAACTTTTTTAAAAAGCAATCCTGAATCGTATCAAGAAAGTCGCTAAACTCAATATTTCCTGTCAAATTGCTCCAGTCAATTTGTCTAAAGATAAAATCTCCCATTGACACAACTTTTTCATATCTAGATGCCTCATGAATTTCATCACATAGAAGTTTACTGCACTCCCTATCAAAATTTGGGGGCCTGTAAATCACACCCAAGATAAGTTTTACACGGCCTTCAAGAAGCTGTAACCAAACAGATTCAGTGGCTGACGCTTCTAATTTTATATCTTGTCTAACACAACAATTTAAATTATCTCTGACAAACATCGCCACTCCACCACCCTTCCTGTTGACCCTATCAGTGTGGAATAATTTATAACCTTGTTTGTGGCATTCATAAGGCATTTCTCTATCTTTCAGGTTGAACCAGGTCGCTGTTATAACAATAATATCTATGCTTCCTGCACATGCATTTAAACTTAGCTCATCTATTTCATTTCTAATGCTGTTAAATTAGACACATATGCAACACTTGGGTATCTTTATTGAGGAAACGTTTCGCCACACAGTGGCTTCATCAGTCCAATACAAAGAAGAAAGTAGTAATAAAAGGAGGAGTTTGAGGTAATCAGTCCCTCGGCCTGGAGTCGATGTGTTCAGTCCATCAATCTTGAAGTAAATACAATATAAGGAAAATAGAAGTTGCTTATATACTGTAGACAGGTGAGATGAAGCAGGAGGAGGCGGGGTCATAGTAGTATCATCCACTAGTCGAAGTAAGTCCTTGTCCAAAGGTTTGGACAAATGTTGAAGAATCCTTTTGTATCAAGATCCCAAGAAGTTGCTGTGTCAGACAGGATGTAGATGAATGGTTCAGAGAACCGACAAGTTGTTAAATTAGACACATATGCAACACTTGGGTATCTTTATTGAGGAAACGTTTCGCCACACAGTGGCTTCATCAGTCCAAAACAAAGAAGAAAGTAGTAATAAAAGGAGGAGTTTGAGGTAATCAGCCCCTCGGCCTGGAGTCGATGTGTTCAGTCCATCAATCCATCAATCAAGATTGATGGACTGTGTTCAGTCCATCAATCCATCAATCAAGATTGATGGACTGAACACATCGACTCGGCCGAGCTGATCCTCAAACTCCTCCTTTACTACTTCTTCTTTGTTTTGGACTGATGAACCACGTGTGGCGAAACATTTCTTCAATAAAGATACCCAAGTGTTGCATATGTGTCTAATTAACAACTTGTCGGTTCTCTGAACCATTCATCTACATCCTGTCTGACAGCAACTTCTTGGGATCTTGATCAAAGGATTCTTCAACATTTGTCCAAACCTTTGGACAGGACTACTCGACTAGTGGATGATACTCATGACCCCGCCTCCTCTGCTCATTCACCTGTCTACAGTATATAAGCAACTCTTTGCCTATATTGTATTTACTTCAAGATTGATGGACTGACATCGACTCCAGCGAGGACTGATTACCTCAACTCCTCTTATTACTACTTTCTTCTTTGTATTGACTGATGAACACTGTGTGGCAAACTTTCTCAATAAGATACCCAAGTGTTGCATATGTGTCTAATTTAACAACTTGTCGGTTCTCTGAACCATTCATCTACATTTCTAATGCTCCTACTATTAGTATAGTAAACCTTAAGGGAGCTAGTCACTTGCTGCCCTCTACTTTCTCCCTTTGAATGCTGACCTGTTCCATTGCATTTATCAGTAACTGTATGACTAATAATGTCTTTTAAACATATCCCTGAGGTATCCAGGTAATATCTACTGTTTACGTCACTTGTACCTCAACCTGTTTGTGTGCGACACACCCATACCTCTATTTTCCATCAGTTTAAAGTCCTAGACAACTCAGCAACAACCACCTTGTTCGAGTTGGATAATGCTGCTATTTCTGCCCAAGGAGATATACCCCATCCCTTGCATACGTATGTTTGCAGTAGAACTTGTCCCAGATGTCAGTGAATGGGATTGCAAGTTTCTTGCAGTACCTGTCTCGTCAGCAGTTTACACCAATTGCCTTAGACATCTATTCATTGCCCACTCCCCTTCTAGACAAGATACTACATATGATCGAGACCCCTCCCTTAAACCCAATTAAATCTATAGCTGTCCTGTACTTATCTAGCAGTTCCCGTCTCCTGTCCTTCCCATTATCATTTTTACCTGCATTGAGGCATATAATGACCTTGTTCCCATTATCTAACATGATATTATCCAACCTGTTGACTACGTCACCAACACCAACTGCAAGGAAACACACACTTTGGCTTACCTTCCTATCTCTGTTACAGAAAGCACAGTCCATATATCTTACCTGTGAGTCACCGACCACAAAGATATAAGAACGTAAGAACATAAGAAAGGAGGAACACTGCAGCAGGCCTGTTGGCCCATACTAGGCAGGTCCTTCACAATCCGTCCCAAGAAATAAGCTTTGATAATTCTATTTACTCATGTGCAAGTCCCACTCAAATCCAACCCCTCTCACTCATGAATTTATCCAACCTAAATTTGAAACTACCCAAGGTCCTAGCTTCAATAACCCTACTAGGCAGACTGTTCCACTCATCAACTACCCTATTTCCAAACCAATACTTTCCTATATCCTTTCTAAATCTAAACTTATCTAACTTGAATCAATTATTGCGGGTTCTCTCTTGGAGAGATATCCTCAAGACCTTTTTTAGCAGGGGAGTTAGTGGTATCTTTAACCTCACTGGTCACTAAAGTACATTCGTCCTGGAGAACAGAGAAGCGATTTCCTACCTTCAAAACTTCTCTTTTTAACCTCCCTTATTTTGATGTTACTTCCTTTACTAGGAACCATTTTCCACTTATTACAGCTGCTAAGCTGCTCCTGGTAACCTGTTTCTCTTCACTAACATAAACCATTCCACATTCATTACTATACTTATCCAAGTGAATTTTCAACTTATTTTCATCTTTAACGTGAACCTCCTACAAACACAAGAACATAACACAAGAACACACAAACACAAGAACATAACACAAGAACACACAAACACAAGAACATAACACAAGAACACACAAACACAAGAACATAACACAAGAACACAAACACAAGAACATAACACAAGAACACACAAACACAAGAACATAACACAAGAACACACAAACACAAGAACACACAAACACAAGAACACACAAACACAAGAACACACAAACACAAGAACACACAAACACAAGAACACACAAACACAAGAACACACAAACACAAGAACACACAAACACAAGAACACACAAACACAAGAACACACAAACACAAGACACACAAACACAAGAAACACAAACACAAGAACACACAAACAAAAAAGAACACACAAAAGACACAAGAACACACAACACAAGAACACACAAACACAAGAACACACAAACACAAGAACACACACACACAAGAACACACACACACAAGAACACACACACACAAGAACACACACACACAAGAACACACACACACAAGAACACACACACACAAGAACACACACACACACAAGAACACACACACACACACACACACACAAGAACACACACACACAAGAACACACACACACACACACACACACACACACACAAGACACACACACACACACACACACACACACACATCAACTACCCAGCGCTCCTGGCAAGGTAATTAACCTTTACGATATAATGGCTTGAGGTCACGGTAATTATAGACGAGGCCAGGTCAGGGTCATGCAACTCAGCCTTGTAGGATGACAGATAGACAGATAGATAGACCTACACACACACACCAGGAGCTATGAATCGACCCCTGCAACCACAATTAGGTGAGTACAGATCAAGAGACAGACCGCAAACAAACCACGGACTACAGACGCAGACCACAGACAGACATATCACAGACAGACCACAGACAGACCACAGACAGATAATATCTGTAAGCTTTATGATCCATCCTTCCAAAATCTTCCATCCCCACGTCTCCTCCACCCCTCCTCCACCCCTCATCCTCCACCCCCTCTTCCTCCACCCCTCTTCCTCCACCCCTCTTCCTCCACCCCTCTTCCTCCACCCCTCTTCCTCCACCCCCTCTTCCTCCACCCCCTCTTCCTCCACCCCCTCTTCCTCCACCCCCTCTTCCTCCACCCCTCCTTCACCCTTCAGATACCTCTCCCTTCCCCAACTCACCTCCAACCCCCACTTCACACCCTCTTTTCAACCTCCCTCCTCAGCCCACCCACCCCAAATCACCCTCCCCGACCGCCCCCACCTTTTCCCATCAGCAAGTAACAACACTTGCTTACTCTACTTCTACTTTCTTATTTCTCCTTCATCAACCCATTCCATCCTTCAACTTTCTCCCTCCGTCTTCAAAATAGTCCCCCTCTCTAATTCTATTTCCCCTCCCCTAAACCATTCATGTCTATTTCTGTCCTATTCCATCCGTCTATGTCCCTGTTCTATTCCTTCCGTCTATGACTGTCCTGTTCCATCCATCTATGACTGTCCTGTTCCATCCATCTATGTCACTGTTCTTTCCATCCGTCTATGACTATGCTATTCCATCCTTCAACTTTTACATCTTTCTTCCGATTATTTATTCCATCTTTCAATTTCTCCGTCATTCTGAAAATTATTCCAATCCTCAATTTCTCCATCAGTCATCAAATTAATCGATTCTTCAAATTCTCCCTCTCTATCTAGCTACTTCGTCTCTCAATCTCTCCCTCCCTCAACTATCTTATCGTCTCCTTCTTAATTCCTTATCAACCTATTCCATCTCTCAGTTTTACTCTCTCCATCTCCAAACTTTTCCATTCCTGTAATTCTCTTCCCATCAAATTACTCCATCTTAATACGTGTCCCTCCCTATAATCCGTGACTCATAACCTTCCATTTTCCATCAGATTATCTCTCAGTTCCATCTATCTTCCTTCACTTGCTATATTTTCTCTTTCTTCTCTCATGCTTTCTTTAGTTCAGCTTTCGCCTTCACATTCCATTTCTCCTTTTCATTCCATCTCTCTCTCTCTCTCTCTCTCTCTCTCTCTCTCTCTCTCTCTCTCTCTCTCTCTCTCTCTCTCTCTCTCTCTCTTCTTACTCATTTATCAGGGTTGTTTAATAATAATAATAATAATAATAAAATTAACAAAATTGACAACACTAATTAAATAATAAAAAACTAATAATAATAATTAAACATTTTTTTTAATTAGTATTATTATTATATTATTATTAGTTTTTTAATTTTTAATTAGTGTTGTCAATTTTGTTATTTTTTGGTATTTTTGTTTAATGTATGAAAGAGGGGAAGGTACCTAGGGATTGGCAGAGAGCATGTATAGTTCCTTTATATAAAGGGAAGGGGGATAAAAGAGATTGTAAGAATTATAGGGGAATAAGTTTACTGAATATACCAGGTAAAGTGGATGGCAGGGTTATTATTGAAAGAATTAGAGGTAAGACAGAGAGTAGGATTGCAGATGAGCATGGAGGCTTTAGAGTGGGTAGGGGATGTGTAGATCAAGTGTTTACAGTGAAGCATATATGTGAACAGTATTTAGATAAAGGTAGAGAAGTTTTTATTGCACTTATGGATTTAGAAAAGGCATATGATAGTGGATAGGGGAGCAATGTGGCAAATGTTGCAAGTGTATGGAATAGGTAGTAAGTTACTGAAGGCTGTAAAGAGTTTTTATGAGGATAGTGAGGCTCAGGTTAGGGTGTGTAGGAGAGAGGGAGATTACTTCCCGGTAAAAGTAGGTCTTAGACAGGGATGTGTAATGTCACCATGGTTGTTTAATATATTTATAGATGGGGTTGTAAAAGAAGTAAATGCTAGGGTGTTGGGGAGAGGGGTGGGATTAAATTATGGAGAATTAAATGTAAAATGGGAGTTGACAGTTACTTTTTGCTGATGATACTGTGCTTATGGGAGATTCTAAAGAAAAGTTGCAAAGGTTAGTGGACGAGTTTGGGAGGGTGTGTAAAGGTAGAAAGTTGAAAGTGAACATAGATAAGAGTAAGGTGATGAGGGTATCAAACAATTTAAATAAAGAAAAAATAAATCTCACATTGGAGAGAGGGATTATGGAAGAAGTAAATGTTTTCAGATATTTGGGAGTTGACTTGTCAGCAGATGGGTTTATGAAGGATGAGGTTAACCATAGAATTGATGAAAGGAGTGACCTAACCATGGAGTTCCCAATCCATGAACCTGCTTCTCCTGGGCCCCTTCCTGATACCGCACCCTGTTCTGACCTTGCCTCGTTATTTGACCACTCTTCGGACATTTCTAATGCCCTTGTACCTCCTGCTGGTGCTGTTTCGACACCTGGTCCAGGTACCAGGTGAGTGGTGCGTCGAGGTATCTGTGGAGACATAAAACGTTATCCATGGAGGCAAAGAAGAGAATGTACGAAAATATAGTGGTACCAACACTCTTATATGGGTGTGAAGCATGGGTTGTAAATGCTGCATCGAGGAGAAGGCTGGAGGCAGTGGAGATGTCCTGTCTGAGAGCAATGTGTGGTGTAAATATTATGCAGAAAATTCGGAGTGTGGAAATTAGGTGTGGAGTTACTAAAGGTATTTGTCAGAGGGCTGAAGAAGGGTTGTTGAGGTGGTTTGGTCATTTAGAGAGAATGCATCAAAGTAGAATGACTTGGAGAGCGTATAAATCTGTAGGGGAAGGAAGGCGGGGTAGGGGTCGTCCTAGAAAAGGTTGGAGGGAGGGGGTAAAGGAGGTTTTGGGGGCGAGGGGCTTGGACTTCCAGCAAGCATGTGTGAGCGTGTTAGATAGGAGTGAATGGAGACGAATGGTTTTTGGGACCTGAATAGCTGTTGGAGTGTGAGCAGGGTAACATTTTGCGAAGGGATTCAGGGAAACCAGTTAATTGATTTAGTTGGACTTGAGACCTGGAAATGGGAAGTACAATGCCTGCACTTTAAAGGAGGGGTCTGGGATAGTGACAGCTGGGAGGGACTATTCTCAGCTGTCGTGTCTGAGCGCCTCTGCAAAGACAGTGATTATGCATGAGTGTGGTGAAAGTGTTGAATGATGATGAAAGTATTTTCTTTTTGGGGATTTTCTTTCTTTTTGGGTCACCCTGCCTCGGTGGTCACCCTGCCTCGGTGGTCACCCTGCCTCGGTGGTCACCCTGCCTCGGTGGGGGACGGCCGACTTGTTGAAAGAAAAAAATAATAATAATCATAATAAAGTTAACTGCAATACTAATAAAAATAATAATCGTTTCAGTTTTACTCTCTATTTATCTCTTTAATTATCCTTTCTTTCTCTCTCCCGAGGAACCACATTCTGCCATACTCAATGCCAGCACCAACAATTTGCTCACAACCATCAGTCCACCTTTTCTCCCTCTTCCTTCCCACTCTCCCTTTTTTCCTCTCTGCCCCTTTCCCCTACATCTCCCTTTACCCCTTTCCCTTTAATTAAAAACAGAAAAAACTGGATTACATTTATTTAACCATCAATTTGGTAAAAATTTCAATTTATTCCAAAATTGCAATCAGAATACACTCCTTAACTTGATGCTGGTGAGGGGGCTCTTGATCCCAGGAATTGGACTTGTCCACCCCTATCCTTTGATCGAATTTTGTCCCTCCTATTCCCCCTTACGGGTTTAGTGCTTCCCCCTAAATGTATTAATTTTGAGAAGTGATTAGAAAAATTATATAACTATGAATATGAGACCGAAACGTTGAAGAAAATGAGACTTTTAATTGGCAAACGTTTCGGTCTCTGTAGGCATGGTTTTCCTGGAGTGAAACGTTTCTTAATTACCCGTTTTGAGTTCTCATTCACGTGTTCTATCCCTTGGTTACAAAGACACTCATCAGAGCCTGGCCTTTATTAGAGAACGTTTCGCCCGAAGAATTTTTAAAGAGTTACCTTTGAGCGAAATGTTGACTGATATTTCTCTCAGAGCTGTGCTTTTTGAGGTTACCAGATTTGAGCGAAACGTTTCCTTATGCTTTTTATGATTGGCACATACAGCTTTTTTGAGATTATCATATTAGGGCGAAAAGTTACCTATTGTTTCCCTCAAAACTGAGCTTAGTCATCTAATCGAAACGCTGCCTTTATAAAGCCTTGTTCTGCTTTTAGTACCTTTGTCATTTAATCAAAATGCTGCCTTTATAAAGACTTGTTCTGCTTTAAGTACCTTTGTCATTTAATCAAAATGCTGCCTTTATAAAGCCTTGCTCTGTTTTAAGTACCTTTGTCATTTAATCAAAATGCTGCCTTTATAAAGCCTTGCTCTTCTTTATGTACCTTTGTCATTTAATCAAAATGCTGCTTTTATAAAGCCTTGCTCTGCTTTAAGTACCTTTGTCATTTAATCAAAATGCTGCCTTTATAAAGCCTTGCTCTGCTTTAAGTACCTGTGCTTTACTTTTCGGCATTTTGTCTACCCCAAAATTAGTAAAATAATTGAAAATATTAATCTTGAATGTTGGCTGGTAAGCCAGTGGAAGGTCGAGGTCATATGATCAATGATCCAGTGACTGGATCATTGATCATTGATCATCAGAGAGGAGTCAAATAAGAACAGCATACACTGTTCAACAGTCATATACAACCCACCACTAAACAGCAGGAGCCATCAACAAAAAGGTGAGGGTGGGGGCCATAGTATGGAGAAATTTTCTCCAACATGGGGTGGCGACTCTTCTCTAGGGGGCTTAGCCCCCCTCTCTCTCTACATTCCCATCCTGATGGTGCAGGTGTAGACTAAGGCGGGGGGGTCACAACCTCTTCTTCTTCCTATTAGCAGAAATAAAGCAGGATCTTGTAAAGCAACGAAGTATTAGAAGAGCATCCGTATCTTATCATATGTTCCTTACTCACTCTGCAGCTTTAGACTCTCACTAAATTGGATGCAGATCAAGAGCAGATAAATTGGATACATGATATTTGTATGTGGACAATGGCTCTTCCCTCTTGCAGGAGAATCGGGCGAATCTACAACATAATATATTCAAGTGTCTGAGAAAACTTCTATTTTCAAAGACCATTAAAAAATCGAAATAATATGCCTCTAACCTGATAATATAACTAGTGGCATTAGACTCAATAACCTGCACCTTTGAGTCAAGGAATCCACACTCGGTGATTCAATTAAGTCATCAGAGCTGGTACTTATGCTCATAGACATTATGTCAGTATAAATTCGAGTGTAAATAGAGGTGCTGGAGTCTCATCGAGCCAGATTGCGATCATGGTCAATGAATTAACTAGTTACAATGAAGCGAGTGAACAAGTGTTGCCAGCAAAGCCACGCTACATTGAAATGTAGAATGTCCATGGTCGTATCCACATATACTTCTTATCCGTGTGTTCTTCATGAAACTTAAGTCATGCCCAACAATCTCCAGAAAGGACGCAAATGTAACTAATGTGACATTTTATTGTGGCAACGTTTCGCTCTCCAGGAGCTTTTTCAAGCCGTTACAAGCGATACATGGACACAGATGGTATATATATACTCTCCAAGTGAGGTGTAATACTAGTGGTGGTAGAAGTAGTAGTGATATAAGTTGTAGTAGTAGTAGTAATACAATAAGGTAGAACAATCAATTTGCACATGAGTAAATGGTGATAAAACAATTACATGGGTAGTATAAAAATAGGTTAAACAAATATTTCTGCTGGAGGTTGGAATAGAGAAGGCCTGTAGCAGTGTTCCACATCTACGATGTGCTTGTGTTGAATTAGCAGGAGAGACTATGTGATGGTAGGGTTCACTGTTTTCAGGAGGATTCTTGCTAAGACTTCAGAGATGGTGAAGCTGCCTTTGTATTAGAAACAGCGATAAGTGCTGATTCAAGGCACTTGCGTCTACGGAAATTAGTCGCAGCCTCCAACCTCATATCTTCAATCAAGCCGTCGATACCAGATTGAACGGCATACTAATGTCAAGGGTTCCCTCTACACCAGGCTAATAGCATCACTGCAATGCCTGGAATTAGGTGTTAGGAGAGTAGAGCAATCCATCAAAGCCGTGACATGAGGGTGATTGCCCAAACCCTGGTAAGACTTACTAGGTGACATACCTGAAATATTGAAGAATATAGGTCTTCAGGGCGAGTGTTAATCCTGGTCATAAATGCTCTATTACAGCCCAGTAGGAACTAAGATAACCTACATCAAAGGGGATCCCAGGCTACGGCTGCTGGGGTCTTGAACTGTCATTGAAAAGATGAATACCCAAGACCAACAGTGGTCTTTTTATTGTATTCTTATAGTTCTATAATCCTCCACAAAAGGAGAAAGATAAAAGCCTATAGGAGCAATGTTTAGCTACTGATCATGGGAGGCTTTAACTTTAAGGAGATAAAGTGGGTGAATTTGGAGCCACATGGGGTTAAGATGGTCATGGCGATGGAAAACCTTACATGCCAATAGGTTTGGAACACAACCAGAGAGAGAGAACGTACTGATCCAGCAATATTGGACTCTACTTTCACATTTAGCAAATCTGAAGTAGGTGAAAGAGAATACGAGAGGCCCCTTGGTGCCAGCAACACACTACTGAGTTTTGAATACTAGTGGAGGTAAACACTGAGAGAAATATAGCACAGTAAGAAAGGAAGAAACGAGACTTAAAAAAAAAAGAATGCACATGTATGAGACAATTCCTGAGTGCAACTGGAAAGTGTCGGAGCAAAAGAGAAATTCATTCCCAGGAGAGAGAAAGCAATCGAAGAAGCAGAGTGAACCCATGGTTCATCCAGAGACGCAGAAAGAGGCAAAAGCAAGAGGTTCAAGAGTATGGGAAGGAAATAAAAAAATAAAAACAGAGGAGAACATGGAATTGAACAGAAGGGCCAGAAATAAATATGCATGGGTTAGAAGAAGGAAAAGAAGAGTAAAGAACTAGGTAATTAGTCTGATGAAGGAAGGAGGAAAGCTCACAAGAAATGACCAGGAAATCTGCCCGAATCTGAACAACAGACTGAATTAGGTTTCTCATAATAACTGAGGATGTAACCAGTGGTTCAAATAGAAAAAGTACATCAACGAGTATTGGACACAATACACACAGCAGTCTACCTGGATGGTGTTCAGGGAGTCAACGCCCCAGCTGCCCGGACCATGACCAGTCCTCGAGCAAGCTAAATACGGCGAAGACAACAGGACCAGATAAAACCTCTCCATTTCCGAAACTGACAGCCCAGTGTGAACCACTAGCTAAAATCTTCAACAAGTCATTTGACAGAGTGCAACTGCTAGAAGAGTGTGTTACTGTAATGCATAATTTCTAAAGTTATAGAGAGATTAATCAGAAGGGTTGTAGAACACCTTGGAAGGAGTGGATAAATGATTGAGTTCTAAGACAAGGTAAGAGAAATGAGTGAGTGAGAGTGAGACTAGGAATATGTTCGTACAGCATAATGGTATCAACGAAATACAGTTGATCAAATGAAATCGTTGGCCCTCAGATTGATCCAACTTCATCGTGTTCCCTACTTGTATGTCTCATAACAATAGGATTTTAAATGAACTGAAGTAGGTAATAGCTCTTAGCTTGTAAATAAAGCTAGGAACTTTAACCTAACCTTGTAGAACCCTGTGTAAAAAACAGATAAGAGTTTCTGGACTGCATATTATTTTAGACTGTAAGAAGGCGTTTTACACAATACCGCGTTCGAGACTTACCTTGCCTTTGAAGAGTTTCGAGAGTTTATCTACTCTTGGAGCCCGACCATGGGCCAGGCTCGTCTGGTGCTTGCCTGGTCTACCAGGATGTTGCTGCTGGAGGCCCGCTGCCCCACATATCCATCACAACCTGGTTGATTTGGCACCTGGTGAAGATACTTGTCCAGTTTCCTCTTGAAGGCTTCTACACTGGTTCCAGCTGTGCTTCTGATATCTTCTGGTAAGATGTTGAATAGTCTGGGACCCCGGATGTTAATACAGTGTTCCCTTATTGTCTCCACCGCACCCCTGCTCCTTACTGGGTTTATTTTACACTTCCGCCCATATCTCTCACTCCAGTATGTTATGGCAGTGTGCAGATTTGGGACCAGACCCTCGAGTACATTCCAGGTATATATTATCATGTATCTCTCTCTCCTCCGCTCCAATGAGTACATGTTCAAAACTTGAAGGCGTTCCCAGTAATTTAGGTGCTTTATTGGCTCAATGTGAGCCGTAAATGATCTCTGTATTTGTTCCAGCTCTGATATTTCTCCTGCTTTGAACGGGGCCGTCAGCACTGAGCAATATTCTAAATGAGGGAGCACTAGCGATTTGAAGAGTGTCACCATCGGCATTATTTAACTTGTTTTGAAAGTTCTCAATACCCACCCCGTCATCTTCCTGGCTGTCGTGATCTTTGTCTTGTTATGGTCTTTAAAAGAAAGTTCAGCTGACATAATTATTCCCAGGTCTTTTACGTGTTTCTTTCGTTCTATGTGGTGACCCTCTTGAGTTTTGTATATAGTGTTTCTTTTGAGTTCTTCATTCTTTCCATACCTAAGCAGCTGAAACTTATCACCACTGAACGTCATGTTGTTCTCCACTGCCCACTGGAAAACTCTGTTTATATCTTCCGGTATTTTTTCAGTGTCTTCTACCGTAGTGACTTTCATGCTTATTTTATTGTCATCTGCAAATGTTGATACAAAAGTGTGCTGGGTGTTTTTATCTATGTCTGCTATGAGGATGAGAAACAGCAGAGGTGCCAGAACAGTGCCTTGGGGCACTGAGCTATTGACTGAGACACATTCTCGAGAAGCAGGCAGGAATAACATCGAAGACAGGGAGGAAGCAAAGTGATTGTAGATAAATGATTCAGAGAACCGACAAGTTGATAAATTAGACACATGTGCAACACCTGGGAATCTCATCAATAAAGATATTCAAGTGTTGTCACGCTTACCTGGGCAAAGTGACTGCCCAGGTAAGCGTGACAAGTGGGGTTCTGTGAGTACCTGTACCTGGTCCTCTGTCATTTCTAATGTACACGATCAACATGATTGAAAAATACACACATACACATTGTTAAACATTTAAACACGGATATCTTCACCACGAGTGCATTCTGCTGTCCTGATATAATCAGCTGGAACAAAAAGAATATACAAAACCCGCACACAGGAGAGGGGAACTTACGACGACGTTTCGGTCCGACTTGGACCATTTACAAAGTCACAATATATGTGTTCTTTAAAAGAATGTATAGTACGTGAAGCCAGGTGTATGAGTGGGGTAACAACAAAATGGGAGAATGGGGCCACTGGCTTTAAAATTATGTAGGATAAATGTTTGAGTTTTTGAGTTAGAGAAGGAATTGCCCAGGGTGGGCAGCAGGCTTCATGCAGTGCTTCTCTCTGTAAGGGGGCATTTAAAGGCAGCATCACTGGGGATTACCAATCGTTTAGCCAGGGCTTTGGTTAAGATTTGTTCGGATTTTTAACCAAGAAGGTTAGCCACCCAGTATAATCCAAGAAAGTCAGTGCGTCATCAAGAACTTTTTTTTCCATTATGGTCCTTAAATCTTGTTCCCCAGGATGCCACCCACACCAGTCAACTAACACCCAGGTAACTACTTACTGCTAAGTGAAAAGGGACAGCAGGTGCAAGGAAGCACGCCCAACATTTCCATCCGTGTCGGGGATCGAGCCACGGACACTCAGTGTGTGAGGCTAGAATGTTGCCAACCGAGCCAGGGCAGCTGGATTTCTGAGATATGCAGTTGAAAACCCCTATAACGGCAGCTTCCTAATACTTTAGGTCCTCAAAATCGATTCTCAGTATCAGTTTTAGTTTATTCCGCTGTATGATGTATTCCGCTGTATGATGTATTCCGCTGTATGATGTATTCCACTGTATGATGTATTCCGCTGTATGATGTATTCCACAGCTGGTGAATATAAATAATATTTTAGTGCCTTTAGCTACATGTTTACAAATGTTAGGAAACTCTGAGTTGCAGCGACCTCAGTGTTTTACCTACGTACTATTGCACTCAATATGATAGTATGCAATACTGTCAAGTTGATTAGACACTTGTGCAATAGATTGAGACACTTATGCAACACATGGGAATCTTCATTAAAATTCCTATATGTTGCATAAGTGTCTCAATCTTCAACTTGTCGGGTTTCAAACCATTTATCACAACTTTATTTATATTTTCTCCGCCTCACCTTGACAGTATATAAGTCTCCACTGAGTTACTTTAGCTTCACGTTGTTCCAGACTATGGAGCAAAAGTGTACCATACCACGGGTGGGGTTCGAACCCGCGGTCAGAGTCTCGAAACTTCAGACCGTCGCGACAGTCTGGAGTTTTGAGACTCTCTGACCGCGGGTTTGAACCCCAGCCGTGGTATGGTTTGTTTGCAATCGTGCCATTACGATTTCGTGAGTCTTGCTATAATAATCATTATTATTTTTATTATTATTCTTGTTATTAACATTATTTGATCTTTTTGTTATTATTATTTTATAATTATTAATGATTTTATTATAACTATTATTATTATTATTATAGTGTCGTCACTGAAGCATCTCTTTAAACTAATTCCCCCCAAAAGTTCATCAGGCTTAGCTGATTTTCTTACATATAAAACACCCCAAAACTGAATATAAAGAAGGCATAAATATGTAAGCGTTGGCGGTGGGTTATAATTTGAAGACGACTTATCACCGCCTTACATAGTGGATTAGACGCTGTAACCTCCCCCGCCTTGGGCTTATACCCGCTATATTAACTTTAATTACTCCTCTGCCATTAATTAATTCAGCAATCCTCCCATTTATTGCTAAACACCATCATATATATAGGAAGGAGGCCGTACTTTCTTTCCCTTGGGCCGGGATAAGCAGAAACCTCGCTTACACGAACGATCAGTGTAAACAAGACGAAGTTTGTTTTCGTTTTCGAGAGGAATCCGGATTTGTGTCCTGGAGGAGCAGGTAAATGATCGGAGATGGTTCAGTCCTGGAGTGTTGGATATCGTTTGTAGCTGGAATAATGGAATCAGACGCCAAGGGAAAGACGAATTTAGCCGGTGTCAGGAAATAGAAGCAATTATAGGGCGTTGTCCGATCCTATCAACGTGGGTTTGGTCTTGGCGAGACGGAAACATGTAGAGATGAGATGAATAACGCGACGCGATACAGGCCCATAGAAATCTGATCATGTGTATGTGAAACAGTGTGAGGTGTAGGACATTTGTTGAGAAGACGTTTCG
>WNWK01002509.1:205000-206574 GCA_009830355.1 Cherax destructor
TGATCTGATTTCCTTATTAGGAACATAAGTTGTCTGAGCAGCTAGAACTATTCTCTGGAAAACGTCATATTGGCAATCACCACCTACATGACCCACTGTCAGGTCATTCCAGTTCAGCCTACCCAGGTAATTTTTCAGTCCTATGAAATCAGCCAGGCGGAAGTCAGGGACAGAGACTTGATTGCCATTATTAGGGTAATTCCATGATATATTAAAACAGTGATTTGTGATCACTTTCCCCAAGCTCATCATTAACCTCAAGATTATTAATTAGCAATTCCCTGCTGGCAAGAACCAAGTCTAGCAGGTTATTTACTCTAGTTGGTTCTGTCACAAACTGTTTCAAAAACAATCCTGAATCGTATCAAGAAAGTCACTTGACTCTAAATTGCCTGTCAAATTGCTCCAGTCAATTTGTCTAAAGTTGAAATCTCCCATTAGCACAACATTTTCATATGTAGATGCCTTACGAATTTCATCCCATAGAAGTTTACTGCACTCCCTATCAAGATTTGGGGGCCTGTAAATCACACCCAAGATAAGTTTTACACGGCCCTCAAGAAACTGTAATCAAACAGATTCAGTGGCTGACGCTTCTAATTTTATATCTTGTCTCAGGTCTTTTGTTCTTGAACTGGCGTCAGGTCGTAACACGTGGTATACACATTATGGGGAAGGGGGATGCTTTAAAAACCATATAAGGCCAAGGAACGACTAGAGAGGAAACAGAGGTTGGTGACAGGTCCGGTGAGCGGAGCTCTGGACAGCGTGTGTACTGGGCCACGCAGTGCGAATCTCGGGTCAGTTGGTTAATTAAGAGTGAGTATAAGTCCGTGTTACTGATAACATCTACCCTTTCCCCTGGTAATAAGTCTCATAGGTCAATGGTTATAGTATGTAATTCTCCATCAGGATATAATGTATTCTCCCATTTTTATTTGTACTTTCTTATGCTATTCTCTATTTTGTTAAGCACTGGGATAATACAGGAGACGGGCTCACTTGCTGGGATACAGGCAGAGTGGGTGAAGGTCTCACATTCTAACCCACTGGCCCATCCAATCCTACAAAGATCACGCACCCAGTAAGCTAGGTATATATATATATATATCACGTCTGGGGAGTGTCATAGCTCCCCAAGTGTTGTTCTAGACCACTAAGCCAGCTTTCTTGAGGCATCTGGGACTGAGTGGTCTAGAGCATCATTTGGGAAGCTATGGCACTTCCCAATCGTGGTTTTTGTTCTGTATATTTCGACCCCTCTTCTGGGATCCTCTTCAGCAGATACACATGTGGAAGGAGAGTATGAATTTATAATGAAGGTTGCACCTCTTACTCTTCAGGGTGATAAGGAATGTCAGGTTAGCTTCCTGGCCGCTTTGTTTGCAAGATTTACTACGTGGTTCTTCATAATCAGTTTGGAGTCAAATTTCACTTCGAGGATATTAACTTCATCCCCTGGCTCCAGAACTCTCCCATTCATTCTTACCACTGCAATAACATTACCATCATGGTGCCTAGAGACCATCATTCGTGTTTTCTCATGAGAAAATGTTACCTGCCATCGTTTTCCC
>WNWK01002510.1:0-12500 GCA_009830355.1 Cherax destructor
CCTTACTACAGGATGGATATAGATTCATTGGAGAACATACAAAGAAGAATGACTAAAATGATTTACAGTATAAGAAATCTCCCGTATGAAGATAGACTTAGAGCGTTGAATCTCCACTCTCTGGAGAGACGTAGAATGAGGGAGATATCATCGAGGTGTACAAGTGGATGATGGGCATAAACAAAGGAGATATTAATAAAATACTGAGGATATCGAACCAAGTAAGAACGAGAAATAACGGATTTAAATTGGATAAATTTAGATTTAGAAAGGACATAGGCAAGTACTGGTTTTCGAACAGAGTTGTAGATGCGTGGAACAATCTTCCGAGTACTGTGATAGAGGCTAGGACCTTGGGTGGCTTTAAAAAGAGATTGGACAAATATATGAGTGGGAGGGGCTGGGTTTGATTTGTGTCGTGAGTACGGGAATAAATTTTTAGGTAGTGGTGGTTTTGATAAGGACCTGCCTTGTATGGGCCAGTAGGCCTTCTGCAGTGTTCCTCCATTCTTATGTTCTTATGTAGTCTGCAGGGCGAGTGAGAGAGAGGAGGGACCTGTAGTCTGCAGGGCGAGTGAGAGAGAGGAGGGACCTGTAGTCTGCAGGGCGAGTGAGAGAGAGGAGGGACCTGTAGTCTGCAGGGCGAGTGAGAGAGAGGAGGGACCTGTAGTCTGCAGGGCGAGTGAGAGAGAGGAGGGACCTGTAGTCTGCAGGGCGAGTGAGAGAGAGGAGGGACCTGTAGTCTGCAGGGCGAGTGAGAGAGAGGAGGGACCTGTAGTCTGCAGGGCGAGTGAGAGAGAGGGACCTGTAGTCTGCAGGGCGAGTGAGAGCGATCAGCATCTCGCAGTCTGAAGCTAGGCCTAAGCCCGCGAGATGGCAGCACAAGCGTCACGTGAAATACAAAGGACGGCCACAGGTTAACTCCAGGTTAACTGACGTATATGTACTCATTGAGTTGCATTTGCCGGGGTTGAGACTCAGCTCCTAGACCCGCCTTCAAGACTGTCAATTTAAGGACCGCGGTTCGAGTCCCCCAGCCATCCTTCTGTTTATTCATGGACAATTGTTTATTACAACTTAATTTGAGTTCATAGATTATATGGCTTTGAGAGAGGTGAGAATATATCTACTGCTCAAGCTCTTGGGCTGTGGAGAAGTTGCCAGTTGAGTCAGAGTTAATGGCTCTGAGGCAGTATGTACAGGAGTACTACTTCACACATTTCTATGTTAGGTCAGCAGCCCAGACGGTAAAGTGACGGACTGTCGGGTCGAGACCCCAGCCATCCATCCTTCTGATTATGTTAAGTATTCCGCTTTGGTTTCAGGGATTGTGGAAGCTTCTTAGGTTTCCTTCCAGCAGAACTGGAGTAACTATTACATGGGAATTACCATCTCTCCAAATGGCCTTTCAGGTGTACTGTCTTACCACACAAGAAATGAAATTGATGAGGATGTCATCATTACGAAGTAAAGCATCACAAGCAAACACCAGAGAGAGAGAGAGAGAGAGAGAGAGAGAGAGAGAGAGAGAGAGAGAGAGAGAGAGAGAGAGAGAGAGATGAGAATGAGAATGAGAATCCTAAGGGGTGGGGAGAGGAAGAAGCAAAGCGGTGGGGAGGAAGGGCTTCTGGAGGTAATGAAACAAGATGGGTGGGATCGGTGGTGGGGTAGTAATGTTTTGAGGGGTAATGGTGTGGGGGTTAATGGTATGGGGGTATTGGTGTTGGTGGGGGATGGTGCAGGGGCAGGGAGTGCTGGTGGAGCGGCCACAATGCTCTCTTGTACCTCCCTCACCTCCATAACATATTGGAGGTACTGGAGGTCATGTGTGTGGGGTAGGAGGTAGCCTGAGGCATGGAGGCTTCTTGTTTACGTGCTCTTGGTTCCGGGGATCATCGCCCCCGAGACTCGGTCTCAGACCAGGTCGTCTACTTGACGTCGTGTTTAGTTAGGCTGTTACTACTCGCTCCACGCACATGAGCAATAACGGCCATGAGGAATTCGTCAATTTCCCTCTTGAAGAAAAGCAAACTGGATAAGTATCTTCACCAGGTGCCAGATCAACCAGGCTGTGATGAATATATGGGTCAGCGGGCCACCAGAAGCAACAGCTTGGTTGACCAGACAAACCTGGCCCATGGCCGGGCTCCGGCAGTAGAAAGGTTCTGAAAGGTCTTAAGCCTTCATGCTTATGGAGTTTCCTTAGTATAATTCTTCAAGTCTTGCTGGTGGACTCCTGCAGTATTTGACCCTCGGCATCACACCTCTCGTTGTCGAAACGACTTCATCTCATAAACTATCCTCGCGTCTCGTTATAATTATCCTTGCCATCATCTATCTCCTGGGCTGTCTTGTTTTCCATTTCCCTCTCCCAGTGTACATCGTTCAGGAAGTTCCTCTTAACTTCATAGTCCTCAATTTTCTGCTCTATCAATTTTTTTCTCCATTTCTGTTTTTATTAGATAATCGTGGTTTCGACCAATTCATTTAGATTTTCGAGTGAGTGTTATTGGAATGAGTATTATGGTCTGGGACCGGGCCGGGGGGCGGTGACCCTCTTTGATATACCTCTGAAGGGTTTACAAGGTTATTCTACTCCTGCATCCCAGTTCTGAGCCAGGCTTGTCTTGTCTGGTCTCACAAACATGATATTGAGAAGGCAGTCTCAAGATATCACATTGCCTGGGCAACCAGGCTGTGGTTGTTAGTGGCCCGCTGGCCCACATCCGTCACAGCCTGGTTGATCAGGCATTTGGTAAAGGTACTCGTCGAGTATCCTGTTGAGGACTTGTACACTTGTTCCAGCAGTGTTTCCGGTAAATTATCCTACGCCCTCTAGGTGTTCCTCTAACCATTTCCTCACCAGCTTAACAGATCATTTGATATACATGTCATTGACGGTGGGTTGTAGTCCATGGCTTCTTGTGATGCTTCTTTCTAAGGGTATCCAACAAGAGGCTCTAATATTCAGCCTCTTCCAGTCTGGAGAGTGTTCCAGGGGTCAACGCCACCACGGCCTGGTCCATCGGCTAAAGTAATATTATAATCTGTCTTACAGTTTGTGTGCTGGCGGCTGCTGGTGTTCTTTGAGTGTAATTAACGTCATGTAATTTATATACGAAGAAAAATAATGTAGGCTAATGAGTAATTACAGAGGATTACAGTTGTAAGAAAAGTTTCGGGGGAAGGGGTTGTGGGTGTAGCAGCAGGTGACACTGGTAGTGTCAGGTGAAGACTGGTAGTGCCAGGTGAAGACTGGTGCTCCTTTATAATAGATTACCAAGAAGTGAGTTAAGAAGAGTGTACAAGACAGTGTGGTGGCGCTGCCGGCTACCCTCTCTCTCTCATATTAATTATTGTTTTCTTGTCTTTGCAGGTAAGTACCTGAGTGTGTGTCTGGCACTCACCCACCGTCACGTGCTGCTGGACAGTGTCACCGCTACCAGCATCACAACCGTCGCTACCAACATCACTACCAGCGTTACCAGTATCACTACCGTCGCTACCATCATCACTACCACCATTACCATCTTACCTACCACCACTTCGGTTAAATTTCTTTGCAGATTTGTTTTTTTCAACTAATCTGATATTCTCTTCCTTACAATCTTCTCGAGAACTTTTGATAGTATGCACATTATTATATTTGTTGTTACGCTGAGATTTTTGTTGTTGACTGTAAGTTCCAGGTTCACTCTTGACTGTAAGTTCCAGGTTCACTCTTGACTGTAAGTTCCAGGTTCACTCTTGACTAAGTCCTAGGTTCACTCTTGACTGTAAGTTCCAGGTTCACTCTTGACTGTAAGTTCCAGGTTCACTCTTGACTGTAAGTTCCAGGTTCACTCTTGACTGTAAGTTCCAGGTTCACTCTTGACTGTAAGTTCCAGGTTCACTCTTGACTAAGTCCCAGGTTCACTCTTGACTGTAAGTTCCAGGTTCACTCTTGACTGTAAGTTCCAGGTTCACTCTTGACTGTAAGTCCCAGGTTCAGTCTGACGTTCACTTGGCTTGGCTCTTATCATGTGGAATGTAGCACAATTTGTCTAGTTTTTTTTAATTAAAACTTAAAACATTTTTTTTTGGGGTGAAAATATTTGCAAGTCTTGGAAGAATATCTGTTGTTATTTAGTAGATTACGGTATTTCTTGGGTGTTTATATGTGGGATGGTTCCGTAGACGAGAGAGGTGTGGGGAGGTGGTAGTGTGGGGAGTTGGTGTGGGGAGGTGGTGAGGGGAAGGTGGTGTGGTGGAGGTGGAGTGGGGAAGGTGGTGTGGTGGAGGTGGTGAGGGGAAGGTGGTGTGGTGGAGGTGGTGAGGGGAAGGTGGTGTGGTGGAGGTGGTGTGAGGGAGGTGGTGTGGGGGAGGTGGTGTGGGGAAGGTGGTGTGGTGGTGGTGGTGTGGGGAAGGTGGTGTGGGGGTGGTGGTGTGGGAAAGGTGGTGTGGTGGTGTGGGGGAGGTGGTGTGGTGGTGTGGTGTGGGGGAGGTGGTGTGGGGAAGGTGGTGTGGGGGTGGTGGTGTGGTGTGGGGGAGGTGGTGTGGGGAACTAGAGTGTGTCACACACTCATCATATCATTAAGTTTCTCCTCAAAGTAACTTGGTGGGTGAGGTCCATGACCGCTCACTCACACAACATGACACTCCTGCCACCACCCACAGTAACACACTATGACACTCCAGGTCCCGCTCAACTTAGCAGACTTAATGTGTTGCGAGGAAACTGGAGCACTACCTCCACCAGGTGCCAGATCAACCAGGCTGTGATGGATATGTGGGTCAATTTGCCGCCAGCAGGCCCCATTCCAGGCTGCGAGGGTAGGAAAAAAAAATCTCGAAACCAGTCACAGCCTGGCTGGGTTCCGGGAGTAGCAAGACTCTGAACTCACCCAAGGTACATAACAGTATCATGGACACAGACTTTCATTCCGGCACAAGGGCAAGACTTGAGGTGGACCACAAATAACTGTGATGGTCAACGACAGTGAATTTAACCTGCTCCGTTCTGGGAAATTGTGGAACTATGAACTGGAACAGATTAAATACAATGAAACCACTCTTCAGGCAAAAATAGGAATGTAAAGGCCCTACTAGCCGCTTCAGGAATCACAGCCCCTTGGACCAGGTCCCAGACCAGGTCCCGTGGTTGACAGTTTGATTAGAGAGGCTGCTTGTGTTCTCAAGACCCACGAAATCCGACGTCGTCAAAATAACTTTACTGATCAAAAAGTTTGAAGGAGCAAATCAAGATTCGTCTTGTAGTGAGGAGTGTTTCCTCTTGTAGTGAGGAGTGTTTCCTCTTGTAGTGAGGAGTATTTACTCTTGTAGTGAGGAGTATTTACTCTTGTAGTGAGGAGTGTTTTCTCTTGTAGTGAGGAGTATTTACTCTTGTAGTGAGGAGTGTTTCCTCTTGTAGTGAGGAGTGTTTCCTCTTGTAGTGAGGAGTATTTACTCTTGTAGTGAGGAGTGTTTCCTCTTGTAGTGAGGAATGGGTGTTATGATAATCCTCTCATAATTGAAGGGGAGGCGTTGTAAAGCTTGCGATTTTTATGCTTGACAGTAACGTATGCTAACCAAACCTGTCTTAAATGTATTAAGGTGGATAATTTAGCGGGAAGTAGAGAATATACACGCTTAGACAGTGATGTGTATAAAGTGCGGTGAGGTTGTGAAGGGGGGGGAGGCTGGGAGTGCTCACACAGTAACCCACAGTACTACCTCCCTGGAAACACAACATATCACCAGGCTCAAGTGCGAGTCTCACTTACAGCAACATAAACAAACATAGTCATAAACGTCACCAGCAGCCCAAGAAGGTTATCACTTCCCTCACCTCTGAACCTTCGTCTAGCAGGTCACAACCACTTGTCACCTGTGACCGGGTACTCTAACTCGTCTCGCCCCATGGACAGGCTTGGCGACCAGCTAAACAGCTAATCAGTTGAGCAAAACGTCGCCTGAATAAAACAAAACGTCTTTATAACCGTTTTCCCACACAGCATATGAGATTTGTCATGTTTTCTCCAGCTCACTGGAAGGTCTGGTTTACCTTAGGCTAGAGGCGTACAGTGTCCTCCATGGACTCTACTACCATACACAGTCTAGTCTTGTCTGCAAAGGTTGATATTGTGCTGTGATTTGTGTCTCTGTGTCAGCCTTGAAGACTGCAGCTTGTCACTGTGAACGACTCTGATTTTAATTACTTGACTGCTAATCACCGAGACTGATTTGCTGTTCAAACTAAGTCAAGTCAAACTAATAAGGTCACAGTGACTATCCTTCCCAGTGTTAATATTCCATAATGTATCAAGACCTCTGGACACATACCAGGTGTTGGACACATGCCAGCTGTGTCTCAGCATAGTGTACTCGTATGAATAACTCAATCAAATTAAAATATGGAAAAAAATAGGCAAGTCATTTACATCATACTTCAGCGTTTCAATTTAGTCTCACTGCCCGACCTTCAGTGAGACTGCCAGACCTTCAGTGAGACTGCCAGACCTTCAGTGAGACTGCCAGACCTTCAGTGAGACTGCCTGACCTTCAGTGAGACTGCCAGACCTTCAGTGAGACTGCCTGACCTTCAGTGAGACTGCCAGACCTTCAGTGAGACTGCCAGACCTTCAGTGAGACTGCCAGACCTTCAGTGAGACTGCCTGACCTTCAGTGAGACTGCCAGACCTTCAGTGAGACTGCAGACCTTCAGTGAGACTGCCAGACTTCAGTGAGACTGCCAGACCTTCAGTGAGACTGCCAGACCTTCAGTGAGACTGCCAGACCTTCAGTGAGACTGCCAGACCTTCAGTGAGACTGCCAGACCTTCAGTGAGACTGCCTGACCTTCAGTGAGACTGCCAGACCTTCAGTGAGACTGCCAGACCTTCAGTGAGACTGCCTGACCTTCAGTGAGACTGCCTGACCTTCAGTGAGACTGCCTGACCTTCAGTGAGACTGCCAGACCTTCAGTGAGACTGCCAGACCTTCAGTGAGACTGCCAGACCTTCAGTGAGACTGCCAGACCTTCAGTGAGACTGCCAGACCTTCAGTGAGACTGCCAGACCTTCAGTGAGACTGCCTGACCTTCAGTGAGACTGCCAGACCTTCAGTGAGACTGCCAGACCTTCAGTGAGACTGCCTGACCTTCAGTGAGACTGCCAGACCTTCAGTGAGACTGCCAGACCTTCAGTGAGACTGCCTGACCTTCAGTGAGACTGCCTGACCTTCAGTGAGACTGCCTGACCTTCAGTGAGACTGCCAGACCTTCAGTGAGACTGCCAGACCTTCAGTGAGACTGCCAGACCTTCAGTGAGACTGCCAGACCTTCAGTGAGACTGCCTGACCTTCAGTGAGACTGCCAGACCTTCAGTGAGACTGCCAGACCTTCAGTGAGACTGCCAGACCTTCAGTGAGACTGCCTGACCTTCAGTGAGACTGCCAGACCTTCAGTGAGACTGCCTGACCTTCAGTGAGACTGCCTGACCTTCAGTGAGACTGCCTGACCTTCAGTGAGACTGCCTGACCTTCAGTGAGGCTGCCTGACCTTCATCGTGAAGAAGCAACATTGTCCTCCCCAATTCAGGTAATTTTTAATTAGTTGATAAATATACCTAAATATAGTTTAATTAAAGTTAAAGTAACTTAACAGGACTTAATATTTATTTTTAAGACATGTATGGACCGTGCTGAGCTATTGATCATCTTTTATTGGTACAGCATAAAACCCTGATACGGGCTTTTGAACAGGGGTGTAGGCACTATGGTAGGCCCTGGCACCATGAACCTTTGCTTACCAGTGTAACAAGCCGGGTAATCTTAACTTGTGACGTGCAGAACGAGTTCTGTGATCACAACAACTTTGATCATCTTCCTCTTGGCTCAACCTTCTTTCACTCTCTCTCTCTCTCTCTCTCTCTCTCTCTCTCTCTCTCTCTCTCTCTCTCTCTCTCTCTCTCTCTCTCTCTCTCTCTCTCTCTCTCTCTCTCTCTCTCTCTCTCTCTCTCTCTCTCTCTCCCTCCCTCCCTCCCTCTCAAGATGGCCGCCTGTGAACCTCTCTGCACACATTCATTTTAATAATAACACGACTTACAATCTAATTTATTAACCTACATCACACTGGTGCCTCACTGGTGCTAGTACTTAGTGGGACAGTTATACTAAGGAATGGCACTGGTGCCTTACTGGTGCTAGTACTTGGTGGCACAGTTATACTGAGGAGTGACACTGGTGCCTTACTGGTACTAGTACTTGGTGGCACAGTTATACTGAGGAGTGGCACTGGTGCCTCACTGGTGCTAGTACTTGGTGACACAGTTATTCTGAGGAGTGGCACTGTGCCTCATTGGTGCTAGTACTTGGTGGCACAGTTATACTGAGGAGTGGCACTGGTGCTAGTACTTAGTGGGACAGTTATACTGAGGAGTGGCACTGGTGCCTCACTAGGGCTAGTACTTGGTGGCACAGTTATACCGAGGAGTGGCACTGGTGCCTTACTGGTGCTAGTACTTGGTGGGACAGTTATACTGAGGAGTGGCACTGGTGCCTCACTGTTGCTAGTACTTGGTGGCACAGTTATACTGAGGAGTGGCACTGGTGCTAGTACTTGGTGGCACAGTTATACTAAGGAATGGCACTGGTGCCTTACTGGTGCTAGTACTTGGTGGCACAGTTATACTGAGGAGTGACACTGGTGCCTTACTGGTACTAGTACTTGGTGGCACAGTTATACTGAGGAGTGGCACTGGTGCCTCACTGGTGCTAGTACTTGGTGGCACAGTTATACTAACGAATGGCACTGGTGCCTTACTGGTGCTAGTACTTGGTGGCATAGTTATAGTGAGGAATGGCACTGATGCCTTACTGGTGATAGTACTTGGTGGCATAGTTATAGTGAGGAGTGGCACTGATGCCTTACTGGTGATAGTACTTGGTGGTACAGTTATAGTGAAGAGTGGCACTGGTGCCATTGACCTTCAACACTGCCATAAACATCATACCTATAGTGAGGTCTCGTGCTTCCTGCCACACACACACACACGCGCGCACACACACACACACACACCAAATGCAAAGTCATGAAGATCGGGGAAGGACAAAGAAGACCGCTGACAGAGTACAAGCTAGGTGGACAAGGGCTACAAACCTCGGCAAAGGAGAAAGACCTTGGGGTGAGTATAACGCCAAGTACGTCTCCGGAGGCACACATCAACCAGATAACTGCGGCAGCATATGGGCGACTGGCAAACCTAAGATTAGCGTTCCGTTACCTAAACAAGGAATCGTTCAAGACACTGTACACCGTGTACGTCAGGCCCATACTAGAATATGCAGCACCAGTCTGGAACCCACACCTGGTCAAGCACGTAAAGAAACTAGAGAAAGTGCAAAGGTTTGCGACAAGGCTAGTTCCACAATTCAGGGGTCTGTCCTATGAAGAAAGGTTGAGGGAAATAGGACTAACAACACTGGAGGAAAGAAGGGTCAGAGGAGACATGATAACGACATACAAAATACTGCGGGGAATCGACAAGGTAGACAGGGACAGGATGTTCCAGAGAGGGAACATAGAAACAAGGGGACACAACTGGAAGCTGAAGACTCAGATGAGTCAAAGGGATGTTAGGAAGCATTTCTTCAGCCACAGAGTAGTCAGGAAGTGGAATAGTCTAGAGAAAGATATAGTGGAGGCAGGAACCATACATAGTTTTAAGACGAGGTATGATAAAGCTCATGGAGCAGGGAGAGCAGAGACCCAGTAGCGGACAGCGAAGAGGCGGGGCCAGGAGCTGAGTCTCGACCCCTGCAACCACAATTAGGTGAGTACAATTAGGTGAGTACACACACACGGTTGATACAGATTGCACAGTAAAGAGTATTTTGTATGTATACTTATTTCAGGTTGGGGAGGAACATGAATTCCAGTGCTGCTGCTGCTGCATCATTCTGATGGCGTCCAGTTACCCGCACAACTCGTGGATATTACACTCATAGTGAGACACATTCGTAAGCCCGAATGTATCTCACCCGCTGATGGTTTCCAGGGTATTGGAAATACAAGTAAAATACAAGTGGTGGCAAGAAGGAATATTTACTCTAGTCTACGATCTTCTTTTATAAAAACCTCATTACAATAATGGTATATAATACTGACAAAGTGAGGAAGTAAGACACATGGAAAACACCTGTATATGTAGACGTTTCGCCAGCCGGTGTTCTTTTTTCTTCATTAAATAAGTGATATACGAAGACAGTGGAAGTTATGGTAGTCAGTCCCTCAGCCTGGAAGCATATCATTCTGAGATTGAGACTGATCAAAATTAGGGTACTGAACACCGTCTTCCTGAGGGACTGATTACCTCATCTTCTACTCTCTTTATATATCGTCTCTGCGTCGAATTAAAAAGAAAGTTATCTGGCGAAACATTTTCGAATAAAAACACCCAAGTCTGGCACAGGTGTTTATTACAAATATTAAGAACAGTTGGGATAGCAGGCAGTGTCTTAGTGTTGAGTGAAGGAACTTGAGAGTAAAAGTTTAACGAGTACACAAGTAGGAATGTAGTTTGTGGTAATGTTATGTGTGAGGGGGAGGGTGAGAGTGTCAACAGTGAGGTAGAGAATGTGAGGGTGAGCACAGTCTTCAGGGATGTGTGCCAGCTTGTGGCAATTAGTGGCAGCTTGTGGCTCTCTACATCCCCCCCCCACCATTATTAACGAATTCTTGCCCCATAGGTGGCTTGCAGTGTTCCTGGAGCCAGGGGTGGCTCTCTGGGTGGTTGGGGCTGAGGGTGGCTCTCTGGGTGGTTGGGGCTGAGAGTGGCTGTCTGGGTGGTTGGGGCTGGGGGTTGCTCTTTGGGTGGTTGGGGCTGAGAGTGGCTATGTGGGTGGTTGGGGCTGAGGGTGGCTTTCTGGGTAGTTAGGGCTGAGGGTGGCTCTCTGGGTGGTTGGGGCTGGTCCCAAATCTGCACACTGCCATAACAACATACTGGAGTGAGAGATATGGGAGAAAGTGTAAAATAAACCCAGTGAGGAGCAGGGGTGCGGTGGGGACAATACGGGAGCACTGTATTAACATCCGGGGTCCCAGACTATTCAACATCTTACCAGAAGATATCCGAAACACGGCTGGAACCAGTGTAGAAGCCTTCAAGAGGAAACTGGACAAATATCTTCACCAGGTGCCAGATCAACCAGGCTGTGATGGATATGTGGGGCAGCGGGCCTCCAGCAGCAACAGCCTGGTTGACCAGGCAAGCACCAGACGAGCCTGGCCCATGGTGGGGCTCAGAGAGTAGATACTCTCGAAACTCTTCAAAGGTATATCAAAGGTATATCGGGGTGGTTGGGGCTGAGGGTAGCTCTCTGGGTGGTTGGGGCTGAGGGTGACTCGGGATGGTTGGGGCTGGGGTGGCTCTCTGGGTGGTTGGGGTTGGGGTGGCTCTGGGTGGTTGGGGTTGGGATAGCTCACAGAGTAGCTGGGGAGCAAGGAGGAACTGGGGTGGGACTGAGAGGTAGAGAATAAATGTGTGGTTGGATAGATAGTTGTGGGACACGGTTTGGGGAATGGAGAGGGAGGGGTCGTACATGGAGGGTGGGGTGGGGAGGGGAGTTAGGGGTCGGACACGGAGGGAGGGTGGGGCATGGAGGGATTAGTGGGGAAGGGGAAAGGGGTGATGGCTTTACCTGCGTTCTTGTATTGTATCATATTACTGATGGTATGCAATACTCACAAGTATTGGTATTGTATATCGTCTATAAATACGATACTTGTCAGCCACAGCAGCAGCAGCATGGTATCCTGGCACAGGGACGTTCTTCTGCAACTCCTTTGATAAACAGCTGTTCAGCATGACTTATTTCCCACTCGTGTGCCATGCTCACCAGTGACGTCAGCTCCAGCTGCTTCGTCTCACCTCTACACAAGTACATAAGGTCTGGCTGCTTGCCTATGCTTTAGGCTTGAGGGACTGACCACCTTTCACCATGAGTGACGGACAGATCACGTCAGTACTGCTACTGCTTCCAGTGCTGTTTTCACCTGTATCCGACTGAAGAAGCCTATTGACTAGACGAAACTTTTCGGCAATCAAATTATCCAAGAGTTGTAAACATGCCTTATCCAGTATGTTGTTATGGTAGTGTGCAGATTAGGGCCTAGCTCCTCCGATATCTTCCATGTTTTTATTATTACATATGTCTCTTGCCTTTCCAGTGAATACCTTTCCTGTTCTTTGAAGTGTTCCCAGTAGGTTACACCGTCTATCTTACACTGCAAAATTTAAATCTAATCCATTAATTTAAATGTTTCATTGGATGTATGCGGTGGGTAAATGCTCTTTATTTTTACCAGCTTGGCTGTCAAAATTGAGCAGTAGTCCAAGCAAGAGAACAAAAGAGTCAGGCTGTTGATGCAGTCAGGTATGCACCACTGCCTGGCTATTGAACTTGGTTTGCTGGTAATTCTCCTTACGTATAAAAGGAAAGTGTTGAGGTATCTCTTAGTGTATT
>WNWK01002510.1:15000-95000 GCA_009830355.1 Cherax destructor
GCCCATGCCGCTCCGAGAATAGTGAGACTCGAATTCATCAAAGCATATCAGAGGTAAGGTAGCTACCATTTACTCTCTCTATTGCTGTTGCTGCTCACTACTACTACTATTACTACAACAACTACTGTTAACTCTCTACTACTCCACTGCTGTTGTTACTGCTGTGCTGCTGCTGCTTTGGGCTCTGTTGCCTGCCTGCCTTGCTGCTCGCTTCATGCTGCGCTATTGCCCGCTCTGCCGTTGCTGCTTGCTGCTGTTGCTGCTGCGCCATGTGTCTGCCTGCGCGCTGCTGTGCCGCATCGCTCTGCTGTGCGTTGCTGCGTTGTGCGCGCATTGGTGCGCTGATTGCTGTTGTGGTCTGTGTTCCTCCTCCTCCGCCATCCATTATTACTATTCTGTCTACTACCGTTCTGTCTATTACTGCTCTGTCTACCACTATAGCTCTACCACTGCACTACCACCATTAGGCCTACCACTAGCAAGCCACCTACCACTAGCAAGCCACCTACCACTAGCAAGCCACCTACCACTAGCAAGCCACCTACCACTAGCAAGATACCGGCATAACATATTAAAGTGAGAGATATGGAAGTGCAAAATAAACCCGTTGGAACGGAAGCTTTGGGGAAGGTTGGGGGGGGGGGGTCCCTCTGGCTGGTCATCCTTCCTGGGTAAGAGGATTGTGAACCACACGGAAGAGGCTTGTGTGCCCTAGGAAGGTGTGTAGTGTGGAGGTGTGTAGTGTTGAGGTGTGTAGTGTTGATGTGTGGAGGTGTGTAGTGTTGATGTATGGAGGTGTGTAGTGTGGAGGTGTGTAGTGTTGAAGTGTGGAGGTGTGTAGTGTTGAAGTGTGGAGGTGTGTAGTATTGAAGTGTGCAGGTGTGTAGTGTTGAAGTGTGGAGGTGTGTAGTGCTGAAGTGTAGAAGTGTGTAGTGCTGAAGTGTGTAGTGTTGAAGTGTGGTGTGTGTAGTGTTGAAGTGAGGAGGTGTGTAGTGCTGAAGTGTAGAAGTGTGTAGTGCTGAAGTGTGAGGTGTGTAGTGTTGAAGTGTGGGGTGTGTAGTGCTGAAGTGTGGGGGTGTAGTGTTGAAGTGTGGAGGTGTGTAGTGTTGAAGTGTGGAGGTGTGTAGTGTGGAAGTGTGGAGGTGTGTAGTATTGAAGTGTGCAGGTGTGTAGTGTTGAAGTGTGGAGGTGTGTAGTGCTGAAGTGTAGAAGTGTGTAGTGCTGAAGTGTGTAGTGTTGAAGTGTGGGGGTGTGTAGTGTTGAAGTGAGGAGGTGTGTAGTGCTGAAGTGTAGAAGTGTGTAGTGCTGAAGTGTGGAGGTGTGTAGTGTTGAAGTGTGGGGGTGTGTAGTGCTGAAGTGTGGAGGTGTGTAGTGTTGAAGTGTGGGGGTGTGTAGTGCTGAAGTGTGGGGTGTGTGTAGTGCTGAAGTGTGGAGGTGTGTAGTATTGAAGTGTGCAGGTGTGTAGTGTTGAAGTGTGGAGGTGTGTAGTGCTGAAGTGTAGAACTGTGTAGTGCTGAAGTGTGTAGTGTTGAAGTGTGGGGGTGTGTAGTGTTGAAGTGAGGAGGTGTGTAGTGCTGAAGTGTAGAAGTGTGTAGTGCTGAAGTGTGGAGGTGTGTAGTGTTGAAATGTGGGGGGGTGTGGAAGTGGAGGTGTGTAGTGTTGAAGTGTGGGGTGTGTAGGCTGAAGTGTGGGGTGTGTAGTGCTGAAGTGTGGAGGTGTGTAGTATTGAAGTGTGCAGGTGTAGTGTTGAAGTGTGGAGGTGTGTAGTGCTGAAGTGAACTGTGTAGTGCTGAAGTGTGTAGTGTTGAAGTGTGGGGGTGTGTAGTGTTGAAGTGAGGAGGTGTGTAGTGCTGAAGTGTAGAAGTGTGTAGTGCTGAAGTGTGGGGTGTGTGTAGTGTTGAAGTGTGGAGGTGTGTAGTGTTGGGGAGATGTGGAGACGTGTAGTGTTGGGGAGATGTGGAGACGTGTAGTGTTGGGGAGGTGTGCATGGCTGCACAGTGTTGGGGAGGTGTGCATGGCTGCACAGTGTTGGGGAGGTGTGCTGCATGGCTGCACAGTGTTGGGGAGGTGTGCTGCATGGCTGCACAGTGTTGGGAGGGTGCTATGGCTGCACAGTGTTGGGAGTGTGCTGCATGGCTGTACAGTGTTGGGGGGGGTGTGCTGCATGGCTGTACAGTGTTGGGGAGTGGCATGGCTGCACAGTGTTGGGGGGGTGTGCTGCATGGCTGTACAGTGTTGGGAGGTGTGCTGCATGGCTGTACAGTGTTGGGGAGTGTGCATGCTGTACAGTGTTGGGAGGTGTGTGATGGCACAGTGTTGGGGAGGTGTGCTGCATGGCTGTACAGTGTTGGGGAGGTGTGCTGCATGGCTGTACAGTGTTGGGGAGGTGTGCTGATGGCTGTACAGTGTTGGGGAGGTGTGCTGCATGGCTGCACAGTGTTGGGGAGGTGTGCTGCATGGCTGCACAGTGTTGGGGAGGTGTGCTGCATGGCTGCACAGTGTTGGGGAGGTGTGCTGCATGGCTGTACAGTGTTGGGGAGGTGTGCTGCATGGCTGTACAGTGTTGGGGAGGTGTGCTGGGGAAATGAAGTCAATTTACCGAAACATAATTAAGAAGGAACTGCGAGACACCCTGGCTGATCTATTATTACTAACAGGATACGAAACATTAACGGCGGCAGCCAGGACCAGGCATCAGGGAGGCAGCCAGGACCAGGCTTCAGGGAGGCAGCCAGGACCAGGCTTCAGGGAGCAGCCAGGACCAGGCTTCAGGAGGCAGCCAGGACCAGGCTCAGGAGAGCCAGGACCAGGCTTCAGGGAGGCAGCCAGGACCAGGCTTCAGGGAGGCAGCCAGGACCAGGCTTCAGGGAGGCAGCCAGGACCAGGCTTCAGGGAGGCAGCCAGGACCAGGCTTCAGGGAGGCAGCCAGGACCAGGCTTCAGGGAGGCAGCCAGGACCAGGCTTCCAGGGGGCAGCCAGGACCAGGCTTCAGGGAGGCAGCCAGGACCAGGGTTCAAGGGGAGTGCAGCCAGGACCAGGCTTGGGAGGCAGCCAGGACCAGGCTTCAGGGAGGCAGCCAGGACCAGGCTTCAGGGAGGCACGCAACTTTTCACTTTCGTGTGAGCGTTTACTGCCAATATTTGTGACATGTACAGTGTTGGGGTAGGAAGTATTAGTATGTGGACGGGTATACTGTGTTTTGTGACAGTAGTGTTTAAGAAAAGTTTAATGGGGGGGGGGCGGTCCATGACAGAAATGTTGTGGTGTGTGATGAGTGAATGACAAGTGTTGTGGTGTGTGATGAGTGAATGACAAGTGTTGTGATGAGTGAATGACAAGTGTTGTGGTGTGTATGAGTGAATGACAAGTGTTGTGGTGGTGATGAGGAATGACAAGTGTTGTGGTGGTGATAATGAATGGCAAGTGTTGTGGTGTGTGATGAGTGAATGACAAGTGTTGTGGTGTGTGATGAGTGAATGACAAGTGTTGTGGTGTGTGATGAGTGAATGACAAGTGTTGTGGTGTGTGATGAGTGAATGACAAGTGTTGTGATGAGTGAATGACAAGTGTTGTGGTGTGTGATGAGTGAATGACAAGTGTTGTGGTGTGTGATGAGTGAATGACAAGTGTTGTGGTGTGTGATAAGTGAATGGCAAGTGTTGTGGTGTGTGATGAGTGAATGACAAGTGTTGTGGTGTGTGATGAGTGAATGACAAGTGTTGTGGTGTGTGATGAGTGAATGACAAGTGTTGTGGTGTGTGATAAGTGAATGCAAGTGTTGGGTGTGTGATGAGGAATGACAAGTGTTGAGGTGAGGATGAGTGAATGACAAGTGTTGTGGTGTGTGATGAGTGAATGACAAGTGTTGTGGTGTGTGATGAGTGAATGGCAAGTGTTGTGGTGTGTGATGAGTGAATGGCAAGTGTTGTGGTGTGTTATGAGTGAATGACAAGTGTTGTGGAGATGAGGAATGACAAGTGTTGTGGGTGTGATGAGTGAATGACAAGTGTGGGTGTGTGATGAGTGAATGACAAGTGTTGAGGTGTGTGATGAGTGAATGACAATTTGTGTTGTGATGAGGAATGACAATGTTGAGGTGTTGATGAGTGAATGGCAAGTGTTGAGGTGGGATGAGTGAATGACAAGTGTTGTGGTGTGTATGAGTGAATACAAGTGTTGTGATGAGGAATGACAATGTTGTGGTGTGTGATGAGTGAATGACAAGTGTTGTGGTGTGTGATGAGTGAATGACAATGTTGTGGTGTGTGATGAGTAATGACAAGTGTTGGGGATGAGTGAATGACAAGTGTTGTGGTGTGTGATGAGTGAATGACAAGTGTTGTGGTGTGTGATGAGTGAATGACAAGTGTTAGTGTTATGAGTGAATGACAAGGGTTGGTGTGTGATGAGGAATGACAATGTTGTGGTGTGTGATAGGAATGAAATTTTTGGGGTGTGATGAGTGAATGACAAGGTGGATGAGGGAATGAAATGTTGTGGGTGTGATGAGGAATGAAATGTTGGGGGTTTTATTTAGTGAATGACAAGTGTTGAGGTGTGGGAAAGAGGAATGACAAGTGTTGTGTGTGTGAGGGAAAAATGTTGTGGTGTGTGATGAGGAATGACAAGTTTGGGTGAAGAGTGAATGACAAGTGTTGAGGTGTGTATGAGGAATGACAAGTGTTGGGTGTGTGATGAGTGAATGACAATGTTGTGGTTTGATGAGTGAATGACAAGGTTGTGGTGTGTTATATGAATGACAAGTGTTGTGATGAGGAATGACAAGTGTTGTGGTGTGTGATATGAATGACAAGTTTGTGGTGTGTGATGAGGAATGACAAGTGTTATCTGTGATGAGGAATATGGGTTTTGGTGTGTGATGAGTGAAAAACAAGTGTTTGGTGTGATAATGAATGGCAAGTGTTGTGTTGTGTGATAAGTGAATGACAAGTGTTGTGGTGTGTGATGAGTGAATGACAAGTGTTGTGGGTGTATGATGAATGACAAGTGTTTTTGGTGATGAGGAATGACAATGTTGTGGGTGTGAAGTGAAGCAAGTGTTGTGGTGTGATAAGTTTGGGAAAGACAAGTGTTGTGGGGGATGAGGAATGACAAGTGTTGTGGGTGTGTGATGAGGAATGACAAGGTGGGGTGTGATGAGGAATGAAAGTGTTGTTGGGGTGTGATGATGAATGCAAAGGTTGTGGTTGTGTGATGAGTGAATGACAAGGGGTTGTGATGAGGAATGACAAGTGTTGTGGTGTTATATGAATGACAAGTGGTTGTGATGAGTGAATGAAAGGTTGTGGTGTGGAGGGGGAATGACAAGGTTGTGGTGTGTGATGAGGAAACAATGTTTGGTGGTGATATGAATGCAAGTGTTGTGTGTGTGATGAGTGAATGACAAGTGTTGTGGTGTGATGAGGAATGACAAGTGTTTGGTGTTGATGAGTGAATGACAAGTTGTGGGGTGATGATAAGAAAAAGTGTTGGGGGTGTGGAATAAGACAAGTGTTGTGGGTTGATGAGGTTGAATGACAAGTGTTGGGGTGTGATGAGTGAATGAAAGTGTTTGGTGGTGATGAGTGAATGACAAGTGTTGTGGTTGTGATGAGTGAATGACAAGTGTTGTGTGAGAATGGACAAGTGTTGTGGTGTGGATGAGTGAATAAAATTTTTTTTGTGGTGTTTGATGAAACAATTTGGGGTTTTTATAGGGTAATTGAAGAGTTCCACCCAGGTCAGGTTACCCTTGATCATGCTAAGAGGATTGTTGGTGGGGGCAAACAACCTGCTACCACCCACTCCCACACCTACCATCCTGCCACCCACTCCCACACCTTCCATCCTGCCACCCACTCCCACACCTTCCATCCTGCCACCCACTCCCACACCTTCCATCCTGCCACCCACTCCCACACCTTCCATCCTGCCACCCACTCCCACACCTTCCATCCTTCCACCCACTCCCACACCTACCATCCTGCCACCCACTCCCACACCTTCCATCCTGCCACCCACACAACCTTTGCAAACACAGCGAGGTGATCACACGTACAACAATGTTGATGGACAAAGACTCGGAAATACACACAACACCGAGGCTGGCGCATTATAGAAAACAACTAGTTGTGGTTGCAGGGGTTGGGTCATGGCTCCTGGCCCTGATTCTTTACTGGAGGACCAACGGGTTTCGTTCCTGGATTGTTCTTGGATGATCCTTGTGACACGAGTCTTCCCCGGCGAACGTATCCCCTAATTTACTGTGCATGATCAACGGAATGCTCTTCCCCAGCAGCTGAAGGGCGCGCTTCCCCCCACACCGTGTGCATGACTCCCCACACCGTGTGCATGACTCCCCCACACCGTGTGCATGACTCCCCCACACACCGTGTGCATGACTCCCCCACACACCGTGTGTATGACTCTTGCCCACACCGTGTGCATGACTCCTCCCCACACCGTGTGTATGACTCCCCCCACGCCGTGTGTATGCTCCCCACACACCGTGTGCATGCTCCCCCACACGTGATACTCCACGTGGTATGGCTCCCCACACACGTGTAGCCCCCAATCGGATGCCCACCTGTGTAGAGTGTGTGTTAAGTGTGTGTGTGTAGTGTTGAAGTGTGGGGTGTGTATGGCTCCCTCCCACACCTTGTGTATGGCTCCCACCACATACACAACGTGTGAGTGGCCTCACACACACCGTGTGCATGACTCCCCCACACACCGTGTGCACGGCCCCACACCATTTACTTTTCTCTACAATGCAGGTGCAGTGGTCACATTTGAAGTCAGATGTAATGTGTTAAACGTTGTCTTGCTATAACGAGGACGTTTATAAGAGGAAAGTGGACCGCTGCCTCCAAGAAGTATCAAGTGTAATGACTGTGTGCGCCTGCACGATCTTAGTAGCAACAGCCTGGTTGACCAGGTAGTCCAGGGGGAAACCTAGCCTCCAGGCGGCCTTCAAAGGCATGAAAACCCTCGAGACTGGTCACAGGTGCGTCACCGGTGTAAGCATCTGTAGGGTGCAACACTGTAATTTTCTGATACGTTAAACTGTTATGATTAGTGCAACCTAAGTGACCATCTATCTGTCTATCAAGCTGGCTCATTTGGGACCAGCTGGTGCGGGCAGGACCAGCTGGCGGGAACAAGGAGATATTTGTGGAAGCGAAGTGTGAATAATAAGAGGTATTGATGCTGGCGTGGACCACTGAAGTGTGGAGGCTGTTGTTGATGGTGGACCACTGAAGTGTGGAGGCTGTTGTTGATGGTGGACCACTGAAGTGTGGAGGCTGTTGTTGATGGTGGACCACTGAAGTGTGGAAGCTGTTGTTGATGGTGGACCACTGAAGTGTGGAGGTTGTTGTTGATGGTGGACCACTGAAGTGTGGAGGCTGTTGTTGATGGTGGACCACTGAAGTGTGGAGGCTGTTGTTGATGGTGGACCACTGAAGTGTGGAGGTTGTTGTTGATGGTGGACCACTGAAGTGTGGAGGCTGTTGTTGATGGTGGACCACTGAAGTGTGGAAGCTGTTGTTGATGGTGGACCACTGAAGTGTGGAAGCTGTTGTTGATGGTGGACCACTGAAGTGTGGAGGTTGTTGTTGATGGTGGACCACTGAAGTGTGGAGGTTGTTGTTGATGGTGGACCACTGAAGTGTGGAAGGTGTTGATGTGGACCACTGAAATGTGGAGGCTGTTGTTGATGGACCACTGAAGTGTGGAGGCTGTTGTTGATGGACCACTTCAGTGGTCCATCAACAACAACAATTTGCTTCTAAACAGTTGAACAGTCCTGTTTGTCGATCCTGCATTTGGTTATTGCCTATAGATTCTCAATTGGGTTGAGGTTAGAAGAGGTTCCAGGCCAATTTAGAACGCTTAGCCCACTCTCTTCGAAGAATATCAGCATTTTTCTGGAAGTGTGGCATGGAACAAGATCCTGCTGGAAAATGCCTTCTCCACCAGGAAAGTCTCTATCTACAGGGGGAAGCAAATGAGTTGCCAGGATTGCCTTGTATTTGTCACTGTTCATCATTCCCTCAATAATAACAAGCCATCCAGGGCCTTTAGCAGTAAAACTACCCCAAAACATCATAGGTGGGTGTTTTGGCGCTTGTTGAATGTGTCCATTCCAAAGAGGTTCACCTTTGTTCCATCTCACTACCACTGAGCTGTACCTGTGTGCTTCACAATGCACCTCATCTGAAAATATAACTTCTCCATTTATCTGTCGTCGAGCCTGGCCCATGGCCGGGCTCCGAAAGTAGTTAAACTTTCGAAACTCTTCAAAGGTATCCCTTATGATTAAGTGTCCACCGCAACCCTGTTTTCTTCACAGCAGCAGTCTATAATTGTTTCTTTGTCGGCTTTCTCTCAGTTCTGCCAACTTCAAAGAACCTTCATCGAACGGTTGAAGAATCAACATTTACGCCAGCTAAGCCAAATCTCTCTGTTGATCTTTGTTAGTTTTCTTGGGATCCTTCACACTAGTGAAGGATCCCAAGATCCACTAGTTTTCTTGGGATCCTTCACACTATTTCTTATGATAATCTTGTCATCGTGAGGTGCTGTCTTGCGTTTTTTCCACATCTTCCTCGACACAGCGCTCCACAATCACCATTATCGTCAGTTCTCCTCAGAATCCGACCAACAGTTCGCTCTGCTAGGCTCAAATTTTCGGCGATCTGTCTGATACTGAAATCAGCTGCAATAGAAACATCCATCATGAATTTCAGCAGTAATCATGAACTGAAGGAGAGAATTTGGCAAACTACATTCACTCACAGAGCTGTTGTAGCAATGACGAGAGTTGCAGGGTAACACCAGAAGTCGGTAGCAAACCCTTCTGAAAAGAAATGAAACCAAACTAAATTAATTAAAACGGAGACTAAGACATACGAGATAATCACAAAATTTACTCCTGTCCCAACTAATTTGCACACTATTGTATATATGCATGTTTGTGTGTGTGTGAGATAAATCTTTAAACAGCGGAAGAGCTTGGAAATAAAGATTACATATAAAATAATTAATAAAGGATTTCGAACAAATAAGATTAGTTTTGTTGAGGTTTTATGAGGCTATAACACAGCCCAGTTTATCTGCAGCGGCGTGGTAATTCCTGTATAAACACTCAAACTGTGCTGGGTTGGGTAAGGTTTCTTGTGGGTAATTCCCAGGTGAATCATTCTCTGGTCTTTGGTTTACCAGGAAGCTTGTTCTAGCTTCTCATATAGTTCCTTCCCAGAGTAATGCAATTGTGTGTACCTGGAGGTGCCTTTAGCACACTAGCAGGTGATAAGTAAGACACGTGTGTTACAATTAGGTATCTTTATTTCGAAAAGTTTCGCCTACACAGTAGGCTTCTTCAGTCGAGTACAGAGGAGGCAGCAGAGGCAGTAGAGATGTGAAGACGATGTAATCAGTGCACCACCCTTGAAGACAAGGGTGATGGACATGTGTACTGCTTCTGCTGCCTCTGTATTCGACTGAAGAAGTCTACTGTGTAGGCAAAACGTTTAGGAATAAAGATACCTAACTGTTGCACATGTGTCTTAACAACTTGTCGGCATTTTATACCATTATGATAGTTACACTAGCAGTATTTGTTGTTGGGTGGGTGTATTAGTTGTGGTGAAGCACGAGAGTATGAGAGGTGAGGCTGACCTGGTGCCCACGGTGCTCTCCGCCCTCCATCCTACATTATAAGGTTACTTCCCAAGTGGAATGATTTCATTATCTCCCTTGACCAACAAAATTAGCGGCTTGTTGGTATCTTTGGACTGGACACACACACGCCACACACTCCTGACTCCTGGACATCTTACACGTTCTTAACACCTTGAATTTTATAGCAGTGTCTTTTGTGTCTTCAACTTGCGTTTAAAGTTCTCTCTCACTTCTGAAACACGTCACTATATTTGCATGCATTAACGTGAGGGCCAGAGTGTCTGGTAGGTGGTTGTGTATGATGAGGTTCTCAGTACTTTCAATATTTTCCTTGCTTTACTTCCATGTGCATAGTTTAATTGTTATTATTCATTACAATTTGCTTTAAATTTATGAGGCGTGATCAGAGACTGGGTCGGGGGCGATGAATTCCGGAACCGTTAATAGAACCCAGTTGATCGCAGGTAACTTGAACCGTTAATAGAACCCAGTTGATCGCAGGTAACTTGTAAACAAAGCTCATCAGATAATTTGATCCATAACCACAACCCAAACTTAGCAGAGGAAACTTATGACGACTTTTCGATCCATCCTGGACCACTGTCCATAAAGTTCCTTTCTTAAGTGCGAGGTTTATGTAGATTGTTCTATAACGTTATTGCGACTCTTACTCTTCTTGTTGCAGATGTTCATCATCTTTGTGATTGTAGTATATTCTCAAGTGAGAAGGATAGAGAGACAAGAGGCAAATAACTTAATAGTGGGCTCAGTTAAAATTGAGGGACCCAAAGTAGTAGTGGCAATGATATACACTCAGTGGCTACTTTATTAGGTACACCCTTCTAGTACAAGGTAGGACCTCCCTTTGCCTCAAGAACGGCCTGAATTTTTCGTGGCATGGATTCAACGAGATGGAAAGATTCCTTAGAGATTTTTATCATTGTTGACATAACACTATCATGCAATTGCTACATATATTTTTTAAAGAATTATTTAATGTTTTAAAGAGTTCAGCCCTCTTGCTTCTTGCTCTTCTCTTGTTTCAAGAGGTCAGTCGCCTCTTTTTACTGAAATTTCCTGTAGGGATGTTCTGCATTACGTTGTTCTTTGAGGTGTTGAACTTGGCTTCAGTCACCTTCATTGATCTACTAAGACGAGGTGAATGTTGCTTCAGTCACCTTCACTTCTGTTAGCCGCCTGCGACTCTATAATCATTGTCGCCTATAAGTTTTGGCTGGACACACCTGCTATAATTCATGAATGATTGTAAATCATATATCAGGATTATTCTTTGCCAAACTATGAGAAATGTTTAGGGAATTAGTGAGAAATATCAAAGATAACAGCATTGACAGTATATCTAATCAAAATATTTTATGGTTGGTTTCCTTATCTTCCACTGGAACCTCATTCAGCCTGTGAGATAACATTGATATATAGGGTTTTTTTTGTGTGTGCAAAGCGCAGGAAGTGTTCACTGGTAATGTTACAAACCAGCTTCACACCACAGGCCAGCCACAGGAACATCAAGGTCTACCCCTGGTGGCATAAACAAGGAAGCTTCACACCACAGGCCATCCACAGGAACATCAAGGTCTACCCCTGGTGGCATAAACAAGGAAGCCTGGTATGAAACTGAGCCGCAGGGGCGATGATCCCGTGGCAGACAGTACAAAGTACGACAGACGGCCCCATTCAAAGCAGGAGAAATATCAGAGCTGGAACAAATGCAGAGAACGTTTACGGCTCACATTGAGCCAGTAAAGCACCTAAATTACTGGGAACGCCTTCAAGTCTTGAACATGTACTCACTGGAGCGAAGGAGAGATACATGATAATATATACCTGGAAAGTACTCGAGGAGGGCCTGGTCCCAAATCTGCGCACGGCCATAACAACATACTGGAGTGAGAGATATGGGAGGAAGTGTAAAATAAACCCAGTGAGGAGCAGGGGTGCGGTAGGGACAATAAGGGAACACTGTATCAACATCCGGAGTCCCAGACTATTCAACATCTTACCAGAAGATATCAGAAACACGGCTGGAACCAGTGTAGAAACCTTCAAGAGGAAACTGGACAAGTATCTTCACCAGGTGCCAGATCAGCCAGGCTGTGATGGATATGTGGGGCAGCGGGCCTCCAGCAGCAACAGCCTGACCAGGCAAGCACCAGACGAGTCTGGCCTATGGCCGGGCTCAGAGAGTAGAGGAACTCTCGAAACTTATCAAAGGTAAAGATGAAGAGCAGAGCTACAGCAAGTACAATAAGAGACAACTCAGTAAGTGTAGTGTGCAAGTCTTTGCGACATTCTTCCTTCATGTATAAGAATTAAAACAGATCCCTAGGTGCCTTCACGAGGGAACTGGGGAGATCAGTTAGTGCCCGATCAGCCGGGCGGTGATTCGTTCGTCGGATTGCTTGCGGCCAGCGTAACAGGCTAGTTGATTAGGCAATGATCCCCCGGGAGGCCTGGTCAGTGACTGGCCTGCGGGAGCGTTGACCCCCGGAATGACCTCCAGGTAGAGACCCCTCGCTGTCTTTAAGAAGGACCTTGGTAAGTTCTTCCAAGTGTAAACAGTTCCTGATAGTAATAACCTAACCACTGGTTCCATCAAGGAGTAATGACTCTGGTAAACTCATGCTGACACCGGGTGAGGCCAAGACAACTTTAAACAAGAATGGAGCACTTAAAGTGTTGTACAAAATTTTTTGGACCTATACAAGTGCAGCAGCTGGTTCGTGGCACGAGGCTGCAGCACAACCAGGAGCTTTTTGGTCGCAATTCTTCAGCAAGGAAAAAATCTGGTGGTTTACTCAAGGGTTTAAACCCTCCGCCAAAGCTTCGTGGAGATGGAAATCCAGCGTAGTTATGAGAGTGTATGAAGTACTTGGTCCAACACTCGGGTTGTAAACACAAGTATGATTCCTAATTTAGTGAAGCAGAGGTTACTACACTGACACACAGGTTTAAAAGTACCGTATTTTCCGGTATATAAGGTGTGCTTATTTTCCCACAAAAAGTCTTTGAAAATCACCCTGCGCCTTATATGCGCTAGGTCAGAGTCAGGGTTACTTTTTTTTCCAAATATAAATTTCAATTCAAATTTTGATTTCTTTCTACACATACAAAGTGTAGTTTACATGTAAGAAAGTATTGGTATACACCAAGAAAGCCACTCATGCATGACAGGTTATGGAGTGGTAAAATTTTAATTGTCTATTATTACAAAAAAAGAGCTAGTAAAAAATTATAATTAATATAATTTACAATAGTACAATTTTAGGTGTGTATTAATACTTAAACTAGTGGAGTGATCTTAGGTTAATTGGGGTTTCTTGAGTAGTTTAACTGGTTGTGTTTTTTCACGCTAGGAAAGATTATATAAGAGATGGTGAAGAAACCGAAGTAGTTGAATGAGTTGGTTTTGTTTGATATATGTAATTACGTTTGGGAGATGAAGTGATTTTTAATTATTGCTCTAAATTGATTGGCTGACAGAGGACCTTTGCTGGTTCAGGCAATGAATTCCAGATCTCGAGGCCCTTTAAATGCATTGCATTTTTGCATAGGGTGAGGCGGACACGAGGGATGTCGAAGAGAGTTTTATGTTCTGTGTGTGTGTTCTGTTGTAGCTGTCAAGGAGAAGTTTGAGAGGAGGGTTTATATTGGAATTTAATGTTCCATATACTATATAGTAGGCACAGTAATATGAGTGCATTTTTTTTTGTATATTAAGTAAGTTCAAAGTCTTGAAGAGCGGAGGGTCGTGTTGTCTGGCGCAGGAATTGTCCTGAGATAAGAGGGTAATTAACCCTAAATATGATTACTGATTTACAGCTATGATACTTCTGTCGTGCGTCTTATATGTCGGAAAATATGATAATTCTCATTGTACGTCAATTTGGACTGGCGGTGAATGACTGTTTTAATGATTAAGGTAATCTTGATGTTTTGTACAGGTGAACTTCAACCTTAATTACCCTCGATCATTCCATTGACCTTAAACATAAACAAACTAACAAGATCATTTCATCATACTAAAAATAATGCGCATATATTTCATGACCAATTTTAAGTCACAAAATTCCTTAAAATATATAAGTTTCATAAAATATAAATATAGTTTCTCTTAATTAAACTTACTGGAAGGTTGGTGTCCGAGGAAATGAGTTCATAGAGAGGACCAGACGCGTCGGCACAACCATGATTGTCTCTTCCGCCTCATTTACGAAGAAAACAAACTTCTCTAGATAACGTAATGTCTTGATTGCAAGGTAATTTCAGTGACTGTTGAAACACAAGTTGCTGGGGATGGGTACCCTGCTGCTGAAGCTACTGAAGCTTCCGAAGCTACTGAAGCTGCTGAAGCTGAAGCTGTTGAAGCTACAGATGCTGTTGAAGCTGCTGAAGCTGTTGAAACTCCTGAAACTCCTTGAAGCTGTTGAAGCTACTGAAACTCCTGAAGCTGTTGAAGCTACTGAAACTCCTGAAGCTGTTGAAGCTACTGAAACTCCTGAAGCTGTTGAAGCTACTGAAGCTGTTGAAACTTCTGAAGCTATTGAAGCTGTTGAAGCTACTGAAGCTGTTGAAGCTACTGAAACTCCTGAAGCTGTTGAAGCTGTTGAAGCTACTGAAACTCCTGAAGCTGTTGAATCTGCTGAAACTCCTGAAGCTATTGAAGCTGTTGAAGCTACTGAAACTCCTGAAGCTGTTGAAGCTACTGAAACTCCTGAAGCTACTGAAGCTGTTGAAACTTCTGAAGCTGTAGAAGCTATTGAAGCTGTTGAAGCTACTGAAGCTGTTGAAGCTACTGAAACTCCTGAAGCTGTTGAAGCTACTGAAGCTGTTGAAGCTACTGAAACTCCTGAAGCTGTTGAAGCTACTGAAGCTCTTCAAGCTACTGAAGCTGTTGAAGCTATTGAAGCTGATGAAGCTACTGAAACTCCTGAAGCTGTTGAAGCTACTGAAACTCCTGAAGCTGTTGAAGCTACTGAAACTCCTGAAGCTGTTGAAGCTACTGAAACTCCTGAAGCTGTTGAAGCTACTGAAGCTGTTGAAGCTACTGAAACTCCTGAAGCTGTTGAAGCTACTGAAACTTATGAAGCTGTTGAAGCTACTGAAACGCCTGAAGCTGTTGAAGCTACTGAAACTTCTGAAGCTGTTGAAGCTATTGAAGCTGTTGAAGCTACTGAAACACCTGAAGCTGTTGAAGCTACTGAAACTCCTGAAGCTGTTGAAGCTACTGAAGCTGTTGAAGCTACTGAAGCTCCTGAAGCTGTTGAAGCTACTGAAACTCCTGAAGCTGTTGAAGCTACTGAAGCTCTTCAAGCTACTGAAACTCCTGATGCTGTTGAAGCTACTGAAGCTGTTGAAGCTACTGAAACTCCTGAAGCTGTTGAAGCTCCTGAAGCTGTTGAGGCTACTGAAGCTCTTCAAGCTACTGAAGCTACTGAAACTCCTGAAGCTGTTGAAGCTACTGAAGCTGTTGAAGCTACTGAAACTCCTGAAGCTGTTGAAGCTCCTGAAGCTGTTGAAGCTACTGAAGCTACTGAAACTCCTGAAGCTGTTGAAGCTACTGAAGCTGTTGAAGCTACTGAAGCTCTTCAAGCTACTGAAGCTACTGAAACTCCTGAAGCTGTTGAAGCTACTGAAGCTGTTGAAGCTACAGATGTTGAAGCTACTGAAGCTGCTGAAGCTCCCGAAGCTGTTGAAGCTACTGATGCTGTTGAAGCTGCTGAAGCTACTGATGCTGTTGAAGCTGCTGAAGCTACTGAAGCTCCTGAAGTTGAAGCTGTAGCAAATATTGCGGTATACAAATCCAGTAAGAACGTTAACAATTGTAAAGGCGTTTGACAAATGCGATCATGGAGTGATAGCGCACAAAATGAGGACCATAGGCATTACTGGGAAGGTAGGCAGATGGATATTTGAGTTCCTAACACACAGAACACAAAAAAGTAGTAGTGAACAGGGCAAGATCCAGCATCAGCGAGGTCAAAAGCTCAGTGCCCCAAGGCACTGTCCTGGCACCTCTGCTGTTTCTCATCCTCATAGCAGACATAGATAAAAACACCCAGCACACTTTTGTATCATCATTTGCAGATGACACTAAAATAAGCATGAAAGTCACTACGGTAGAAGACACTGAAAAATTACAGGAGGACATAAGCAGGGTCTTCCAATGGGCAGTGGAGAACAACATGACGTTCAATGGTGATAAGTTTCAGCTGCTTAGGTATGGAAAAAATGAAGAACTCAAAAGGAACACTATATACAAAACGCAAGAGGGTCATCACATAGAACGAAAGGAACACGTTAAGGACTTGGGAATAATTATGTCTGCTGATCTGTCGTTTAAAGACCATAACAAGACAAAGATCACAACAGCCAGGAAGATGACGGGGTGGGTATTGAGAACTTTCAAAACAAGGGAAATAATGCCGATGGTGACACTCTTCAAATCGCTAGTGCTCCCTCACTTAGAATACTGCTCAGTGCTGACGGCCCCGTTCAGGGCAGGAGAAATATCAGAGCTGGAACAAATCCAGAGATCGTTTACGGCTCACATTGAGCCATTGAAACATCTAAATTATTGGGAACGCCTTCAAGTCTTGAACATGTACTCATTGGAGCGGAGGAGAGAGATACATGATAATATATACATGGAAAGTACTTGAGGGCCTGGTCCCAAATCTGCACACTGCCATAACAACATACTGGAGTGAGAGATATGGGAGAAAGTGTAAAATAAACCCAGTGAGGAGCAGGGGTGCGGTGGGGACAATACGGGAGCACTGTATTAACATCCGGGGTCCCAGACTATTCAACATCTTACCAGAAGATATCCGAAACATCGCTGGAACCAGTGTAGAAGCCTTCAAGAGGAAACTGGACAAGTATCTTCATCGGGTGCCAGATCAACCAGGCTGTGATAGATATGTGGGGCAGCGGGCCTCCAGCAGCAACAGCCTGGTTGACCAGGCAAGCACCAGACGAACCTGGCCCATGGCCGGGCTCAGAGAGTAGATACTCTCGAAACTCTTCAAAGGTATATCAAAGGTATTGTGGTTTACCGTGTTTGTGGGCGAGTGGTAACTCCTGAAGAGTAGCTCCTGAGTGGTAGTCTCCCAGTGGTAGTTCCTGAGTGGTAGTCTCCAAGTGATAGTTCCTGAGTGGTAGTCTCCCAGTGATAGTTCCTGAGTGGTAGTCTCCCAGTGATAGTTCCTGAGTGGTAGTCTCCCAGTGATAGTTCCTGAGTGGTAGTCTCCCAGTGGTAGTTCCTGAGTGGTAGTCTCCAAGTGGTAGTTCCTGAGTGGTAGTCTCCCAGTGATAGTTCCTGAGTGGTAGTCTCCCAGTGATAGTTCCTGAGTGATAGTCTCCAAGTGGTATCTCCTGAGTGATAGTCTCTGAGTGGAATCCAATACTCATTATTTTTATTCCCGTATTACTCCTCCAGTTTCGAAATGAAAATACAATTTTACTAACTTTATTAGGTCAGCTCATTGATGAGGTCAGCCGCCACTTTCAAACACTAAATGACTTTACTCAAACATTTTCGGTCACGTATGACACATGAAAGAACGTGTTCAAACATCGATTATAAAGACCGTAACGAGCGAAAAATACAAGTTACTTGTATGTTATCGTGTTCCCATTTGTGATTGTCAGACCTCAACCACAGGTCAGTTCCGTCAGAGGGCAGCAGGAGTCGGCACATTCATGGCTGCTATTATCGCTCGGCGGAAGTGTAAAAAAATTTCCTGACTCACCCCTGATTGAGGCTTCAGGGGGAAGTACGGTGGGCAAAAGTGACCCCTGAGGCAGTATTGATGTTCCTCAGTGGAAGGTCACTACTGATAGCTAAACGTCGACCCCCGGAAGCTCAGGTCAAAACATATTTCCTCTATTATATCGTTGATGCCGATTACCTGGAGGTGGTTTCGGGAGTCAATGCCCCCGCGGCCCAGTCCCAGACCAGGCCTCCCAGTGGATAATCTGATCAACCAGGATGTTTGTGCTAGCCGCTTGCAATCCAGTGTATGTTCCACAGCCCGGCTGATTAGAAACTGACTTCAGGAATTTATCAATTTTCCCTCTGGAAGTCAGCCAGCGATCTGTTGGTATTTCTCCTTATGTATCAAAGGAAGGCGTTGAAAAGTCTTGGTCCCTTTACAGTTATTAAGTTGTGTTTTCGTAAGTTCAGTGCACCGCTGGTTTCCTTAGTTGTATTTTCAGCGTCTGCCAAGCTTCTCGCAGATTTAGGACCGATTCCTCTGGAGTTTTTCACATGTAGATTATTATGCATCAAGAGGAAACTGGACAAGTATCTTCACCAGGTGCCAGATCAACCAGGCTGTGATGGATATGTGGGGCAGCGGACCTCCACCAGCAACAACCTGGTAGACCAGGCAAGTACCAGACGAACCTGGCCCATGGCCGGGCTCCGAGAGTAGCGAAACTCTCGAAACTCTTCAAAGGTATATCAACGTACAGTTTATTGAATTACAAACATGGAAGTGCAGTCAAGGTCGACGTGTGCAAGAGACAGACGCTGCAGCGAGGAACTTCACTCAGTTGTTTCCTCAGAAGAACAGTTTTTTCAGTAATGTAAGTGCCTCACTAAATTTATACGGACAGTGAAGACTCTCTGTACATTCTGCATTTTCGCTTTAAAAGATGCGAGAGAACAAATGACGTGAAGAATATCATCATTGACTTGGCGTCTCTTTGTTTTCAAGGTTCTAGTTTTCCAGCCTATAATTTTGCTTGCGGCTGTGATGAAAACATAGTTGTGACCCTTGAATGTGAGATCCTCCGACATTATCACTCCTAAGTCTCTCACCTGAGGTGCTGTGATTATTCTCTCATCTTTGTCTTTGTATGTTTACCGTAACATCTCTCCTTCCAGGTTGTACTGTGTGTCCGGTGTTGTGTGTGTGACCATGTGTGGCCATGCGTATGTGTATGTGTGTGGCCATACTTATGTGTATGTGTGTGGCCAGGGTGTAAAGTGATCGTGGCGGAGGTTTTCACATGACGTAGCCATCACAATGTTGCTTGGTGGCTTCCAGATGGATCATGTAAGGTGATGCTGGCCCTGGTGGCTGGGGTGAGGTGGGGAGGAGAGGATCAAGGTGTGGCCATGGAGTGAAGAACAAGGTATGGGCTGCGCCAGGTACACCCTGTGTTGCGGCACTCCTGACGCCCCTGCGCTCCGCTCTCAGTCCCGTCCTCCTGATTGTCAGAAGCTCACCTGACGACGATGCCAGGGTCACCGTTTTTCCCCGCCGAGACACTGTCCCAGACCGCGCTTCCCCGTTGATGGCCTTGATCATTTAAGATGATGGTAGCAGGATGAAACCCATAATATACACCCTAGCCCAGCTGATCAGGAACTAACCTGAGGAACTCATCAAGGTCCCTCTTGAAGACAGCTAGAGATCTGTTGGTAATCCGCCAGTGTATGCAGCGCGGGTGTTGAAAAGTCTTGATCGTAGAAAGTACTTGAGCGCCTTGTTACAAGTCTGCACACTGCCTTAACAACATGAGAGCCTTGTTACAAGTCTGCACACTGCCTTAACAACATGAGAGCCTTGTTACAAGTCTGCACACTGCCTTAACAACATGAGAGCGTTGTTACAAGTCTGCACACTGCCTTAACAACATGAGAGCCTTGTTACAAGTCTGCACACTGCCTTAACAACATGAGAGCGTTGTTACAAGTCTGCACACTGCCTTAACAACATGAGAGCGTTGTTACAAGTCTTCACACTGCCTTAACAACATGAGAGCCTTGTTACAAGTTTGCACACTGCCTTAACAACATGAGAGCCTTGTTACAAGTCTGCACACTGCCTTAACAACGTGAGAGCCTTGTTACAAGTCTGCACACTGCCTTAACAACATGAGAGCCTTGTTACAAGTCTTTACACTGCCTTAACAACATGAGAGCGTTGTTACAAGTCTGCACACTGCCTTAACAACATGAGAGCCTTGTTACAAGTCTGCACACTGCCTTAACAACATGAGAGCCTTGTTACAAGTCTGCACACTGCCTTAACAACATAAGAGCCTTGTTACAAGTCTGCACACTGCCTTAACAACATGAGAGCGTTGTTACAAGTCTGCACACTGCCTTAACAACATGAGAGCCTTGTTACAAGTCTGCACACTGCCTTAACAACATGAGAGCCTTGTTACAAGTCTGCACACTGCCTTAACAACATGAGAGCCTTGTTACAAGTCTGCACACTGCCTTAACAACATACTGGAGGGAGAGATATGGGAGGAAGTGCTTCCTTACTATAACCAGTACTTCTTTACTATAACCACTGCTTCTTTACTATAACCAGTACTTCTAACTATAACCACTGCTTCTTTACTATAACCAGTACTTCTTTACTATAACCACTGCTTCTTTATAGTAACCACTGCTTCTTTATTATAACCACTGCTTCTTTACTATAACCACTGCTTCTTTATTGTAACCACTGCTTCTTTATTGTAACCACTGCTTCTTTACTATAACCACTGCTTCTTTACCATAACCACTGCTTCTTTATTGTAACCACTGCTATTTTACTATAACCAGTACTTCTTTACTATAACCACTGCTTCTTTATTGTAACCACTGCTTCTTTATTATAACCAGTACGTCTTTACTATAACCACTGCTTCTTTACTATAACCACTGCTTCTTTATTATAACCACTGCTTCTTTATTGTAACCACTGCTTCTTTATTATAACCAGTACTTCTTTACTATAACCACTGCTTCTTTACTATAACCACTGCTTCTTTATTATAACCACTGCTTCTTTATTATAACCACTGCTTCTTTATTATAACCACTGCTTCTTTATTATAACCACTGCTTCTTTATTATAACCACTGCTTCTTTACTATAACCACTGCTTCTTTACTATAACCACTGCTTCTTTATTGTAACCACTGCTTCTTTATAGTAACCACTGCTTCTTTACTATAACCACTGCTTCTTTATTGTAACCACTGCTTCTTTATTGTAACCACTGCTTCTTTATAGTAACCACTGCTTCTTTACTATAACCACTGCTTCTTTACTATAACCACTGCTTCTTTATTGTAACCACTGCTTCTTTACTATAACCACTGCTTCTTTACTATAACCACTGCTTCTTTACTATAACCAGTGCTTCATTACTATAACCATTGCCTATTTATTGTAACCACTGCTTCTTTATTGTAACCACTGCCTCTTTATTATAACCACTGCTTCTTTATTATAACCACTGCTTCTTTATTGTAACCACTGCTTCTTTATTGTAACCACTGCTTCTTTAGTATAACCACTGCTTCTTTATTGTAACCACTGCTTCTTTACTATAACCACTGCTTCTTTACTATAACCACTGCTTCTTTATTGTAACCACTGCTTCTTTATTATAACCACTGCTTCTTTATTGTAACCACTGCTTCTTTATTGTAACCACTGCTTCTTTATTGTAACCACTGCTTCTTTACTATAACCACTGCTTCTTTATTGTAACCACTGCTTCTTTATTGTAACCACTGCTTCTTTATTATAACCAGTACTTCTTTACTATAACTACTGCTTCTTTATTGTAACAAATGCTTCTTTATTGTAACCACTGCTTCTTTATTATAACCAGTACTTCTTTACTATAACCACTGCTTCTTTACTATAACCACTGCTTCTTTATTATAACCACTGCTTCTTTATTATAACATTATAACCAGTACTTCTTTATTATAACCACTGCTTCTTTATTATAACCACTGCTTCTATATTGTAACCACTGCTTCTTTATTATAACCAGTACTTCTTTAATATAACCACTGCTTCTTTATTATAACCACTGCTTCTTTATTATAACCACTGCCTCTTTATTATAACCACTGCTTCTTTATTATAACTACTGCTTCTTTATTATAACCACTGCTTCTTTATTATAACCAGTACTTCTTTACTATAACCACTGCTTCTTTATTGTAACCACTGCTTCTTTATTGTAACCACTGCTTCTTTATTATAACCAGTACTTCTTTGCTATAACCACTGCTTCTTTATTATAACCACTGCCTCTTTATTATAACAACTGCTTCTTTATTATAACCACTGCTTCTTTATTATAACCACTGCTTCTTTGTTATAACCACTGCTTCTTTATTATAACCACTGCTTCTTTATTATAACCACTGCTTCTTTACTATAACCACTGCTTCTTTAATATAACCACTGCTTCTTTATTGTAACCACTGCTTCTTTACTATAACCACTGCTTCTTTATTGTAACCACTGCTTCTTTACTATAACCACTGCTTTTTTATTATAACCACTGCTTCTTTACTATAACCACTGCCTCTATTATAACCACTGCTTCTTTACTATAACCACTGCCTCTATTATAACCACTGCTTCTTTACTATAACCACTGCTTCTTTACTATAACCACTGCTTCTTTACTATAACCACTGCTTCTTTACTATAACCACTGCTTCTTTACTATAACCAATGCTTCTTTACTATAACCACTGCCTCTATTATAACCACTGCTTCTTTACTATAACCACTGCTTCTTTATTATAACCACTGCTTCTTTACTATAACCACTGCCTGTATTATAACCACTGCTTCTTTACTATAACCACTGCCTCTATTATAACCACTGCTTCTTTACTATAACCACTGCCTCTATTATAACCACTGCTTCTTTATTATAACCACTGCTTCTTTTTGTTCTTGAAAATATTTTGGCGTCGTTGAGAAGTTTTCAGTGTTTGTGTTTACTTGCAGAAGCAGCAAGTTTTCTTGTCCAACGTACGTGTTTTGTTTCTTAATGGTAGGAACCAACAGAATATTTATATTGCCACAAGTGTTCCACCTGTAAGCATAACAAGTGTTGCATCAGTGAGGTAGACAGCAGCCATTCATGCCTTACATGTGAGAAATGGAAGCTTGTTAAATATTTTGCACTCTCAAGATTTTTTTTTTCTTTCAATTTTGTGAACATTTACTATAACTATGTTCTTAATTATAATTTTTTCATGTGACTGGTTTTCGAGAGTTTTTGTTTACTCATGAGCCCCAGTCTGAGGCCTGGGTACACTTGCCTGCTGGGTCAACCAGTCTGTTACTGCTAGAGATCAGCAAACCTACAAAACCATCACAGCCTGACAGATCTGACACTGGTTTCAGTGGTCGCTTCATGTGTTTTGCGGGGGTGCGGTGACCCCCCCGCAAAGCACATTAAGCGACCACTGGCAGCAGGTTGAAGTATGGTGGACCACAGGTGTTGACAAGTGTTGACACAGGTGTTGATAGTGTTTAAATTATGCTTACTGAACCTTGCTGTGTTTTTAATGGTTCTTGTAACATACTCTTTCCTGTATAGGATCCCTGATCTGAGACCGCGCCGCGGGATCAGTGATACGGGAATCATTAACATGTTTCAATACAATGCAAAACAATCATGGGAAAAGTTGAATGATAGCTCTAGACCTTTCGTGTTGCAGTCAACACTTCAGAAGCTTGTACTGTTGTAGAAATGAGTTGGAAGTCCAGGTAGATACGTTCAAGGGAACGACTCGAGCTAGAATGAGATGGCATCAAGCAGACCAGTGCCAGGTGCCAGAAAGATGAAGGTAAGATATTAAAACAGTAGTAGTAGAAGCATATAGAAGCCCATAAACATTAAATATTTAGTAATGACCTAGCGACCACAACATTAGTGAAATGACAAGTATCACACTTCAGACTTCATATCGTAGCATTATAAAAGACTAATATTCTGATACCAAAGGTATCTGGCATCTATCAGTAGGGAAAATTCCATCGTATACAAAGAAAATGGGAAGCAACAAAAAAGGAGGAAACCCTCCTATTTCCAGAGGCTGGCTAATTTACCCTCAGGTAAATGCTGGTTTATCCATGAGGTTGATTGGTATCAGTAAATGATACTCAATTCGTCAGTGTTGAGCTGCATTTATGACAGTCCAACGAGTTCTGGTAAGAATCCAGCTTCACACTGTGTACAGTGCCTTCACTTACAGAGTTGTCGAGTTTGAATAAGCTGCCATTATTATTATATAATTAACGTTTATCATGTTTTATAATTGCAGATTCTAAAATATTTCATTCAAGCCAAGAGGAGCGAGGAACCACGACTCTGGCTTCTGACCAATTTGCCGAGTTATTGCAGACCTTAATGTGGCTGAAAATCGCATTTGATTCTTGCGCAGTTCGTATCGAATATTGGTATTGTGATAACCTGACATCTAGAGGTTTGCCTGTCTGTCCTACATAAGTTGCAGCCATTGCAACCGATCCTGTAGACACCACCCAAACATTGTTGGGGAGAACCAGCACATTCTTGATCTGAGGTGTTATCCTGGGTTCATCACTACTGTCCTAGCTCTATCCTGGGTTCATCACTACTGTCCTAGCTGTATCCTGGGTTCATCACTACTGTCCTAGCTGTATCCTGGGTTCATCACTACTGTCCTAGCTGTATCCTGGGTTCATCACTACTGTCCTAGCTGTATCCTGGGTTCATCACTACTGTCCTAGCTGTATCCTGGGTTCATCACTACTGTCCTAGCTGTATCCTGGGTTCATCACTACTGTCCTAGCTTCCAGCAGTGCTGATTCTATAAACACCTTAGGGTACCGCAGTTTCGTGACAATATCAAATATTTTCCAAATTTCTTCATCAAGAAACTCTGGGCTGCACACTTGGTAAGTTCTCAGAAACATAGTGAGAAAGACGCTCCTTTTTACTCTTGTCTCATGGTTGTAATGGTAGTAAATGTATGAACACACATTAGTGGTCTTCCTATATACTGTGAACATGAACTTTCTACCAACCCGGTGTATCAACACATCTAAGAATGGAAGTTTGGATTCCACTTCTTTCTCCATGGTGAATTTAATAGACGGAATCAGAGCGTTAAGACTGGGTAAAAATGCATCCAGGGCCATATCATTCGGCCAAAGACACAAGATGTCATCCACATATCTGAACCATTTAGCTTTACAGGGCAGAATATCTTTCAAGAGCCTACCCTCAAAAAACTCCATATACAGATTGCTTAATAAGGGGAGACAATGGATTTCCCATTGCCATTCCCTGCCTTTCAGCTTAATATTGCCCTTCAAACTCAAACTTGCAATCACCTACACACAACTTAATCAGCTCAATAAGGGTGTTCTTATCGAATGGCATGGAGAACTCCTCTAATTCTTCTTCCAGATAAGATAACTGATCAGGAACAGGCTCTCGGATGAACAACCCCTGACATTAGAACTTACTAGTGTGAAATCAATAGACATTCTAACATATTGCAATTTGTCAATGATATCAACATTGTTGTCAAGTAGTGGAGTTAATAGTTTTACCACAGTAAGATAACAGTAATAGTAACGGTGTCACAGTAAGATAACAGTAATAGTAACGGTGTCACAGTAAGATAACAGTAATAGTAACTGTGTCACAGTAAGGTCACAGTAATAGTAACGGTGTCACAGTAAGATAACAGTAATAGTAACGGTGTCACAGTAAGATAACAGTAATAGTAACGATGTCACAGTAAGGTCACAGTAACAACCTCAGCAAAGAAAAGTGCTTCGCGGAATTGCCCTTGTTTAAAAAAATTGTCCATTTGTATGCGGTGTCAAGTGTTTTATGGTGAGTTTGACTGACAGAGTGACAGCACTGTCCAGCAGAATATAGACAGCAACGGTGTTAGATTGAAGAAAGTAAAGGTGTCAGATTAAAGGGAAGTAACGGCGTCGAATTTAGGGAAGTAACAGTGTCAGATTAAGGACAGTAACGGTGTCAGATTAAGGGAACTAACACTGTTAGGTTATGCGAAATTATGGAGTCAGATCAATCTGACTCTGTACTTCCCTTGATTTGACACCGTTGCTTCCCTTAATCGACTTGTTATTTCTTTTTCCTTATTCTCTCCCCCTTCCATCCCTCCCTCCGTGCTTCATCCCTCCCTCCGTGCTTCATCCCTCCCTCCGGGCTTCATCCCTCCCTCCGTGCTTCATCCTCCTCCGTGCTTCATCCCTCCCTCCGTGCTTCATCCCTCCCTCCGTGCTTCATCCCTCCCTCCGTGCTTCATCCCTCCCTCCGTGCTTCATCCCTCCCTCCGTGCTTCATCCCTCCCTCCGTGCTCCATCCCTCCCTCCGTGCTTCATCCCTCCCTCCGTGCTTCATCCCTCCCTCCGTGCTTCATCCCTCCCTCCGTGCTTCATCCCTCCCTCCGTGCTTCATCCCTCCCTCCGTGCTTCATCCCTCCCTCCGTGCTCCATCACCCACATCTACTTAACCCACCTCCTCCCTCTAATTCACTATCTCCCCTCCCTCTACCCTTTCCTTTGTCCCCTATCTAGTTCCCTCCTACACATCCTCTTCCCTCCCTTCCTTGATCTCTATCTCCTACTCTTCTCCTCACCTACCTCACTTCCGTACATCCTTTTCTCCTTGAAGGCCTGGTCCCAAATCTGCACACTGCCATGACATCATACTGGAGTGATATATATGGGGCGAATGTAAAATAAACACAGTGAAAAGCAGGAACGCTGTGGGCACAATACGAGAACATTGTATCAGCATCCGTGGTCCCAGCCTTTTTAACATATTACCAGAAGATGTCAGACATACTGCAAAATCCAAGCTAAAAACTGCCTGTAGAATTGGACCCTCATTTAGAATACTGCTCAGTGCTGACGGCCCCGTTCAAAGCAGGAGAAATATCAGAGCTGGAACAAATACAGAGATCGTTTACGGCTCACATTGAGCCAGTAAAGCACCTAAATTACCGGGAGCTACTTAAAGTCTTGAACATGTACTCATTGAAGCGGAGGAGAGAGAGATAGATGATAATATATACATGGAAAGTACTCGAGGGCCTGGTCCCAAATCTGCACACTGCCATAACAACATACTGGAGTGAGAGATATGGGAGAAAGTGTAAAATAAACCCAGTGAGGAGCAGGGGTGCGGTGGGCACAATAAGGGAACACTGTATCAACATCCGGGGTCCCAGACTATTCAACATCTTACCAGAAGATATCAGAAACACGGCTGGAACCAGTGTAGAAACCTTCAAGAGGAAACTGGACAAATATCTTCACCAGGTGCCAGATCAACCAGGTTGTGATGGATATGTGGGGCAGCGGGCCTCCAGCAGCAACAGCCTGGTTGACCAGGCAAGCACCAGACGAGCCTGGCCCAGGAATGGCTGCAGGAGGATTGAAGGTTCCTTCAGTTCTCTTTACTTTCCTTCCCTCTGGCGCTTCCTGTCTCTCTCGTCTTGCATCTTGCTCCCTGCAGAGTGGGAAGCAGATGGGTACAATAAAGCTCAGGTGTGAGCCTCACGCTACTCCATATTATACCATAAACATTTCACTTTACTTAATGTTCATACAAATTATCACCAGCAGGAGTGGAGAGGATAAGACCAGGAGAGGACAAAACTAGACGGAGAGGATAAGACCAGGAGAGGACAAAACTAGACGGAGAGGATAAGACCAGGAGAGGACAAAACTAGACGGAGAGGATAAGAGAAGAAGAGGATAAGAATAGGATAAGATAAGAATAGAAGAAAAATAGATAAGAGTAAAAGGAGAGGATAAGACCAGATTGTACACAAATATCCCGCACTTGGGAGAGCGAAACGTCGTCCTAAGTTCCAGTTTCCCGTGTGCTGGTTATTTGTTCATTGTTCCAGTCACGGTTTTGTGACTTTTATTATTTTTTATATGAGTAGATTATTTTATTTGCAAATCATAAGAATTGTTTGGTTATTCATCGCTTTAAACAAATTCCTCTTCTAATATTATCAGCTTTATATATATACTGTTATCAAGTTGCTACATTTTCATTATGGCATCCTTTGACTTTACTTTATTCACTGTTATTCTTTAGGTTTCTGTTTGTTAGAAAGTTAAATATCAACCTACCCACTTTTCCTGTTATTCCTTTTGCATGCATTTTGTGCTCTATTAATCCTTGGTCACAGTTGACAAATGCTTTTGCAAAATCTGTGTAAACTGCATCTGCACTTTGGTTGTCTTGTTGTTATCTACGACCATGTTATAATGGTTCAGCAAGTGCAAGAGGTAGGAGCGCTCTTGCCTTGCGTTGTGCATTTGTTGTGAGTCCGTGTTTTTAGCAGTCTTGCTGCTTAAAACTTTCGAAGTTTATTTTTCGATTGCTTTATCGCTACATTTTTGGAATGGGGATATATCATTGGTTTTAATGACTAGGTGCTCAGACTCTTCTCTATAGGATTTTTTCCACTTCTCCTGTAGCTTTTTACCATGCTTCGAAAATGTGGATTTTGAGTTTTCCAATTAAACCATTTGTAACTGTGTAGCAACACTGAGGTATAGATCAAGACTACTTTCAACTGATTATTCCGGACGAATAAATTTTTAAGAAATGTGGACGATGGACAGGTCAGATGAATCTTCAGATGTAAAAATCGAAATCCGACAGTGATGTCCTCAGCCACTGTGTCTTGAGCTTAAATTCTTTCTCTCTTACTGTGCAATAATAGGTGGTGGTGTGTGAGGGAGGGAGAGGGGAAGAGAATTAGGGGCGAGATAAGGCACGGAAACCGGTGAGAGGTTGGGAAGTTTGGGTTAGAACGGCAGAATGGCGGCCCTGGACATCAGAAATGATGCTGTGTGATGGCAACGACCCCCAGCTTTTACCAGCAAGTGTATTAGCTGCTGTACCAGGCAAGAACCAGACAAGCCTGGCCCAGGGCTGGGCTGCTCGAGTAGGAATACTTTTGAAACCCATCAAAGGTATATTAAAGATATATGACCCCACCTTGCAGCAACGGCAGCTTAAATCCTTTACTGACTACGTTTCTCCTACACAGTGATCTTTATCAAGTCACAAACTTACCTGTTTGTGACTTGATGGAAGCCCATTGTGTGAGCGAAACATAGTAAAGGATCCCATTATGTGTTTAATTTTTCCGTCGTATCAGTATTTTATATCGTTTATCTCCAGCAACAGCAGCTGCAGTGATTACTGTACCCACTGGAAGGCTTGACGATAGTCTCATCATTCTACTGAAGTCTCCCAACTCACGATAATAGAGTTCATTATCTGATGAAACTCATCCTGTAGTGGAATATTATACGGAAACTCATGGCTTATGTATCAAATTTTGCTAAATACTTATACTTCTGTTCACATTTTGTCATATCCACGGTCTGACCCATCGGTCTGCCTTCACCCCAGGATTATTAGTCACATCCATAACAATTTGTATAGTAAGGTTGTGGCCCTCGCCATGGCTGCCTGGCGTAGGTAAACAAACACTGGAGGCCACCACCTGCTACACCACCCGGGGTTTCATTTGATTTACAGGGATGGGAAACCTAGCAGCTGACAGGAAGCTTTCCTGCTTAAAACAGTCCTTGTTTCCTGTTTCTTAAAACTCTTTTTTTTTTTTTTTTTTTGCGATTGCTTTAAACTGCCATCTTTGTGGAGTTTGGCTGTATCCTTAATTTTTAATGACTGTGATGTGATATTTAAGGTACATGATACTTTTTGCGATTCTTGATAACTGGAGTTCTACGAGTTAGGACCTGGGGCAGAGTGCAGGGACATGCTGTCAATGGCTTCTTCGAAGTCTAGTTGTTCTTGGGTTATGTGAGACATTATGGAAAGGTCAGCAGAGTTTGAGTCTTAATCATGGAAAAGTCATTTGGATTGCCAGTCTTTATTCTGAGTAGCGTCTCACTGAACAAAGAATTGTATTGTGACTTCAGTATTTCACTCGTTTCTTTGTTGTCATTGCTGTAAGTTGCAGCTTTGAGCAAGGACCTTGTAGTAGATGTGAGTTTTGTGTTGGATCTTCCATGTAAAACAAATTTTGTTTCATCTTCAACAATGACTTTTTGTTTTGCTACCTTTGTCCTGAAGTTAATGTTTTCCATGTTTTATTTAGTTAGACTTGGACATTACGCTTGTTATGTATGGTGAGGTGAGGATGATTGTTGGAGCTGGTGGTCCAGGTCTCCAATACTACCTGAGAGGAGTGCTGCACCAGGTATCATCTGACCTGGTGTTCCTAGATGGTAACCTGAACCCTCATCAGTGTAGAGCCTTGCTATAACCTTTCCCCCGTCTCCAACCCCTTCACCTGTCTCCACCCCTTCCCCTGTCATCTACCCCCGTCCCTGTCTTCACCCCCATTCCCTGTTCTCGCCCCTCTTTCCCTCTTCTCACCCAGCAAGGTATGAACCTCATCCTCCGTGATGGAATATGACAGGAAGATATAGCTAGCTTTTGTTCACACTGTGCAATTATTATATAGAATAGGGTAGCAGCACACTGCTGATGTGTCCAATTTAAAAAAATAGGAAGGATTAAGGGATAATGCATATATCCAAGGTAGAAGATAGGAGGGTTAAGGGCCATCTACCTACCTAGTGTTGACCTGTCTACCTACCTAGTCTTGACCTATCTGCCTATCTAGTTTTGACCTGTCTACCTACCTAGTCTTGACCTGTCTACCTACCTAGTCTTGACCTGTCTACCTACCTAGTCTTGACTTGTCTACCTACCTAGTTTTGACCTGTCTACCTACCTAGTCTTGACCTGTCTACCAACCTAGTCTTGACCTGTCTACCTACCTAGTCTTGACCTGTCTACCTACCTAGTTTTAACCTGTCTACCTACCTAGTTTTGACCTGTTTTCCTACCTAGTTTTAACCTGTCTACCTGTGCTCCGGTGTTCTCAGTGTCATGTCTTGTGTACTTTTACGTTACGTTACTATATCATAATTTATTTTACACTGATAAATTATCGTATTTTCCGGCATATAAGGCGCACTTTTTTCCCCACAACTTTTGGAAAATCAGCCTGCGTCTTATATGCTCAAGGTCAGGGTCAAGGGCTGGCATTGTGTTACCGCTTTAGCAGTTGTATATTACACACCTCTTACAGCCACTCATAATTTATATTACGTATAATTTATATCAAACCTAATTTATGTTGTTTACAATAATAACAACTGTATGTGTACCTGGTGTGTGTGTGTATTTGGTGTGTGTGCCTGGTGTGTGTGTACTTGGTTTGTGTACCTGGTGTGTGTACCTGGTGTGTGTGTACCTGGTGTATCTGTGTCAGTAAGTTGTCACAGTGTTGACACCCACGTAAGTGGAGTGTTATTTTTATTGTTTGTACTGCATTCAGCACTTCCAGTCCTCCTTACTGCATACAGAACATCCATACTGCATACAGAACATCCATACTGCATACCGAACATCCATACTGCATACAGAACATCCATACTGCATACCGAAGATCCATACTGCATACCGAAGATCCATACTGCATACCGAACATCCATACTGCATACCGAACATCCATACTGCATACAGAACATCCATACTGCATACCGAACATCCATACTGCATACAGAACATCCATACTGCATACCGAACATCCATACTGCATACACCTCTGTAAAGTGTACAGCAGTGAGTACGAAGGATGAGGTGAGGATGTTGTGAGGACTATACACTTCCTCTCTGAGGCACAAGGGGATATCTGGCTCCATTAATTTAGTTGTTTCTCATTTTTTTAGAAGCCTCTTCACTGTCTCCTTTATGGTATTAATTTCTTCCAGTTTTTGTTTCATCTTTCTCCCCTCTTGCTGGCATCTTTCTCCCCTCTTGCTGGCATCTTTCTCCCCTCTTGCTGGCGTCTTTCTCCACTCTTGCTGGCATCTTTGAAACTTTTTGTTAGCTTCGGCGAAGATTTTCAACCTCCTGTCCAACATCGAAGTGAAGTCAGAGCTCCTCGCCAGCCAGTCTACAAGTCCTTGACTTCCTATAGATGCCCCTGTGGTTTCAGGCCTATGTGACATCCTGTACATCTAGAGCGTAATACATCAAGACTGATACAACAAAAGAAGTACTGTAGTATTGTAAGGAGATAAGAGTTTCTCCGTGTAAGTTTGAGTGGAGAATCTCGCCCCGGCACCTTGCAAGACTAAGTTAAGCAGAAGGTTGAGGGTGTCGACGGCCAGATTCGGAAAGTCTGATAGACTCACCAGCTGAGGACACGGCAGGCAGCCAGCTACAGAAAGACTCACCAGCTACAGAGGGACTCGCCAGCTGAGGACACGGCAGGCAGCCAGCTACAGAAAGACTCACCAGCTACAGAGGGACTCACCAGCTGAGGACACGGCAGGCAGCCAGCTACAGAAAGACTCACCAGCTACAGAGGGACTCACCAGCTGAGGACACGGCAGGCAGCCAGCTACAGAAAGACTCACCAGCTACAGAGGGACTCACCAGCTAAGGACATGGCAGGCAGCCAGCTACAGGGGGACTCACCAGCTGAGGACATGGCAGGTACCGAGGTACAGGGGGACTCACCAGCTGAGGACGTGGCAAGCAGCCAGCTACACAAGACAGTAATGGCAGGAAAGACTTGATAGAACTGGTGTTGAAGTGCTTCTCTTGTGTTACAATGATGGTATCTGATGGATGTGTGTTCCAGTGGTGTTCCGCAAGACCTGGTGCTAGGCACCACGGGATAACCTGGTGCTAGACACCACGGGATGATCTGGTGCTAGGCACCACGGGATGATCTGGTGCTAGGCACCACGGGATGACCTGGTGCTAGGCACCACGGGGTGACCTGGTGCTAGGCACCACGGGGTGACCTGGTGCTAGGCACCACGGGGTGACCTGGTGCTAGGCACCACGAGGTGACCTGGTGCTAGGCACCACGGGATGACCTGGTGCTAGGCACCACGGGATGACCTGGTGCTAGACACCACGGGATGATCTACTGCTAGGCACCACGGGATGATCTGGTGCTAGGCACCACGGGATGACCTGGTGCTAGACACCACGGGATGATCTGGTGCTAGGCACCACGGGATGATCTGGTGCTAGGCACCACGGGATGACTTGGTGCTAGGCACCACGAGGTGACCTGGTGCTAGGCACCACGGGATGACCTGGTGCTAGGCACCACGGGATGACCTGGTGCTAGGCACCACGGGATGACCTGGTGCTAGGCACCACGGGGTGACCTGGTGCTAGGCACCACGGGGTGACCTGGTGCTAGGCACCACGGGGTGACCTGGTGCTAAGCACCACGGGGTGACCTGGTGCTAGGCACCACGGGGTGACCTGGTGCTAGGCACCACGGAGTGACCTGGTGCTAGGCACCACGGGATGACCTGGTGCTAGGCACCACGGGATGACCTGGTGCTAGGCACCACGGGGTGACCTGGTGCTAGGCACCACGAGGTGACCTGGTGCTAGGCACCACGGGATGACCTGGTGCTAGGCACCACGGGATGACCTGGTGCTAGACACCACGGGATGATCTGGTGCTAGGCACCACGGGATGATCTGGTGCTAGGCACCACGGGATGACCTGGTGCTAGGCACCACGAGGTAACCTGGTGCTAGGCACCACGGGATGACCTGGTGCTAGGCTCCACGGGATGACCTGGTGCTAGGCACCACGGGATGACCTGGTGCTAGGCACCACGGGGTGACCTGGTGCTAGGCACCACGGGGTGACCTGGTGCTAGGCACCACGGGGTGACCTGGTGCTAGGCACCACTGGGTGACCTGGCTTGCCTCCTCATATATTAATGTAATGGAGTTCAGTCCTCCAGACTTGCTCGAGTGTTGTTGAGTAATACACTGGAAGTTATGTTTGTCATGATGGTCAGTCTGGTTGTTGACAGGTTACTGCAACACTGTTGACAGGTTACTGCAACACTGTTGACAGGTTACTGCAACACTGTTGACAGGTTACTGCAACACTGTTGACAGGTTACTGCAACACTGTTGACAGGTTACTGCAACACTGTTGACAGGTTATTGCAACACTGTTGACAGGTTATTGCAACACTGTTGACAGGTTACTGCAACACTGGTTGTTGACAGGTTACTGCAACACTGGTTGTTGACAGGTTACTGCAACACTGTTGACAGGTTATTGCAACACTGTTGACAGGTTACTTCAACACTGTTGACAGGTTACTGCAACACTGGTTGTTGACAGGTTACTGCAACACTGGTTGTTGACAGGTTACAGCAACACTGGTTGTTGACAGGTTACTGCAACACTGGTTGTTGACAGGTTACTGCAACACTGGTTGTTGACAGGTTACAGCAACACTGGTTGTTGACAGGTTACTGCAACACTGGTTGTTGACAGATTACTGCAACACTGGTTGACAGGTTACTGCAACACTGGTTGTTGACAGGTTACTGCAACACTGGTTGTTGACAGGTTACTGCAACACTGTTGACAGGTTACTGCAACACTGGTTGTTGACAGGTTACTGCAACACTGTTGACAGGTTACTGCAACACTGGTTGTTGACAGGTTACTGCAACACTGGTTGTTGACAGGTTACTGCAACACTGGTTGTTGACAGGTTACTGCAACACTGTTGACAGGTTACTGTAACACTGGTTGTTGACAGGTTACTGCAACACTGGTTGTTGACAGGTTACTGCAACACTGTTGACAGGTTACTGTAACACTGGTTGTTGACAGGTTACTGCAACACTGGTTGTTGACAGGTTACTGCAACACTGGTTGTTGACAGGTTACTGCAACACTGGTTGTTGACAGGTTACTGCAACACTGGTTGTTGACAGGTTACTGCAACACTGGTTGTTGACAGGTTACTGCAACACTGGTTGTTGACAGGTTACTGCAACACTGTTTGTTGACAGGTTACTGCAACACTGTTGACAGGTTACTGTAACACTAGTTGTTGACAGGTTACTGCAACACTGGTTGTTGACAGGTTACTGCAACACTGGTTGTTGACAGGTTACTGCAACACTGGTTGTTGACAGGTTACTGCAACACTGGTTGTTGACAGGTTACTGCAACACTGGTTGTTGACAGGTTACTGCAACACTGGTTGTTGACAGGTTACTGCAACAGTAAATTCCAGTTTATTTTAAGTATTTCTGGGCATGTTATGTAGATTTAAAATGTTGAAAACTATATGCTGACATTCTTTATATATATATATATATATATATATATATATATATATATATATATATATATATATATATATATATATATATATATATATATAGGGTGTGAGTTGGACCTGACTAGCTTGTGCTACTAGGTCAGATGCCATGCTCCTTCCTTAAGTGAATGTGACCTGACCTGACTAAGTTATGTTAGGGCATTGGCTTAAGCCGGTGGGAGACTTGGACTTGTGGACTTGCCTCGCATGGGCCAGTAGGCCTGCTACAGTGTTCCTTCATTATGTTCTTATATATATATATATATATATAAAGTGGGCCTTAGACAAGGATGTGTGATGTCACCGTGGTTGTTCAATATATTTATAGATGGGGTTGTAAGAGAAGTGAATGCGAGGGTCTTGGCAAGAGGTGTTGGGCTAAAAGATAAAGAAACAAATACAAAGTGGGAGTTGTCACAGTTGCTTTTTGCTGATGACACTGTGCTTTTGGGAGATTCTGAAGAGAAGCTGCAGAGGTTGGTGGATGAATTTGGTAGGGTGTGTAAAAGAAGAAAATTGAAAGTGAATATAGGAAAGAGTAAGGTGATGAGGATAACAAAAAGAATAGGTGACGAAAGATTGGATATCAGATTGGAGGGAGAGAGTATGGAGGAGGTGAATGTATTCAGATATTTGGGAGTGGACATGTCGGCGGATGGGTCTATGAAGGATGAGGTGAATCATAGAATTGATGAGGGAAAAGGGTGAGTGGAGCACTTCGGAGTCTGTGGAGACAAAGAACCTTGTCCATGGAAGTAAAGAGGGGAATGTATGAGAGTATAGTTATACCAACGCTCTTATATGGGTGTGAAGCATGGGTGATGAATGTTGCAACGAGGAGAAGGCTGGAGGCAGTGGAGATGTCATGTCTGAGGTCAATGTGTGGTGTGAATATAATGCAGAGAATTCGGAGTTTGGAAATTAGGAGGAGGTGCGGGATTACCAAAACGATTGTCCAGAGAGCTGAGGAGGGTTGTTGAGGTGGTTTGGACATGTAGAGAGAATGGAACGAGACAGAGTGACTTCGAGAGTGTATAAATCTGTAGTGGAGGGAAGGCGGGGTAGGGGTCGGCCTAGGAAAGGTTGGAGGGAGGGGGTAAAGGAAGTTTTGTGTGCGAGGGGCTTGGATTTCCAGCAAGCATGTGTGAGCGTATTTGATAGGAGTGAATGGAGGCATATGGTTTTTAATACTTGACGTGCTGTTGGAGTGTGAGCAAAGTAACATTTATGAAGGGATTCAGGGAAACCGGCAGGCCGGACTTGAGTTCTGGAGATGGGAAGTACAGTGCCGGCACTCTGAAGGAGGGGTGTAAATGTTGCAGTTTTATAACTGTAGTGTAAAGCACCCTTCTGGCAAGACAGTGATGGAGTGAATGATGATGAAAATTTTTCTTTTCGGCCACCCTGCCTTGGTGGGAATCGGCCGATGTGTTAATAAAAAAAAAAAAAAAAAAAAAATATATATATATATATATATATATATATATATATATATATATATATATCACATCACAGTAAACAGGGGATATCACAATATGCAAAACAACCACTGTGAAAAAATAGTGAAATTCCAAGCGCTTTCGTGACCTCTCACATTATCAAGGAACTATAAAAACAGAATATCAACAGGAAGGCATATAAGGGTAAGACTACACCTCACAGTCACGTCACAACACCCGACTCTGTGAAACACAACTGATACTTTACCCAAGCATTAAGATTTTTTACTTGTCTAATGTCTCATTAAATTCTTCCCAAATTGTATTAATTATAAATGAATCCAATTTATATAAACCAAAAGAAATATTCATATTTTCAAAACTGCTTTTTATGAAGCATGATTCTATTATAAAATCAATTGGATGGTTAAAATCTCTCACATGAATAAACAGAGCATTAGAATCTTGTCCAGTTCTAATGCTATATTTATGTTGTTTTAATCTTAGTTCAAAACTTAAGAACATAAGAATGGAGGAACACTGCCGAAGGCCTACTGGCCCATACAAGGCAGGTCCTTATCAAAACTACCACTACCATGTTTTACACTTTATTTACATCCACGTGAAGAAGTATACTCTCTTCACCATGTTTTACACTGTTTACATCCACGTGAAGAAGTATACTCTCTTCACCATGTTTTACACTTTACATCCACGTGAAGAAATATACTCTCTTCACCATGTTTTACACTGTTTATATCCACGTGAAGAAGTATACTATCTTCACCATGTTTTACACTGTGTTTACATCCACGTGAAGAAGTATACTCTCTTCACCATGTTTTACACTTTGTTTACATCCACGTGAAGAAGTATAGTCTCTTCACCATGTTTTACACTTTGTTTACATTCACGTGAAGAAGTATACTCTCTTCACCATGTTTTACACTGTGTTTACATCCACGTGAAGAAGTATACTCTCTTCACCATGTTTTACACTTTGTTTACATCCACGTGAAGAAGTATACTCTCTTCACCATGTTTTACACTTTGTTTACATCCACGTGAAGAAGTATAGTCTCTTAACCATGTTTTACACTTTGTTTACATCCACGTGAAGAAGTATACTCTCTTCACCATGTTTTACACTGTTTACATCCACGTGAAGAAGTATACTATCTTCACCATGTTTTACACTGTGTTTACATCCACGTGAAGAAGTATACTCTCTTCACCATGTTTTACACTGTGTTTACATCCACGTGAAGAAGTATACTCTCTTCACCATGTTTTACACTGTTTACATCCACGTGAAGAAGTATACTATCTTCACCATGTTTTACACTGTGTTTACATCCACGTGAAGAAGTATACTCTCTTCACCATGTTTTACACTGTTTACATCCACGTGAAGAAGTATACTATCTTCACCATGTTTTACACTGTGTTTACATCCACGTGAAGAAGTATACTCTCTTCACCATGTTTTACACTGTTTACATCCACGTGAAGAAGTATACTATCTTCACCATGTTTTACACTGTTTACATCCACGTGAAGAAGTATACTATCTTCACTATGTTTTACACTGTGTTTACATCCACGTGAAGAAGTATACTATCTTCACTATGTTTTACACTGTTTACATCCACGTGAAGAAGTATACTATCTTCACAATGTTTTACACTGTGTTTACATCCACGTGAAGAAGTATACTATCTTCACTATGTTTTACACTGTGTTTACATCCACGTGAAGAAGTATACTATCTTCACCATGTTTTACACTGTGTTTACATCCACGTGAAGAAGTATACTATCTTCACTATGTTTTACAATGTGTTTACATCCACGTGAAGAAGTATACTATCTTCACTATGTTTTACACTGTTTACATCCACGTGAAGAAGTATACTATCTTCACCATGTTTTACACTGTTTACATCCACGTGAAGAAGTATACTATCTTCACAATTTTTTACAATGTGTTTACATCCACGTGAAGACATATACTCTCTTCACCATGTTTTACACTTTGTTTACATCCACGTGAAGAAGTATACTCTCTTCACCATGTTTTACACTTTGTTTATATCCACGTGAAGAAGTATACTACCTTCACCATGTTTTACACTGTGTTTACATCCACGTGAAGAAGTATACTATCTTCACCATGTTTTACACTTTGTTTATATCCACGTGAAGAAGTATACTACCTTCACCATGTTTTACACTGTGTTTACATCCACGTGAAGAAGTATACTATCTTCACCATGTTTTACACTGTGTTTACATCCACGTGAAGAAGTATACTATCTTCACAATGTTTTACACTTTGTTTATATCCACGTGAAGAAGTATACTATCTTCACCATGTTTTACACTTTGTTTACATCCACGTGAAGAAGTATACTATCTTCACCATGTTTTACACTTTGTTTATATCCACGTGAAGAAGTATACTATCTTCACCATGTTTTACACTGTGTTTACATCCACGTGAAGAAGTATACTATCTTCACAATGTTTTACACTGTTTACATCCACGTGAAGAAGTATACTATCTTCACCATGTTTTACACTTTGTTTATATCCACGTGAAGAAGTATACTATCTTCACCATGTTTTACACTGTGTTTACATCCACGTGAATAAGTATACTATCTTCACAATGTTTTACACTGTTTACATCCACGTGAAGAAGTATACTATCTTCACCATGTTTTACACTGTGTTTACATCCACGTGAAGAAGTATACTATCTTCACAATGTTTTACACTGTGTTTACATCCACGTGAATAAGTATACTATCTTCACCATGTTTTACACTTTGTTTACATCCACGTGAAGAAGTATACTATCTTCATGTTTTACACTTTGTTTACATCCACGTGAAGAAGTATACGCTCTTCACCATGTTTTACACTTTGTTTACATCAACGTGAAGAAGTATACTCTCTTCTTAATGTTTTACACTGTGTTTACATCCACGTGAAGAAGTATACTATCTTCACCATGTTTTACACTTTGTTTACATCCACGTGAAGAAGTATACTATCTTCACCATGTTTTACACTTTGTTTACATCCACGTGAAGAAGTATAGTCTCTTCACCATGTTTTACACTTTGTTTACATCCACGTGAAGAAGTATACTATCTTCATGTTTTACACTTTGTTTACATCCACGTGAAGAAGTATACGCTCTTCACCATGTTTTACACTTTGTTTACATCAACGTGAAGAAGTATACTCTCTTCTTAATGTTTTACACTGTGTTTACATCCACGTGAAGAAGTATACTATCTTCACCATGTTTTACACTTTGTTTACATCCACGTGAAGAAGTATACTATCTTCACCATGTTTTACACTTTGTTTACATCCACGTGAAGAAGTATAGTCTCTTCACCATGTTTTACACTTTGTTTACATCCACGTGAAGAAGTATACTCTCTTCACCATGTTTTACAATTTGTTTACATCCACGTGAAGAAGTATACTATCTTCACCATGTTTTACACTTTGTTTACATCCACGTGAAGAAGTATACTATCTTCACCATGTTTTACACTTTGTTTACATCCACGTGAAGAAGTATAGTCTCTTCACCATGTTTTACACTTTGTTTACATCCACGTGAAGAAGTATACTCTCTTCACCATGTTTTACAATTTGTTTACATCCACGTGAAGAAGTATACTCTCTTCACCATGTTTTACACTTTGTTTACATCCACGTGAAGAAGTATACTATCTTCACCATGTTTTACACTTTGTTTATATCCACGTGAAGAAGTATACTATCTTCACCATGTTTTACACTTTGTTTACATCCACGTGAAGAAGTATACTCTCTTCACCATGTTTTACACCTTGTTTACATCCACGTGAAGAAGTATACTATCTTCACCATGTTTTACAGTTTTTCCGAGATTTTCAGTTATCTGCGGACAACTTTTTTGACGTCTCTAAATTACGTCGATTTTGTCCTTGTTTACCAATGAGTCAATATAAAGTTATTTACTGTATAATGACCAGCGGGTTGCCACCAGCAACAGCCTGGTTGAACACACAATCAGCAGAAAAGCCAGGTCCCAGGCCAGGCTGCCAGGATGAAAAAAACTCGATACCAGTAACAGGTATATCAGTGCAGAGATCAATTATTGTTTTCATTTTTTTCGAATTTCATAGTAATCTTATGATATGAGGGTGAGTGGTAGTGTTATCAGTATAGTAATGTGATTATGAGGGTGTGGGTAGAGTTATCAGTGTCGTACTCTAATCATGAGGGTGTATGGTAGTGTTATCATTGTAGTACTCTAATCATGAGGGTGTATGGTAGTGTTATCATTGTAGTACTCTAATCATGAGGGTGTATGGTAGTGTTATCACTGTAGTACTCTGATTGAGGATGTATTGTAGTGTTATCAGTATACTACTCTGATACATTATGAGGATGTGTGGTAGTGTTACCATTATAGTTATCCTTCAGCTGTGACACGTGAGTATATTCCCTTGTTTACACAATATTCTCACAGCCCTCTTGAAGTCATGGAGCTCTGGCTAACATATTCCATTACAACACGCATGAGTGCCAATCTGTGATGAAGTGTGACAGGAGAATGGTCGTGCGTGACGGGTGTGTTAGGTTAACATAGTTACCACGTGTATTAGGTTAACGTAGTTACCTCGTGGATTAGCTTAACAGAGTTACCCGTGCTTTGACCTGGTTAAACGTCCTATGCATGTGGGTACCCACACTGTGCGCCTCTAATTAATTTTGTTGAATAAAAAAAATGTTTTTACATATTTTCATTGATGATGCCACTAGTGTGTGTGGTGTCACTAATGTGTGTGGTGCCACTAGTGTGGTGCCACTCGGGTGTGGTGCCACTCGTGTGTGGTGCCACTCGTGTGTGGTGCCACTCGTGTGTGGTGCCACTCGTGTGTGGTGCCACTAGTGTGTGTGGTGCCACTAGTGTGTGGTGCCACTCGGGTGTGGTGCCACTCGTGTGTGGTGCCACTAGTGTGTGGTGCCAAACTCTTAATAAAAGAAGAATGTAATACCACACTCAAGAGTCTTTCCAGGAACGTCCAACTCTGGCTGTTAAACACCTCTAAGTTGAGAAACTTGAGATTTACATCATTTTCAAGTTTGAGCAATTTATAGTTACAATGTGAGGAATTTAACACTGACTGGTCATGATACAGTGTAACACTAGTCATGATACAGTGTAACACTGGTCATGATACAGTGTAACACTGGTCATGATACAGTGTAACACTGGTCATGATACAGTGTAACACTGGTCATGATACAGTGTAACACTAGTCATGATACAGTGGAACACTGGTCATGATACAGTGTAACACTGGTCATGATACAGTGTAACACTGGTCATGATACAGTGTAACACTGGTCATGATACAGTGTAACACTGGTCATGATACAGTGTAACACTGGTCATGATACAGTGTAACACTGGTCATGATACAGTGTAACACTGGTCATAATACAGTGTAACACTGGTCATGATACAGTGTAACACTGGTCATGATACAGTGTAACACTGGTCATGATACAGTATAACACTGGTCATGATACAGTGTAACACTGGTCATGATACAGTGTAACACTGACTAGTCATAATACCAGTGTAACACTGGTCATGATACCAGTGTAACACTGACTGGTCATGATAAAAATGTAACACTGGTCAGGATACCAGTACAGTATACCTCAGGTGAAAAGCCGGGGAGCGATGAGTAGGCTGAGAATTTAAAAAGTGTAAAGGGACCACGACTCCTCAACATTTTCGCTTCATGTTTAAGAGGAATTAACAAGGAAGCCCTGGGAACTCGACAAATTCTTCAAATCAGTTCTTGATCATCCGGGTTGTGGTGCATACGTTGGGCTGCAGGCACTAACTGCTTGATCGATCAGTCCAGCAACTAGGAGTCCTGGTCTGGGACCGGGATCAGTCCAGCAACCAGGAGTCCTGGTCTGGGACCGGGATCAGTCCAGCAACCAGGAGTCCTGGTCTGGGACCGGGATCAGTCCAGCAATCAGGAGGCCTGGTCTGGGACCGGGATCAGTCCAGCACTCAGGAGGCCTGGTCTGGGACCGGGATCAGTCCAGCAATCAGGAGGCCTGGTCTGGGACCGGGATCAGTCCAGCACTCAGGAGGCCTGGTCTGGGACCGGGATCAGTCCAGCAACCAGGAGGCCTGGTCTGGGACCGGGATCAGTCCAGCACTCAGGAGGCCTAGTCTGGGACCGGGATCAGTCCAGCAACCAGGAGGCCTGGGCTGGGACCGGGATCAGTCCAGCACTCAGGAGGCCTAGTATGGGACCGGGATCAGTCCAGCACTCAGGAGGCCTGGTCTGGGACCGGGATCAGTCCAGCACTCAGGAGGCCTGGTCTGGGACCGGGATCAGTCCAGCACTCAGGAGGCCTGGTCTGGGACCGGGATCAGTCCAGCACTCAGGAGGCCTGGTCTGGGACCGGGATCAGTCCAGCACTCAGGAGGCCTGGTCTGGGACCGGGATCAGTCCAGCACTCAGGAGGCCTGGTCTGGGACCGGGATCAGTCCAGCACTCAGGAGGCCTGGTCTGGGACCGGGATCAGTCCAGCACTCAGGAGACCTGGTCTGGGACCGGGATCAGTCCAGCACTCAGGAGGCCTGGTCTGGGACCGGGATCAGTCCAGCACTCAGGAGACCTGGTCTGGGACCGGGATCAGTCCAGCACTCAGGAGGCCTGGTCTGGGACCGGGCCGCGGGAGCGGTCACCTCCAGTAGAAACTGTATAACAGCTTATGGAAATAAACTCACCGAAGAGCAGGGGCACTTTAGGGAACACTGTGTCAACATCCGTGCAATGACCACGTGTGTGATAGTGAGAAGGGAGACCACGTGGGTATAATGAAAGTGAAGAGAAGCGCTTTGTGTGACTAGTGAGATCGGAGGATGTTACCAGTTGATGTGAGTGTAGTGTACGGTGTTGTGTGGCTAGTGTGGCCTTAAGGATGTGGACGTAGTTGGTGGCGTGAGTGGTGTGGGTGGTGTTGGTGTGGGTGGTGTTGGTGTGGGCGTGGGTGGTGTTGTTGGTGTGGGTGGTGTGGGCGTGGGTGGTGTTAGTGTGGGTGGTGTTGGTGTGGGTGGTGTTGGTGTGGGTGGTGTGGGCGTGGGTGGTGTTGGTGTGGGTGGTGTTGGTGTGGGTGGTGTTAGTGTGGGTGGTGTTGGTGTGGGCGTGGGTGGTGTGGGCGTGGGTGGTGTGGGCGTGGGTGGTGTTGGTGTGGGTGGTGTGGGCGTGGGTGGTGTTGGTGTGGGTGGTGTTGGTGTGGGTGGTGTTGGTGTGGGTGGTGTGGGCGTGGGTGGTGTGGGCGTGGGTGGTGTGGGCGTGGGTGGTGTGGGCGTGGGTGGTGTTGGTGTGGGTGGTGTGGGCGTGGGTGGTGTGGGCGTGGGTGGTGTTGGTGTGGGTGGTGTGGGCGTGGGTGGTGTGGGCGTGGGTGGTGTGGACGAGCACGAGGCCAGGCTACAGCGCCGCTCGAGATATTGCGACAAAGTCTATTGATCTATACCGAGGTCGACCTGCTGCCACCCCCTCGGGGGGCGGGTAAAAGGAAGTGGGGAGGTGAGGGTAGAAGAGGGAGAGACACGGGTTGAAGAAGTAGAGAAAGTAATAGAAGAGGGAGAGACACGGGTTGAAGAAGTAGAGAAAGTAATAGAAGAGGGAGAGACACGGGTTGAAGAAGTAGAGAAAGTAATAGAAGAGGGAGAGACACGGGTTGAAGAAGTAGAGAAAGTAATATAAGAGGGAGAGAGTCCAGGTTGAGGTTATTTATTGAGATAAATTTGAAATAGTTAGGAAGTTTAGTCTTTAAATGTAGCTTAGGGCAATCGAAGTCATGATAATTGAAGACCATGTTTATTTCTTGGCCAGCTCTGCTCACCTCACATTAGCACAAATCTTCCAGACTTGCACACAGAAATAAACAATATAACCATTGTCTAAGCAACACCTAGTTTTGATTACTGGAATGCAGTGTTTATAATTAAATGGAAAGTACCAGTAGCACGAGCACCCGTGTTGTTAGGAGGTGAAATTAGAGACTTTAAAAAGTGTAGACATGGATCCTCTTCACAGGAGGCAGCAGACCAATGTTAAAATGTTACAGACAAGTAACATTAATATTACACATCATGAAACTTTGACATATTGTTGGTATGCTAAGTTTTCTTAACCTAAGTTAACTTGGATTTAGAGGAGGAAGATCTTGCTTGTCACATATGCTGGTTCATTATGACAGAACCACCGAGGCTAAGGAAGAAAACTAAAAATCAGATGTGGGTTTTGTAAAGGCATATGACAAATGTGACATGGAATGATAGCTCATAAATGGTCAATTGGTATAACAGGAAAAGTATGACGATAGATATTCAAGTTTCAAACAAACAGAAGAGAAATGGAAATTACCAATAGACTCCTCCTCGCTGCTTTCAAGAAGGAGCTTGGCAAGTTACTTGAGTATGTTTCTGATCTGCTGGTCTGACCCGAGGAATTAGCCAAATTCCATCTTCAAAGCACCTAGGGATCCTGTTGATAATTTCCTTTAAATACGAAGGAAGAATGTTGAACAGTATTAGTCCCTTTACACTTACTGAGTATCATGATTGGCTTATCATCTCTTGTTTTGAAAGTTCTATCTGAAACAAGAGGAAGGAAAAAGTTCTTTGTAATGGGGTATTCAAAGGATTTTTTTTTCCTTTCAGTATTGACATTTTTCAGAATGCCGTCGTTAGTAAAACAAAAATCCATCCGAACTCACTATTATTTTCTTTGCGGTTGTGATGACACTATTGTGGTCTTTAAATATAAGACCGTCTAACATTATCACTCCTGTATCCCTCACATAAATCTCTTGAGTTTGTTTTACTCTTCATTCCAGTTTATATTTCCCCAATTTTTACATAGCGGAGTAATCAAAATTTGTCCTCAGTGAACATCGTTTGTTTTCCGTGGCCCACTTAAACGTGATTTATATCAGCTTGGAGGTTTTTCTGTATCCTCGATAGACACAGCATCGTCGGCAAAGATGATATTGTACTTTGATTTAAGTCTCAATCTATATCAGATATGAGACCCAGAAAGAGAACTGGAAGCGAAATTTTTGTGAATCCATGTGTTTACCAGCCTTGCTTCTTAATATTGCCAGTGTGAGAAGGTGAGGCAGACGATAATTCTCGCACTGCCAGTGTGAGAGGAAGGTCAAGTAGGTGGTGACTGACATTGCCAGTGGGTGACGAAGGTGAGGCAGGTGGTGACTCTCACACTACCAGAGGCAAAGTGCTTTTGATGTTGGCTTATTGCATCTATGAGTGTGGGTTGCTGGTTCCCCTCTCTCCCCCTCCCCAGGGTTGGTAACTGGCCTCCCCTCTCCCATTGTGGGTTGGTGGCCTGACCTCCTCCAGTGTGGGACTGCTGTCTCTCACTCCACACCTTTTCCAGTATGAGTTTCTGACTGCCCCCCCCTCCCTGCCTCTCCCCCCAGTGTGGGTTGCTGGCCTGACAGTCTCACAAGCGCTTTTTCAAAGATTTTATGTGTGATGTGCTGTCGTTTTAATATATTTATGCAGTTAATTTACTGTCATCTTTGTTCATTGGGGAATTGCAATTTTTTTAGAGCATTGTTTATAATGATGGTCCAGTTCAACAATTAATAAGTCCTGCAATAATTTGTAGATTAACAAAACACTATTTGTACACAATCTACTAGTGTTAGACGAAACAGTGGTTCAATTCTGACTAGTCAGCTGCCTGACAACTAATACTTAAAACACTGGCATGATCTTTTTGACACAAGTCAACTCTTCAAGGACTAGAAAATTGAAAGTGTTAGTTGCAAAATAAATACTGAATAGTCGTATAGTATCCCATTAAGGAATATGATTGCTACACAACGCGAAGGTTTTCAGTTCTCTTTTTATGAATACCATTATATACAGACATTAGCAATCACAGGCAAAATGCTAGTTGTACATGTAAACAAATATAATTACATATTCCGGCCTTAGTAATAAAAAAAATTTGCTGCCCAGTCCAGGGCAGCATGGGTTTAGGGCAGGTTGCATCTGCCTTTCCCAACTGCTAGACCATTACGACATTGTCTTAGATGAACTGGAAGACAAGCTAAATGCTGATGTAGTGTACAATGATTTTGCAAAAGTCTTCGACAAGTGTGACGAGGGTGTGATAGTGCACAAAATATATATAAAAGAATAATTGATAAAGTGGGCAGATGGACATTTATCTTCTTAACGAATAGAACCCAGAGAGTAGTAATTAAAAGTAAATCAGGGGCTGCCACACTGAAAAGCTTTGTTCCTCAAGGCACAGTACTCGCACCACGTCTATTTCTCATTCTTACATCCGACATAAAGGACAAAAATCATAGCACATTAACAGCTTTTGCTGATGACACCAAAATCTCTAGGAGAATGGCTTGAAGACAGCGAGTCTTCAAGCGGATATAAAATCTTCCAGTTAGCCTCAGACAGCAATATGGTGTTCAATGAGGACAAATTTCAGTTGCTCCGCTATGAAAGAATTGATAAAAGACCTAAAGGAAATACAGGACAAACTCAAACTATTCAGCAGAGCAAAAGTTCCGTGAGTGAATCTTGGGCGTAATGATGTCAGAGGATCTCACATTCAAGGATCACAATAATTGATAAGCTGGATAACTAGAACTTTTAAGACAAGAAATGCTGAGCCAATGATGATACTCCTCAAGTCACTTGTTCTCTCTAGACTGAAATACCGCTGTATACTGACATTCCCCTTCAAGGCAGGCGAGACTGCTGAGCTAGAAAACATACAGAGAACTTTCACTGCTTGTCTACACTCAGTCGAACATCTGGGCTACTGGGAATGCATGCAATCTCTCTAACTATTCCTTGGCACGCATACGAAAGATACATCATAGTTTACACCTGAAAAATCCTAGAGGGACTGGTCCGAAACCTGCACACAAAAATCACTTCGTATAGAAATAAGAGGCTTGGTACGGGTGCGACGAGTACACTAAGAGAGAACTTGAGTTTCAGACGTCCCCGACTTTTCATTGCTCTCCCTTCATGCATAAGGGTACTTGCAAGCAAACCTCTGACGGTCTTCAAGGTGAACTTGACAGGTTCCTCAAATCAGTTCCCCTGTTTTTCATTGGGTTTATTTTACATTTTCTCCCATGTTTCTCACTCGGTATGTTATGACGGCAGTGCAGATTTGGGACTAGGCTTCAAGTACCTTCGCTGTTCTCATACAAATTCTAGTATAGTCTGCAAAAAATGATACAGCATTACAAAGATTTTTATGTTTAATTTACTTTTCTGGCGGTGACGTGAAATATAAAGAAGACTTATTAAGTCTTTATTAACTCCCGAGGATTAATAAACCAGGACAACCCAGGAAGGCCAAGCAATGTGGCTTATTTCTTTTGAAGTCATTGGTGTCCTTCCTCAACGATTAAGGGATAAAGTCAATATTGATCGACGAGGCCAGCAAGCAGGAGGCCTGGTCTGGGACCAGACCGCGGGGACAGTGACCTCCGGAAGCGACTCCAGGTAAACAGGAAGCGAACATATTTTTTTAGTACCCGCTGTAACCCAGAGTAGGTGGACAGACCTTATGCACCAAGCTGTCCAAACAGAAACTGATTTGTGTAATGTTACCACAATTATGCACTAACAACACAAACACTATATACTATCGCCACCATCAACCCAAAATTTGCCAAATTTTATAAATTATTTCAAAACTAAAATTGTCTCAATCTCATTATTATAATGTGCTAAAATATAATACTGTAACTACCTCTTTTGATATATAAAAACAAATGTTAAATTTGAACCATTTATATGTAACTACTTCTGTTGATATAAAATCTCATTATTATAATGTGCTAAAACATAATACTGTAACTACCTCTGTTGATATATAATAAATCAATATTCAATTCGAACCAACTATGATATATATGTCTAGTATTAAGTAGTCTGTCAGCCCGAAATACCCCGGCATGACAGTGGTTTTCTTTGCACTTGCAAATCAATACTGAAGTTACACATTCTAAACTATACATGAAAATAGACTCCTTATAACATGTCAGTCACACATTGTAAATTTTGCAAAGAAATAAAAAACTGAATTTGAATTTGAACAAATGTCAATGTTAAATGTTGTAACGCTGCTGTGACTCTTATATTATATAACATATATAAGCAGTTATTGTATGTCTTGTAAGTGTGATCTTTCTCTTTTACCTCTTATTATGTTTAGTATCATTGTGTATTAAAAATAGAAGGGCATATTTACATACGTAAATGTGAAACACCCACTAAAGACTCGAAATGAAAAAAGTTACTGACTTGACTGAGTTATCTTGTGTTATAGCTACATAAGTATCAGTAGTATGTTCTTACAACATTTGTGTTCTCTCATAACCATTGCATGATTTATAATACTCTATGCAGTCATTCAAAGATTCCTTGCATAAAGCAAATTGTTTCTGTTCACTACTACATGAACAGGGACAGTATGTATATAGAGAGCTTTTAGCAATCAGCTTAACGCTCTAATTTTGAGCTACGATTTTTAGACTGCTATATTTTTAATGGTAGTAATATTTAACGATATTACGTGAACGGCATGATAGTCTTTGCACTACAAATCATTGTAAACCCTCACTTCAAAAACTACCTAAGTAAATATATTTCCTACAATATGTCAACCACATTGTAAACTTGCAAGGAAATAAAAAAAATGAAATTTGAAATTGAACTTTGATATTTGAAATGACAGTACGTATGTACAGTTACATATAACACTAATGTTGCCTTATTAATCTTAAGTTAGTCTTAAGTTTGCCCAAAGTGCTCTGCACATAAAGGGGCATTTGGCATGTACACCTAATTGTTATACTTCTTTGTACAAACATGTATCATGCAAAAATAAAAAATTATTATTATTAATGATAGTGGCATAAAGGTAGATTAATTTTCTGCAGTTTCCCCTTGATCTTTTTAAATTTTCTCTAATGGAACGAAAACGAGAGAATGTAAAGGGGTAACTATTGCATGCATGCATACATACATACATTCTAACTACGTATTTATATATATATATATATGTCGTGCCGATTAGGTAAAACTTGCGATTTTGGCTTAAATAGCAACGCTCACCTTGCCATATAAGACAAGTGAAAATTTGTGTATGCAATAATTTCGCCAAAATCATTCTGAACATAACGAAAAAAATATATTTCATTGTGTTTTTTATTATTAAATTAATCTTAACGTATCTAAAATATATTTAGTTGGGTTAGGCTAAATTAAATTGCGCTTGTTGTAATAAGGTTAGGTAGGTTTTCAAAGTTTCTCTTGGTACAAAATTATAAATTCTTACATTAACATAAATGAAAAAAATATATCTTTAAACGTATAAGAGAAAATTTTAGAAAGGACTTAATTTTAGATGAGTTCTTGCTAATTGACCAGTTTTACCTAATCGGCACGACATATATATATATATATATATATATATATATATATATATATATATATATATATATATATATATATATATATATATATATAATGTGCCGAATAGGTAAAACTGGTAAAGTTTAAAATTAAGTTCTTTCTAAAAGTTTCTCTTATACGTTTAACGATATATTTGTTTTTATTTATGTTAATGTAAAAATTAATAATTTTGAACCAAAAGAACCTTAGAAAACTTACCTATATTGTTTATTTAGACTTTAGTAAGGCTTTTGATAGAGTACCGCACCAGAGACTGTTAAAGAAAGTGGCAGCTCATGGCATTAATACATAGCATTAGAAATCTTCCTTACGAAGAAAGATTGAAGACCCTAAAATTACATTCACTTGTAAGACGTAGAATGAGGGGAGACATGATCGAGGTATACAAGTGGAAAATGGGTATTAACAAAGGGGATATAAATAAGGTCTTGAGGATATCTCTCCAAGAGAGAACCCGCAATAATGGATTCATAAGAACATAAGAACATAAGAACATAAGAAAGGAGGAACACTGCAGCAGGCCTGTTGGCCCATACTAGGCAGGTCCTTCACAATCCATCCCACTAACAGAATATTTGCTCAACCCAATTTTCAAAGCTACCCAAGAAATAAGCTTTGACAATTCTACCCACTCATGCGCGAGTCCCACTCAAATCCAACCCCTCTCACTCATGAATTTATCCAACCTAAATTTGAAACTACCCAAGGTCCTAGCTTCAATAACCCTACTAGGCAGACTGTTCCACTCATCAACTACCCTATTTCCAAACCAATACTTTCCTATATCCTTTCTAAATCTAAACTTATCTAACTTGAATCCATTATTGCGGGTTCTCTCTTGGAGAGATATCCTCAAGACCTTATTTATATCCCCTTTGTTAATACCCATTTTCCACTTGTATACCTCGATCATGTCTCCCTCATTCTACGTCTTACAAGTGAATGTAATTTTAGGGTCTTCAATCTTTCTTCGTAAGGAAGATTTCTAATGCTATGTATTAATTTAGTCATTCTACGCTGAATGTTTTCTAACGAATTTATGTCCATTCTGTAATATGGAGACCAGAACTGAGCTGCGTAATCTAGGTGAGGCCTTACTAATGATGTATAAAGCTGTAATATAACCTCTGGACTTCTGTTGCTAACACTTCTTGATATAAATCCCAGTAATCTATTTGCCTTATTACGTACGCTTAGGCATTGCTGTCTTGGTTTAAGGTTGCTGCTTACCATCACCCCAAGTCCTTCTCGCAATCTGTATGGCTAAGTTCTACGTTATTTAACTTATAAGTGCTTGGGTTATGGACACTCCGAGCTTCAGAACCTTGCATTTATCTACATTGAACTGCATCTGCCACTTTTCTGACCACGAATTAAGTTTGTCTAAATCTTCCTGAAGTTCTATGACATCTATGTTTGAATCAATTATCCTACCTATCTTCGTGTCGTCGGCGAATTTGCTCATATCACTAGTAATTCCCTCATCAAGGTCATTGATATATATTATAAATAACAATGGGCCTAAGACTGATCCCTGTGGAACACCACTTGTTACAAGTCCCCATTCGGATTTAACCCCATTTATGCACACTCTCTGCTTCCTATTGGTGAGCCATGACTCGATCCATGACAGCACTTTTCCCCCAATGCCATGAGCTGCCACTTTCTTTAACAGTCTCTGGTGCGGTACTCTATCAAAAGCCTTACTAAAGTCTAAATAAACAATATCGAATTCTTTATCGTGATCAACAGCCTCAAAAGCTTTACTGAAGAAGGTTAATAAATTAGATAGGCAGGAACGGCCCTCGTGAATCCATGCTGGGTATCATTAATCAAATTATGGTTATCTAGATGGCTTCTAATAATATCAGCTATAATTGACTCTAGTAATTTGCCTACAATTGAGGTCAGGCTTATTGGGCGGTAGTTTGACGGTAGTGACTTGTCCCCTGCTTTAAAAATAGGAATTACATTAGCCATCTTCCACATATCAGACACTACACCTGTTTGAAGAGATAAATTAAAAATGTTAGATATTGGTTCACAGAGTTCCATTTTGCATTCCTTAAGAACCCTTGCAAAAAGCTCATCAGGACCCGGCGATTTATTTTGTTTCAGTCGGTCCAGCTGTTTCATAATCATTTCGCTAGTGACTGTGATATTACATAATTTATCTTCTTCTGGGCCTCTGTAAAAATTAATTACTGGGATATTATTAATGTCTTCCTGTGTGAAAACCGAGAGAAAATAATTATTAAAAATAGAGCACATATCATTCTCCTTGTCAGTAAGATGCCCAAAGTTATTTTTAAGGGGACCTATCTTATCCCTAACTTTTGTTCTATAAACCTGGAAAAAACTTTTGGGTTAGTTTTTGAATCCCTAGCAACTTTAATTTCATAGTCCCGTTTAGATTTTCTTATTCCCTTTTAACGTCCCTCTTAATGTCAGTATACTGATTTATAAGATGACCCTCACCTCTTTTTATGCGCCTATAAATTCCTTTCTTCTGCCCTAAAAGATATTTGAGCCTATTATTCATCCATTTTGGGTCATTTCTACTTGATCTAATTTCTTTATACGGGATAAATGTTCTTTGGGCAGCCTGTATAGTGTTAAGAAAACTGTCATATTGATACCTCTCTTCTTCACCCCAGTCCACAGTTGATAAGTGTTCTCTAAGTCCATTATAATCTGCTAAGCGAAAATCTGGGACCATTACTGAATTATCCCTACTATCATACATCCATTCAATGCTAAAGGTAATTGACTTGTGGTCGCTTGAGCCGAGTTCCTCTGTAATTTCTAAATTATTAACAAGGGTTTCCTTGCTTGCCAGAACCAAGTCAAGCAGGTTATTTCCCTTGTAGGTTCTGTTACAAACTGCTTCAAAAGCAATCCTGAACTACTTCTAAAAAGTCGTTAGATTCTAAATTCCCTGTCATGAAATTCCAATCAATCTGACTAAAGTTAAAGTCCCTAGAATTACTACGTTATCGTGTCTTGTGGCCTTAACAATTTCCTCCCAAAGTAGTCTCCCTTGTTCCCTATCTAAGTTTGGAGGACGGTAAATCACGCCTAAAATCAATTTTTCACACCCTCTGAAAATTCTATCCAGACAGACTCTGTATGTGTTAATTCAGACTTTATACCCGTTTTTATGCAACAATTTAAATGATCACGGACATAGAGTGCCACCCCACCCCCTTTCCCGATACTTCTGTCTACTTGGAACAATTTAAAACCCTGAATGTGACATTCGGCAGGCAAGTCCCGATTTTTCATATTAAACCATGTCTCAGTTATTGCAAAAACATCAATATTACCCGTACTTGCAACTAATCTCAACTCGTCCATCTTATTCGTAGCACTACGACTATTGGTGTAATATATATTTAGAGACCCTCCTTTCTCTTTACCCTTCCTGCTCATCTCTGTTTTTCCACTATACCTATTACTGTCCTTGTCATCTAGTGTCACTAGCTTTCCACTGTCCACCTTATTCTTCCTATTACTAGTTCTCCTACAACTTATAATATTACTACTCGAGTCTTTGAAATATATTCAAGTTATATAAGTTTAGATTTAGAAAGGATATAGGAAAGTATTGGTTTGGAAATAGGGTAGTTGATGAGTGGAACAGTCTGCCTAGTAGGGTTATTGAAGCTAGGACCTTGGGTAGTTTCAAATTTAGGTTGGATAAATTCATGAATGAGAGGGGTTGGATTTGAGTGGGACTCGCGCATGAGTGGGTAGAATTGTCAAAGCTTATTTCTTGGGTAGCATTGAAAATTGGGTTGAGCAAATATTCTGTTAGTGGGACGGATTGTGAAGGACCTGCCTAGTATGGGCCAACAGGCCTGCTGCAGTGTTCCTCCTTTCTTATGTTCTTATGTTCTTATAACAAGCTCAATTTAATTTAGCCTAATCCGACTAAATATATTTTAGATAAGTTTACAATAATTTAATAATAAACAAACACAATGAAATATATTTTTTTCGTTAGGATGAGAATGATTTTTGCGAAATTATTGCATACACAAATTTTCGCTTGCCTTATTCGGCAAGAAAAGCGTTGCTATTTAAGCCAAAATTGCAAGTTTTACCTATTTGGCACGACATCTATAATATGGAGCCCCTTAGCCTCGAAGAAATAAGTGAAATGTCTTCTGGGAAGAGTCTAAGAGACCCTTCCTAGAACCCATAGATTATTCTGTTTAATATTGCTTAGGTATATTTTACAGTATATATAGAATTATTATTTTTATACTGTTTTCCGTTTGTGTTATATTACGTATTGACTTGATATGTAACCTGAGAGGTGTATTTCTCTCAGTGTATACATGCTGAGAGTTTACTTTAATCCCAGTTTAGGGGTTAAAGTATTTTTGTCAGGTGGTGAACAGGTTACCGTGCAGCCTTAATGACCCTAGTGTAGTCGACAGCCTTTAAACCCCATCGACCAACCTTTAGATATCGAGTTACATGCTATAATGACATTACTTCGCACATTCCAGTGTTGAGAATTTAAAAAAAAAACAAGATACATATTATATATTCTGAGCAGTACAGTACCTCTAGCCATCAATGCAGTGAGGGAAACGTAGCCAAATATGCGTTGACGAACGTTGCATGCCTGTCCTTCTTAAAGGAGAGCAGCAGTGTTCTTGAGATTATGTACTCACCAGTGTGTGGATGCAGGGGTCGAGTCTTAGCTCCTGGCTCTGCCACTCAGCTTGCCGCTCAGAGTTTACTTAAATCCATATATTGAAGTTTAAGATATCGTTGATGAGGTATGAAGAAGATGACGTGTGAGACAGTAGTTGTGACCACAGTGAGGTATGAGGCTTGTGAGGTGCAGAGCAGGTAAGGCGTGAGGTAAGTGAGGTGCAAGGCAGGTGAGGTGTGATGTAGGTTAAGTGTGAGGCATATGTGGTGTAGGTTAAGTGTACTCACCTAGTTGTGGTTGCAGGGGTCAAGTCATAGCTCCTAGCATATGTGGTGTAGGTTAAGTGTGAGGCAGGTGTGCTATGAAGCACGTGTGATATACCTTATCTTTGATATAAGTTTGATGAGTTTCGAGAGTCTACTCCCGGATCCCGGCCATGGGCCACGCTCAACTGCTGCTAGCCTGGTGAGGATACTTGTCCAGTTTCCTCTTGAAGACTTCTACACTTGTTCCGGCAGTTTCTGATATCTTCTGGTAAAATGTTGAATAATCTGGGGCCACGAATGTTGATAGTGTGTGGTGAGGCAGGTGAATACCCCACCACCTCAACTATTGGGAGCATCGTCTCAGTACACTTGGATTGTTGTATCTAGAAGGCAGAAGAGATACCTGACAATACATTCCTGATACGTGAAGGATGTTCTTGAGTCAACGCCTCCTTGGTCGGTCCCTGATCAGACTTCCTGGTGGATCAAGGTCTGATCAGCCAGGCTCTTACTACTGACCCCTGAGCACACCGTACGAACCACAGCCCCGCTGATCAGAAATTGACTTAAGGAACTTATCAAGTTTTCTCTTGAAGACAGCAAAGGGTCTGTTTCTAAGTCCCCTTATGTATGACAGGAGGCTATTGAAAAGCCTTCGGCCCCTTACACATTGTTATCTTAGTGTACTCATGGGACCTCAGCTTTTTATGGAAGATACTTAAGCTCCTGGTCCCTAACCTGTACACTGATGTAAGAAGTTAACGGAGTGAATTATATGAGTGTGTGTAATAAGCACAGTGAAAAGTAAGAGGGCCATGGGTACAATTATAGAATACTGTACCTTTGATGAGTTTCGAGTCTCACTACTCTCGAAGCCCGGTCATGGGCCAAGCTCGTCTGGTGCTTGCCTGGTCAACCAGGCTGTTGCTGCTGGAGGCCCGCTGCCCCACATATTAATCACAGCCCGGTTGATCTGGCACCCGGTGAAGATACTGTGTTAACATTCGTGATCCAAGACTCAACATATTAGCAGCAGATATCAGAAATATTGTCCGACCGAAGATAGACAGCTTCCTAATACATGTGCCGGATTAGCTGGGTTGTAATGGTATGTTAGCCTGGGAGCTGCTAGCACAGCCTGGTTGACCAGGCGGTCAGTATGGAAGCTTAGCTAAAGGCTGGACCGCGAAGGTAGACGAGCTCTCGAAACCGGTCACACAGAATAGGTAATGGTATGAAGCGGGTGACATGTGGGAGAAGTGAAGTCTTGGACACTTAGGTGTTGGATATTCAGGTGAGGTGTGAGCTGAAGGAGGCGTGAGGTGTGGGTCAGGTGTTGTGTGAGGCAGGCGAGGTGTGGACCAGGTGAGGTGTGAGGCAGGTCTGAGGGGAACTGGTGTGGGGTTACACCTGAGGGTTAGGGTGAGCAGGATAAGCACCAAGAGGCCAATCAAGAGGCTGTGTTGTGGCTTCTTGCTCGTGCCTCCCTATGAGAGAGACTGTGTGGTGCCAGGGATCAGGCACACCCTCACACCTCCTCACCTTGTGTGTGCTCACAAGTCGTCTGTGTGGGTCGTCGTGCCGTGGCTCCTGGACCACGCTCCACCAACATTTTCTTGTTGACAGTGAAATAAGAGGGAAAAAAATACTAGATTAATCTCCTTAAGGTTGTGATCAAATTATTCCCGTGAGAGTAAACAAAACTAAGGAACGAATTTAATAGTGATCAGAGATGAGTGTTGCGACCTCCAGGATATTGCAACCCCATAATTATTATTACGAACATTAATAAAATTAATTGAGAAACGAAAACACTCATATAAAGAGTAAGAGTGTTGACGAGTGAGAATACCGAGTCTTGAGCTGGTCGGGTTTGACTGTCGTAGCGACAGTCTTCTGGCGTCAGTGTTATAACTGCTGCAGCTGTAACAAACAACACCCGCCATATCACCCGCCATATCCAGCTAACATGGGAAATTCGATTACTGGATCATATAGGTAATACCCTCAGATATATTGACGGGAAACATAGGTTGCAGGACGGTCTAGACTCCAGATTCCTTCTCTTCATTTTCTTGTAGAATTAAAATTGCTTTAATATAATCGTAAAAACAATTTTCGTTACATATCCATCCACGTACCGCTTGGAGTCTAAGGTGGTGTAGTGGTAGAGGGCGCTGTTAGCGGGCAGTAAGCACAAAGCGTTATTGAAGGCGGCAACCACTTGAATTTGAGTGTGAGGGAGTGTTGCGTGCATCCTGGTGGCCTCTGGCGCGTGCACGTCACACAGAGGCACTCTCACGCACACCCACTCAAGTGTAGGTAATGGTGATGTTGATGATGTGTTCTCAACACAGACTCCCAGCACGCCCTCTCTCGTCTCCTCCCGTAACACACAGTTGCATATGTATTAACACCATTGCTTATTGAAAGTATGCCCCAATATACCACCAGCATTGTTAAGGCAGACTCACCAGTGGGGCCCAAGTAAGTCAAATAAACCACACTGGCAGTCATTGTTCAGTAAATCGCAGTGGGCGGCGTCAAGTTCACTTCACAGACGCCCACACTGAAAAATCATTATTTTAATGTGGTGTACAACTTTACTGAAATATTAAAAGGTTATTTGGAGGTTTCCTGTTGGTTACCATAAAATTACCTAATAGTTGCATGAGGGTTACCCGTTAGTTACCTGTTGTTGATTCTGGGGACCATCACCTCGCAATCCGGTTCCGCACCTGATCTGGTTGATGGCATGATCAATCAGATTGATGGGCCTTATCCCAAGCCTACACATTACTGTAACTTCGTACTAGGGTGAAAAATATGCGAGGAAATGTCATATAAACCCAGTGAAAAGCAGGTAGCTACTTACCAGGTAGCTACTTAACTGGTAGCTACCTGGTAACTGTTGCAGGAACCACTGCCCCCACGACCCGTTCTCTGAGTAGGCCAGCTGGTCGAGGGTCAGAGGAATTACCAACAGATCCCTGGCTGTCTTCACGATAGAACTTTAAAGGTTTCTCGAGCCAGTTTCTGATCAGCCAGGCTGTGGTGCCTACGTTGTACTGTGTACTCCTAGCATCAACAATCATACTGATAAGGCTATAAACCAGGCTTGGTCTGGGACCAGCTCGCCAGGGCGATGACCCTGTAATCTGGAGTCATTACCGTCGCGATGAGTGTTCCGAGTATCAGCGCCCTCGCTGCCTGGTCCCAGGCCAGATATTCCAGTAGATGGCCTGATTAACCAGGCTGTTGGTGTCAGCCGCACGAAGTCCAACATAGGCACTATAACGCCCCGATGGCATGGTGGCTAGCGCTCTTGCTTCACGCACGGAGGGCCCGGGTTCAATTCCCGGCGGGGCCGAAACATTTCGAAGTGTTTCGTTACACACACACACACACACACACACACACACACATATACAACAGGCCTAGTGTCTAATCGACATGTGCCTAGGACAAAATGGTAACTATAGCCCGGCTGATCAGAGACAGACTCGAGAAAATTGTCCAGTTCTTTCTTGAAGACAACCAGGGATTTGTTGGGTTGGTAATCCCGCTTATGTATGAAAGGAGGATGTTGAAAAGTCTTGGCCCCTTCGCACTTAATGAGTTTTTCCTTAGTATAATTATTGCACTCCTGCTGTTTTTTTCTCTGCACAGTTGTAAGATCTGTAACTTCAGCTGCCTTAACATGAGTTGTCATTGTACGGAAAAATTGGCCATTGTACTGTGTTTATTTGATGTATTAATTTTTACTGCTGGTTTAATGCATTTCCCTGAATTATTGTTGGACGTAATTAACTTTGCACACCATTGTGATTTACTGTGTCTCCTGTGTGTATATATATGTGACTTAGTGTTTTTTGTGTGTGCTTGCAGCTGAGGGTGACCTGCGAAGCTTCAGTGAGCGTGTTGAGCACTACACGCACACTGACCGCTCAGACACCGACCTCTTCACACAGCAGTCACGACCGCCGGAGATCCTGGCGCTCTACCACCACGCCAGCCTCACGCCTGTGCATATCATGCGTGAGATTGACCAACTCAGGTAGGTGTCTCCTATCTCTTGTACCTAACTAATTGCTTTTATTGTGTAGTGGTTGTGTGTCTGGAAATGTGTGGTAGTGTGTGTGTAATCACCTAATTGTACTCGTCTAATTGTGGTTGCAGGGGTCGAGTATCAGCTCCTGGCCTCACCTCTGCATCCTATGATTTCAAGGTTTTGGTTATCTCACTGGAGTGCAGACGAGAGAGATATATCATAATCTACACCTGGAAGATTCTGGAGGGACTGGTCCCTAATCTGCACACAGTAATCACTCCCTACGAAAGCAAAATACTTGGCAGGCGATGCAACATACCCCCAGTGAAAAATAGGGGCGCCATTAGTACACTAAGAGAAAACACAATAAGTGTCCGGGGCCCAAGACTGTTCAACAGCCTCCCACCAGCTATAAGGGAAATTACCAATAAACTCCTGGTTGTCTTCAAGAGGGAGCTGCACAGATACTTAGTCAGTGCCAGATCAGCCGGGCTGTGGTTCGTACGTTGGACTACGTGCGGCCATCAGTAACAGCCTCGTTGATCAGGCCCTGATCCACCAGGAGGCCTGGTCATGGACCGGGCTGCGGGGCGTTGATCCCGGAATGCCCTCAAGGTAGACCTCAGGTAGGTATCTAGTCTACCAATTTCCTTGCAGGAGTATTAAGACTCTCAATGACACTTTTTAAGTCACTTGTTTTCTCTAGGCTGGAGTACTGCTGCACTTTAACTGTTCCTTTCAAGGTAGGATAAATTGCAGACCCAAATAATGTGCAGAGAACCTTCACTGGTCTCATAAATTCCAGCACCTAAGTTAATGGAAATGTTTGAAATCCCTGGATTTGTACTCCTTGGAACGTAGGCGAGAACGATACATTGTAATCTACTCCTGGAAATTTCTAGAAGGATTATTCCTAAATCTGTACACACAAATCACGCCCTATGAAAATGAGAGGCTTGGCGGACGGTGCAAGATGCCCTCCCCTCATGAAAGGAAAAAATATAAGTGTGAGGGGACCAAGACTTTTCAGTACCCTCTCTTCATACATAAGGGGGGGATTACCAACAGATCCATGGCTGTCTTTAGGAACAAACTTGATAAGTTCCTCATGTCAGTTCCTGATCGGCTGGCCTGTGGTGCTTACATTGGACTGCGTGCGGCTAGCACTAACAGCCTGAGTTATCGGGCTGTTGGAGGCCTTGTCTAGAACCGAGCCTTGGGGGCGTTGACCTTCGGAACACTCTCCAGGTAGACTCCAGGTAAATCCATCGAAGGTAAGGTAGTAACACTTGTCTCGCATATTTCTCGTCAGCACTATTGAGTGATTAGGTTTTTTTTTATTCCGTTCCGGTTTTTTTAGAGGAATTAATAAGTCAGAGGGAGGAGTAGGACTCTGTGAAAGATACCTTCTGTTGCTCAGAATTGCTGAATTCATCACATGACACAGTAGAGTTCAATGTATTAAAGTTGAAAATAGGAATTTGGTAATTATCCTAATATATAAACCACCGTCAGCAACTGCTGAGGAATTCACAGATCAGTTAAGGAAGATAAATTACTGTCTTGATAGGCTAGAAAATCCCACCTTGGAGATTTTAATCTCCTGCATGTAAAATGGAAGATGGCTCAATACAATGTTATACCAGAAATATCTCCTGGAAGCACCCTGGCTCAACAGGTACATACCAGGGAACTAATGAGGCTTTGTGAAAAGTACTCATTAAACCAACAGATAATTGATCCGACTAGAAATGAAAATAGCCTGGGTTTGATATTCACAAACAACGAGGAACTAATCAGAGACATAACAGTTACAAATACAATTTACTCTGACCACAACATCATAGAAGCATAACCTCAAGGTTAGGGAACTACAGCACTAATGTAAGAGAAGGAATGTTCAGAAAGTTTAACTTCAACAACCAGAGGATTGACTAGGACAAAATAAACCAAGAACTATCAGACATATCCTGGGAAACAGACTTGATCACCCTAAATCCTCACCAGTGCCTGGAGAAGTTATAGAGAGCGTAGGAGACGGTACAAAAGAAGAACACGGGTTACGAATTGCTTAACAACATAAACGTCGCAACGGAGGAAAGATAGTCGTAGCCGAGAGATCACTGATTTAGAACAAAAACTTGGGATGTTATATCAAACAGAAGAAGTACAAAGGGAACAAAAGACCATCCAGAATATTGCAAGGAACCCAAAATATTTTTATTCATATGCAAAATTCAAGCTAAGAACTACATGTAGAATTGGACCATTAATGAGAGGAGACTCGTATTCTGACGATGAACAGGAAATGAGTGAGATTCTGAAGAAACAGTATGAGTCGGTGTTCAGCAACCCACTACATGACAACAAGGTAGAAAATGCAGAAATATTTTTCACTCCAGCATAAGGCCGCGCTGACCAACTAACAGACTTTAGTACCAATCCCACAGATTTCGAAAAATAAATGTTTAACATGCCCACTCACTCAGCACCTGCACCAGATTCATGGAATTCCCTATTTATAAAAAAAATGCAAAGTACCACTAGCACGAGATCTCAGTATTCTTTGGAGAAAGAGCCTAGATCTAGGTGAAATGCCGGAGACCTTAAAGAGTGCAGACATAGCTCATTTGCCTATGGGGGGTAGTAGAGTACTATCGGCATAACCCAAACCAGCATGGTTTTATAGCAGGACGATCATGCCTGTCACAGCTGCTGAACCACTATGACAGAATTACGGAGGCTTTGGAAGACAACCAAAATGCAGATGTGATATACACAGATTTTGCAAAGGTGTTTGACAGATGTGATCATGGGGTGACTGCACGCAAAATGAGGGCCATAGGCTTTACGGGGAAGGTAGGCAGATGGATTTTCGGGTTCCTAACACACAGAATACAAAAAGTAGTAGTAAACAGAGCAAAATCCAGCATCAGCGAGGTAAAAAGCTCAGTTCCCCAAGGCACTGTCCTGGCACCTCTGCTGTTTCTCATCCTCATAGCAGACATATATATAAACACCCGTCACAGTTTTGTATCATCATTTGCAGATGACACTAAAATAATCATGAGGTTACTTCGTCAGAAGACACTGAAAATTACAGGAAGATATAAGCAGTGTTTTCCAGTGGGCAGTGGAGAACAACATGACGTTCAGTGGTGATAAGTTCCAGCTGCTTAGGTATGGAAAGAATGAATTCAAAAAGAACATTGTATACAAAACTCAAGAGGATCGTCAAATAGAACGAAAGGAACACGTGAAAGACTTGAGAATAATTATGTCAGCTGACCTTTCTTTCAAAGAACACAATAAAACAAAGGTCACGACAGCCAGGAGGATGACGGTGTGGGTATTGAAAACCTTCAAAACAAGGGAAATAATCATACCCGCCAGAGGTATGGTTTGTTTGCAATTGTGTCATTACGATTTCGTGAGTCATGAAGGGAAATAATGCCAGTGGTCACGCTTTTCAAATCGCTAGTGCTCCCTTATTTGGAATATTGCTCAGTGTTGACGGCCCCGTCCAGGGCTGGAGAAATATCGGAGCTGGAGCAAATACAGAGATTGTTTAAGGCTCACATGGACCCAGTAAAGCATTTAAATTACCGGGAACGCCTTAAAGTCTTAAATATGTACTCACTGGAACGGAGGAGAGAGAGATACATGATAATATATACCTGGAAAATACTCGAGGGGATGGTCTCAAATCAGCACATTGCCATAACAACATACTGGAGTGAGAGATATGGGAGGAAGTACAAAATAAACCCAATGAAAAGTAGGGGTGCGGTGGGCACAATAAGGGAACACTGTATCAACTTCCGTGTCCCCAGATTATTCAACATCTTACTAGAAGATATCAGAAATACTGCTGGAACAAGTATAGAAGTCTTCAAGAGGAAGCTGGACAAGTATCTTCACCAGGTGGATATGTGGGACAGCGGGCCTTCAGCAGCAACAGCCTGGTAAACCAGGCTCGCACCAGACGAGCCTGACCCATGGCCGGGCTCCGAGAGTAGAAAGATTCTCCAAACTTCTCAAAGGTATATCAAAGGAGTAACTGAAATTTGCCCTCAATGAACGGCATATTGTTTTCTGGTGCCCATGGAAAGACATGGTTAAATATCAGCTTTAAGATTTGCTGTGTTCTCAAGATACCACTCTCATGCCAATTCTTACATCGTCTTTAAAGGATGATATACTGCTGTGACTTATGTATCTGTCATTGTCTGATATCAGAATGAATAAGAGAATTGGACTGAGTACTGTGGCTGCTCTGACTGTAATTTGCTGACAGTTACTCTTTGCGTCTGGATCAGGGTGATCAGCTGGCTGCACCAGACTAGCCTGGTGTTGATGCCTAAGCGGATCTGTCAATCGCCTGGTTGACTAGGCGGTTGACAGCAGACCCTGGCATCGGGCCCGGTTGCGTATCTAAAGGAGCACTCAGGTATATCACAAGGTGTTGAACTCGTGGCCACAAACAGAGGGTCACCAGACACGTCTAGCTTCTGGTCGGGCTATGGGAATTGAAGAACTTTTGAAACCTGTCATGGGAATGTGAACCAGGTTGTAAACATTATCAATACATATTTAGTATATTGCCTTTCACTGAAGAGTATTTTGCACTGCCGTGATTGTGCAAGACTTGCACGATCTTAGCACCGTGGTCAGCATGGCTAACCTCAAGAATCTCCGCTGCTTTAGCTTAGCTGAAATTTCTCTTATGGTAACACGATGCTCTCGACGAATTATGCCATGACTTCACTGTCATTTTTGTCATGTGTAGCTGAGGGTGTCTCAGCCTTCATGTTTCTCAAGTAGTGCGTCACCATCATCGACTTGCATCAGACTCATTACCAGTAATTGCAAGAGTGAGACTGAATGTTACTACATACTTTGTTTATACCTTAGCTTTGTTGTGTTCCTTGTGCGAGTACTTAAGTATGATATGAAGAGTGTGCATAGGATTGTTGGGTGAAATATTGATGGGTAGTTTCTCTAGTTTAACTTTATCATAATTGTGAAACCGTAGCAGTACATTACTTGTCCAACATTACCTTAACATTTGTCAGGTTTAAGTGTCGTTGGATAGATGTGTAATTGCTGGCTGATAAAAGTAAATCATAAAACAAAAGAAGGATCAGTTAAATGGCAAATATTAAACTAAAGTTGAGAGCACCATGCGAATCCCGAGACAAACGATAAGCTATCAGTGAAATTCAAAGACAACTCAAGAACTTTAATGCAAGATCCAACGCACCTTCTGAGGGGTGTAATGCCTTCACAATTGTCGAATAACTTTAGAGAAATGATCGAAATACTATGGGAACAATTGGACTCAGTGAGCCAGATAATATACCCAAGAATGATACCGAAATCTTTTACCCTTTCAGATGTCAGTTTTAACTCCACTGGATTACTAGAAAGCTTCTCTACATTCATACTTCCTCAGGCCCAGATTCCGGGAACTATATTTCACAAGCACTTAAATAATATTTATCATTTTCAAACCTGCTGAAAATAGTCATTTCTCATAAACTGAAAGTAAACAGTAGCAACAGATGTAGACCCGGCAACACTAACATAACACACCGTGAGTCTAGTAAGGGAAGTGATAAAAAGTAAGCATGCAAAACACTTGTCAAAATACGGCTATTATATGTAAGTAAACACTCTGATCCAGGATACTACGCTCGTACCAAAGTGCTCTATCTCTATCGAAGATAAATACATGAATATGAAATACGATACAGCCTACTTCCATAGAATATATTTATATTTAGGCCAAGGTCCGAACTGCGTACTACTACCCAAATCCATTTCTTGAGACATAATTTTAAATGGAAGTTATTTCATCAGTTTTCCTTTATAAAGAACCACAGCAGGATACACTGAAGTCATATCAATCAGAGCTCTCACACATGTCATGACAAAGGGAAGTCACAACAAGCAGAGCTCTCACACATGTCATGACAAAGGGAAGTCACAACAAGCAGAGCTCTCACACATGTCATGACAAAGGGAAGTCACAACAAGCAGAGCTCTCCTCACACATGTCATGACAAAGGGAAGTCACAACAAGCAGAAGCTCAAGTCACAAAACGCTCTCTACCAGTCATGAAATCAACAGGCTCTCTCACACATGTTGACAAAGGAAGTCACACAAGCAGAGCTCTCCTCACACATGTCATGACAAGGAAGTCACAACAAGCAGAGCTCTCCTACACATGTCATGACAAAGGAAGTCAAACAGGTTCACATGTCATGACAGGAAGTCACAAGCAGAGCTCTTACACATGTCATGACAAGTATATATATATATATATATATATATATATATATATATATATATATATATATATATATATATATATATATATATATATATATATAGGAGAGGGGTCAGGGACGGGACAGAGGGAGGAAGAAAGAATCCAGTAGATATAATAAATATAATAAATCCTTCTTGTGAATTTTTGAGTATGAATCAAAGCAGAGTTATGGAAAGGGACGCAGCTCTTATACTCTAAAATACTTTTACACCACCATAAGATTAAGCCAGAGACCTGGAAACGCCTTTTACTTGTCTCTCAAATGTAATGCTCAGTTTATATATATATATATATATATATATATATATATATATATATATATATATATATATATATATATATATATATATATATATATAATATAATCAGTGACAAAGATGTAACAATATGTACTAGACATGTATCTCTCACCTCGTGTACTGTATATGCCATCTTTATATCAACAATGTATCTCTCAAATCTTTTGTACCATATTATGTAATAAAACATACCTATTGGTAAAAAAAATTAAAAGATGGGTGGTAGGAGAAGTGGAATATTCAAATGGCATCAGGAAGAAATCCAAATATTCTTCCTTGAAGCCTTTTTATCCACTTCTCCGAGATAATATATTATATATATATATATATATATATATATATATATATATATATATATATATATATATATATATATATATATATATAGGTAAAACTGGTCAATTAACAAGATCTCATTTAAAATTAAGTCCTTTCTAAAAAAATTCTCTTATACGTTTAAAAAAAAATATAGGGAGGTACCACCTCTGGAACTGTGCTGGGGACCCTCATCCTCAGAGAAAAGAATAAACTTACTTCAGGGAAAACTCAAGGTTCTCCCCGGAGCTGTTTGATTATTGTCTTCTACCATCCCCTATATTTTATATTCTAAGTAGACTTTTTTTAAAGACAAAATACATTGACAAAAATACAATAGGGAGTAGAACAACATAGATAACATCTCAGAGCTATATCTCGAATACTACTTCGTCCAGCTCCCCGGTGGTGGGCCGCGTGCCCAGAATGTTGCAAGAATTTTCCCTCTGGATCGCAACACTTAGTCTCTGAAATAGGAAGTTGGTTGCTCTGTGATTCTTGATTTCTGTGATGAGTTTTTCACCCAGCTCTTTGGGGAACTTCAGAGCACACTTGCCCCATGCTCTAAGGGTCTCCGACCCTATAATAATTTTGTACCAAAAGAACCTTAGAAAACTTACCTAACCTTATCATAACAAGCGCAATTTAATTTAGCCCAATCCAACTAAATATATTTTAGATAAGTTTATAATAATTTAATAATAAACAAACACAGTGAAATATATTTATTCATTAGGATCAGAATGATTTTTGCGAAATTATTGCATACACAAATTTTAGCTTGCCTTATTCGGCGAGAAGAGCGTTGCCATATAAGCCAAAATCGCTTATATATATATATATAGTATATATATATATATATATATATATATATATATATATAATATATATATATATATATATATATATATATATATATATATATATATATATATATATATACACATACATACACACACACATGTGTGTGTGTCTGTGTCTGTCTGTATTTATCTTCTTTATTGAATTTTTTGTACTGTATTGTAGGCCATGAATTTTATTATTATTTCGAGTTCTCTAAAGCCAGCATTTATTGTCTAATAATGTGAGATTTGTTTGCTCATCAGAGACGACGGGTTGAGAAGTTCACGGTACTTTGTGTGTGAGCCCGTCCTCGGCGACTCACTCAAGAAGGAGAAACTACGAAAGCTAAACCTCGACATCGAAACACGAAGGGTGAGTAATTTTAGCAGAGTTACTGCTGCTGTGAGCGCTGCTGCTTCCTTGTTTTCTGTGACCAGTAATTTTCTTTCTATGTGGAGCGTAACTTGTGTAGTTTGAAAAGAGACTCGTGCTCCACCTACTCATTCTTCCCTATTCCCTTTCCTCATTGGGGTGAAATATACTTTGATTTGTATGTAAATAGACGTTCTTTTTTTTAATTAAGGAATCATGTTGGATAGCTTAATGTACTGACCTCGCATTTGTGTTTTACTTTGCATCATTTCTGGACAATTTTGAAAACACTTATTCGGATTGATTTGTTTTAACATGTCGGCCAATGTTTCATGAACCAATATGGAAGACACCGTATTTTCACTCACTAATTGATTGCCTAGGTGTCCTTCCAGAAATACGTGGACACTACGATACATTCATCCCACCCTGATGTGTCCAATATGAGTCCCTCGTGGGTCCGGCAAACTAACACCCTCTTGAGTTTAACAAACTTACACCCTCGTAGGTCAAACAAACTTACACCCTCGTGGATAAAACAAACTTACACCCTCGTGGATAAAACAAACTTACACCCTCGTGGATAAAACAAACTTACACCCTCGTGGATAAAACAAACTTACACCCTCGTGGATAAAACAAACTTACACCCTCGTGGATAAAACAAACTTACACCCTCGTGGGTCAAACACCCTCGTGGGTCATACAACCTCGTGGGGTCTAACAATCTTACAACATCGTGGGTCTAACAAACACCTTCTTGGGTCCAACAAACTAACACCCTCGTGGGTCAAACAAACTTACACCTTCGTGGGTCAAACAAATTTACAACCTCGAGGGTCAAACGCCCTCGTGGGTCAGACAACCTACAACCTCGTGGGTCCAACAAACTAGCACCCTCGTGGGTCAAACTTACAACCTCGTGGATCCAACAAACACCTTCGTGGGTCAAACACCCTCGTGGGTCATACAACCTCGTGGGTCTAACAAACTTACACCCTTGTAGGTCCAACAAATTTACACCCTCATGGGTCCAGATAACTTACACCCTCGTGGGTCCAGCAAACTTACACCCTTGTGGGTCCAACAAACTTACACCTTCGTGGGTCCTTCAAACTTATACCCTCGTGGATCCAGCAAACTAGGACCCTCGTGGGTCCAGCAAACTAACACCCTCGTGGGTCCAACAAACTTACACCATCGTGGGTCCAACAAACTTATACCCTCGTGGGTCCAGCAAACTAGGACCCTCGTGGGTCTAGCAAACTAACACCCTCGTGAGTCCAACAAACTTACACCCTCGTGAGTCTAAAACTTACACCCTCGTGGGTCCAGCAAACTTACACCGTCGTGGGTCAAAGAACATTGGTTCTCAACGCTTCAGCTGACACGAGAAATCTGGTCCAGAGCTGTGATGGGTTTTGTATTCACTGGTGTGTTCACCTGCCAGAGTGACTTCTTCACCTCGTTGCCATTCAAATGCAGACTCTGGGTGAGGCCTGTTGACAGGTGAATTTCCTGGAGACCTTCCCGTGAGTCGCCTTTCATGTCTTTGCTCTCAGAAACGTGGTCGGTGGCGTGGTGGTGCGGCCGAGCACTGGGTAGAGATATACATGTTACCTGGGTGATGACAGCCCTGGCAGCGGTAAGAGTCGGCAGGGGAGGCAGCAGTAGGGGAAGCAGCAGGGAAAACATTAATAAGGAGTGGGGGCAGCAGAATGAGAAGTCTGCAGGAGAGGCAACAGTAAGGAAGACAGCATCCACAGAAGGAAATTACTGGATCCCCAGTGTACACACTACCATAAAAACTTATTGGATTGATAAACACGGAATAAGTGCAGATTATCCAGGGTGAAAAAGAAGGATCACCATAAACACAGTGAGAGAACACTGTCAACATTCATGGTCCAAGACTCTTCAACCTGCTACCAGTAGATATAATACTGTCCGAACAATAGTAAGAGGCTTTCAGGAGGAAACCGGATCACTACCTCAGCTAAGGTCAACCAGGTTATGATGGCTCTGGGAAGGCAGATTGCTAATAGCAACAGACTGGTTGACCAAACAGTCAACAAGGAAGTCTGGCCTTAAGCTGGGTTGCGAGGCCAGACTTCCTTGCGAACCCTCAAAATCGGTCATGGATATGAATCATGCAGTGGTATAAGGGAAAACAGCAGCAGCAGGAAGCCTGGTAGCCTCAACAAAGTGCTAAGTGAGAAATCTGAGAAGTTAGAGGAGAGAGAGTAATCAATAATTCCTCGCTCTTGTAGCCTGGAGGAAGAGTCCCTCTCCCCTGTTGTATCCTGAAGAAAATACCTCCCCTGTTGTAGCCTAGAGAAAGTTTCTTTAGTAGCCTGGGGAAAGTACCTCCGTATTGTAGACGAGAAAGTACTTCCCCTGTTGTAGCTTGGAGAAAGTACCTTACCTGTTGTAGCCTGCAGAAAGTACCTCCCCTGTTGTAGTCTGGAGAAAGCTCCCCTGTTGTAGCCTGGAGAAAGTACCCCCCCTGTTGTAGCCTGGAGAAAATACCTCCCGTTGTAGCGTGGAGAAAGTACCTCCCTGTTGCAGCCTGGAGAAAGTACCTCCCCTGTTGTAGCCTGGAGAAAATACCTCCCGTTGTTGCCTGGAGAAAATACCTCCCTGTTGCAGCCTGGAGAAAGTACCTCCTGTTGTAGCCTGGAGAAAGTACCTCCCCTGTTGTAGCCTGGAGAAATTACCTCCCTTGTTGTAGCCTGGAGAAATTACCTCCCCTGTTGTAGCCTGGAGAAAGTACCTCCCTCTTAGCCCAACCTTTCATTATAACTGGCGAGTTAAGAGTTAGGAAGCTTGTGTTGAAAAACAAAGTGTATGGCCAGAATTTCTTTGGAAATTTGTAGATCCGAGTCCCATTGCTGTGGACCGTGGTGGAGCTTGGCCCGTGATCCTCAGAGGTCAGATTAGAGGTAGGGGGACTGATCTAGACTCGACTGGAGACTAGAGGATTCGAGAGACTGCCGGGGCAGACCATGACCCGGAAGGGTTCTGTAGGGACTTACTGTATGTGAAAGATGAGAGAAGAGGCACTTACTATTTGTGGAGGCCTTACCTCGAAAACTCTGGAGGGATTAGTCTCAAATCTGCACACCGAAATCATTCCTTATGAAAGCAAGAAGCTCAGCAGACGGTGCAAAATACCTCTAGTGAAAAGCAGAGGTCCAATGAGTAAATTAAGATATAACTCATTAAGTGTAAAGGGTCCAAGACTTATTAATACCCTCTCATCATACATAAAGGAAACTACTAACAGACAACTTAGTTGTGTTAAAGAAGAAGCTTGATTAGTTCTTCATGTTGCTTCCTGATGACCTGGGTTGTGATACCTACGTATGACAATTTACGGCTAGCACCAACAGCCTAAATGCTCAGGCCAGGTCTAGAACCAGACCACAGGGGTGGTAACCATCGAAATTTACTACAGGTAACGCACAAGTGTAGGAACCACACAAAGAAAATATCGTATTAAAATGAAGATAGGTTGCAGTGGAGCTCAAGTTTCAAATACACCAAGATGGTGACTGGCTAGAGACGCCAACTTTAACTTAGTAGCATAAATTTTAGAGATAATGGTCTTAGTGTTAAGTTATCGGAAGTTTTATCAGTTTAAAGTTATCAGATGGTCTTAGCAGTGTAAAGACGTTGGTTATAGTTTTAGTAATATGAATTTATCGAGGTTGGTGTTAACCAAGCTATAAGAAAGCAGGCAGGAGACCTAGTGAGAGAATATCTAAACAATGCTAAGGTATCCCCAAGACCACCTATATCAGTGTCATATGTAAGTGATAAGCATAAAGAAAGTAATGAGAAATAGTCACATATAAATTGTCTAAAAATTATAGCTAAAATATTAAAGAATCAAGCTAAATAAGCCTCATAATAAGCTTCTCGCCAACGGCAGACGCCTAATGCGATATATCGGTCGCCTCTACAAGCCTCCCCTCAAGGGAGGTTCCTTGACGCTGGTGAGGGGCTCTTGATCTAGGGAATTTGATATGTTCTTCAGTTCCCTGAATTGAGCCTGAATGCTTCCATCCCCCCCCCACAGGCGCTGTATAATCCTACGGGTTTAGCGCTCCCCCATGATTATTATAATAGTAATAATAATAATCTACAAGCCTAAATTTAGGCTGTGTTGACGTAAGTTGGTGCAACATTCTTTCAGATAAAAATGATAGCTTTAACCATAAGACTAATCCATAATTCCAAACAACATTTTAAGGCTCTCCAGTTCATGAGGCTGCTACTGTGTTTACCCTCCTTTCTCTGTACCTGTGTTGTGTTTACCTCCACTCCAAAGAGTTAACAGTTGTGCTAACCTTCTCAGGCACTTCTGAAAGAATTAGCATCTGACCTTCTCTTATCACAAGTGTTTGAGGAGGGAGAGGTGAGGACGGCCTTCTGTGTCGAGTTGGGTGGAGGGATAGTAGACTGTGTGGTGTTGGATAGAGGGATGGTAGAGTATGTGACGAATTGGTTAGAGGTACGGAGTGAGGTTGGCTTTAATGATGGCACAGTATGTGTCATGTTGGTGTTACGGTGGCAAGTTGGTGTTACGGATGGTAGAGTATGTGTTGGCAGGGGTGCAATGAGTACACTAGAGATAAATCAGTAAGTGTAAAGGACCAAGACTCTTCAAGACTTTCAGTTCATACATACGAGGAGTTATCAACAGAACCTTAACTTCAATAAGTTTCTTAAGTCAGTTCCTGATCAGCCGAACGGTGGTGCCTATGTTGGCCGGTGTGTCGCAAGTACCAACAGCCTTATTGACTAGGCTGTCAACCAGAAGGCCTGGTCTGAGACTAGGCTGCAATTCCTCTAACCACCTACAGGCAGACACAATTTAAGTGGAGGGTTTTAGAGTGAGAACAAGGGAAGAGCAAGGGTCGTGGGTCTAGCATAAGAGGGGCTAGGCACATTAGTGAGGGGTTAGGCATGTAAGTGAGGGGTGAGGAACAAAAGTGAGGGATGAGGAGTAGAAGCGACGTGTGAGGGGTCTTATTTATATATACACACACTACAAACTTTATTGATTATACCACAACCGTGCTTCCTGCAGTTGCTGACTCAGTGCTGGGAGAGTGAGTACACGGAAAAAGAAGCTCTGAGGATAGTCATCCTTGGATTTCCTCTACTAAACGAGGATTTACACGCGAAAATATTCATATCTTATCAGATATTGTGTAGTATTAATACTTTATACACCACCTTGCTGAAGCAAACCCGACCTAAACATTCTGAAAAAAACTTCGTCTTAACTGTGATGAACAACAATTCTTAAAATCGATTAATGAACCCGCAGCTTAACTTTACAATACCAAGAGACAATAACGACAATTCTCTTTATTTTTTTCCTAAGAACTAATCACAGCTGTACCCTAGCTTCACTTTAAAACCATGTACAGTGTGATGGTTAAATTGAGATTTATGTTTCAAGCTTCAGAATTCCCTCCCCTTTCTCCCCATTTCCCTCCAATCTCTATATTCATCCCTCCACACCCTCCTTCCGCCCTATTTCCCTCCAATCTGTGTACGCCAGAGCTGCGAGAGTGGAACTCTGGAAACTGGCACAGGTACATAATGGTTGGGTGCACCTAGGGACTGGCACGGGCGGAAGTTCCTGCGTTGTGACACAGAGGGGCGGCTCCTGCCCGAGAGTGGAACTCATTTAATAACTCAACTTGAACCCCCCAAGCTGTGTTACTGGCTATATTTCTTGCACTCAAACTTGTACACACGTCCAAACTTTGCACCTTAATTATAAGCGAGTTGGTATCATCACTAATTGTTCTTAACCGCTGAATACATGTGTCTGACGCCAGACACAAGTACACCAGATTTGTTAGTGTTTTCACGTTGGTCTTCCAATTTATGATAAAAACAGTGAGCTAATAAGTTAAAACTAATTCAGTCCAAACGCCAATGTTTTTATGACTCAAGAACGTGGAAAAGACGGTGAGGCTAATATGTGCCACAAACCAGTAGGGTAATACACCGAATCTGTTGGTTGACTGTATATCTGTGTATTGTACGTTATCCTTACGAACAACAACCTCTCGAGAAATCGACTCGTGTTAACATACAAAATAAACGATGTAGTTAGGACAGGTTGTGTTTGTTAGGCTCCGACTGGACAACAAGTATATTTTGCTACGCTACAAGTATGCCTTCATACCGATGAAAGGCTCTTGATCCATGAAATTGGAGCTATCCTTCCCTTCGTTGGATCAAACCTGATTACCCCCTTTTCCATAGGAGCTGTATAACCCCTACGGGTTAGCCCTTCTCCATACCTGTAGTCAATTCCGGGGGAAGGGGAAAAAAAGAGGGTCGTCAATCCCACGGCTTGGTCCTAGATTAGGCCTGGTTGATGGTGCGATCAGTCAGGCTGTTGTTGCTAGCAGGGCGCAGTCCGGTTAATATATTTCACTGAAGTTCAAGAAATATCCCAATATTTCATCCACAATTCAAGGATCAAAAGTAACATTTTTCAGGAGGTGGTCACTCAGGCGCTGACAGGAAATTGTTGAGTTCTGACAATAAACTGACCAAATATGAACTTGCAGTAAAAACAATATATATTTCTGTCTTTGTTGCGCAAATTAAAACTAGATGTGCAGTATTTAGCGGGACTTTTTCAAGTGAACTTAAGCTTCAGCTAAGTTAATCAACTAAGCCACATTTCATAATAAAAATATCCTGAGCATTATACGTACAAAATAATCACATGTAAATTAGTCTCGTTGGTGCATACGAGAAGAGATATTTTTGCAAAATATCACACTGTTTTTAAAGTGAATTAATGAATTAAAGTTTTGAGGTCTGGGCCTCCTTGTTTTGTTAAACGTAAAATTCAGAGGGTAAAACTGCTGGCCTCTAGCTCCCGTCCTCCCGCTAATTTCACCCCTCGGATGACACACCCTTAAATCTTCAAGGAATATCCTAGCCACTTCACCACAATAATTTAACTAAAAACGTTACGTATTTATATTCATGTGAGAGAGGGGCGCCAAACCTTTAGGGGTCATACAGCTCCCGGGGAATAGGAAGCAGTCCGGATCAAGAGCCTCTCACCATTATAAAGAAACCTCCCTCAAGGCGCAGTCAGGATCAAGAGCCCCTCACCATCATGAAGGAACCTCCCTCAAGGCGTTATCTTAAAATGAACTTTGGGGTACAGTTCTTTAGCCTATTATGTGTCTGTGTAACATTACCACTGACAGGATGGCTGTTGTCCTGCATAATACACATATCAAATCACTCGACATTTTATACAACGCGATACTAGCACGAATTTCCTGCTTTCTGACCGATGAATGTCTCCTTGTTTTTTAATGAGTTGTTTTCTGAAGTCCTCCATTATGGGCTGAGTTCTTGACCCCATTTACACCAGTCATGGCAGAAGTATTAAATAATGTGACATAATATTTGCCGTCTCAATAAATGTTTTCCATGAATATATTAATCGTGTTTTTGGCAAGTGTAGAACATATTCATGTAAACATAAATATTAGTGTTCTGAGCTAGAGGGCACTGTCACCAGTGATTGTTAGGGGGTTCATGAACAAATTTATTACGTTCGTCACGCACACATTACCTGATATGCAACACCAACATTTGCACCACAGTCATTAGTAGGCTGGTCTATTGACTACGCGAGGATCATTGAGGCATTATGTCGCTTTTTAACCACCAGTCGAGGATGTTTTAATTCCTAAAATAAGGATTAAAGTGAACTCATCGGCTAGCAACAACAGCCTAGTTGATCAGGTCATCCACCGGAGGCCTGGTCTGGGAGGGGGCCGCAAGGGTGTTGACCCTGGGAACACACTCCATGTAGAGATACATACCTTTCAGCGTATACACAACCCTTTGATATACCTTTGATATACCTTTGAAGAGTTTCGAGAGTATCTACTCTCTGAGCCCGGCCATGGGCCAGGCTCGTCTGGTGCTTGCCTGGTCAACCAGGCTGTTGCTGCTGGAGGCCCGCTGCCCCACATATCCATCACAGCCTGGTTGATCTGGCACCTGGTGAAGATATTTGTCCAGTTTCCTCTTGAAGGCTTCTACACTGGTTCCAGCCGTGTTTCGGATATCTTCTGGTAAGATGTTGAATAGTCTGGGACCCCGGATGTTAATACAGTGCTCCCGTATTGTCCCCACCGCACCCCTGCTCCTCACTGGGTTTATTTTACACTTTCTCCCATATCTCTCACTCCAGTATGTTGTTATGGCAGTGTGCAGATTTGGGACCAGGCCCTCAAGTACTTTCCATGTATATATTATCATGTATCTCTCTCTCCTCCGCTCCAATGAGTACATGTTCAAGACTTGAAGGCGTTCCCAATAATTTAGATGTTTCAATGGCTCAATGTGAGCCGTAAACGATCTCTGGATTTGTTCCAGCTCTGCTATTTCTCCTGCCCTGAACGGGGCCGTCAGCACTGAGCAGTATTCTAAGTGAGGGAGCACTAGCGATTTGAATAGTGTCACCATCGGCATTATTTCCCTTGTTTTGAAAGTTCTCAATACCCACCCCGTCATCTTCCTGGCTGTTGTGATCTTTGTCTTGTTATGGTCTTTAAACGACAGATCAGCAGACATAATTATTCCCAAGTCCTTTACGTGTTCCTTTCGTTCTATGTGGTGACCCTCTTGCGTTTTGTATATAGTGTTCCTTTTGAGTTCTTCATTTTTCCATACCTAAGCAGCTGAAACTTATCACCATTGAACGTCATGTTGTTCTCCACTGCCCATTGGAAGACCCTGCTTATGTCCTCCTGTAATTTTTCAGTGTCCTCTACCGTAGTGACTTTCATGCTTATTTTAGTGTCATCTGCAAATGATGATACAAAAGTGTGCTGGGTGTTTTATCTATGTCTGCTATGAGGATTAGAAACAGCAGAGGTGCCAGGACAGTGCCTTGGGGCACTGAGCTTTTGACATCGCTGATGCTGGATCTTGCCCTGTTCACTACTACTTTTTGTGTTCTTTGTGTTAGGAACTCAAAAATCCATCTGCCTACCTTCCCCGTAATGCCTATGGCCCTCATTTTGTGCGCTATCACTCCATGATCGCATTTGTCAAACGCCTTTGCAAAATCTGTGTAAATCACATCTGCGTTTTGGTCGTCCTCCAATGCCTCTGTAATTCTGTCATAATGGTTCAGCAGCTGTGACAGGCATGATCGACCCGCTCTAAAGCCATGCTGGTTCGGGTTATGTTGGTTGTGCTGGTCCATGAACTTTGTAATCTGCCGTCTCATCACTCTTTCAAAGATTTTTATGATGTGAGAAGTGAGGGCTACTGGTCTGTAATTTTTAGCTAGTGCTCTACTACCTCCCTTATGCAAAGGAGCTATGTCTGCACTCTTTAAGGCCTCTGGAATTTCACCTAGATCTAAGCTCTTTCTCCACAGAATACTAAGGGCTCTTGCTAATGGTACTTTGCACTGCTTTATAAATAAAGCATTCCATGAATCTGGTCCAGGTGCTGAGTGAGTGGGCATGTTGGCCATTTCTTTTCGAAATCTATGGGATTTGTACTAATGTCGGTTAGGTGGTCTGCGCAGCCTTCTGCTGGAGTGAAAAATATTTCTGCATTTTCTACCTTGCTGTCATTTAGTGGGTTGCTGAACACTGACTCATACTGTTCTTTTAGAATTTCACTCATTTCCTGTTCATCGTCCGTATACGAATCTCCTCTCAATAATGGTCCAATTCTACAGGTAGTTCTTAGCTTGGATTTTGCATAGGAGTAGAAATATTTTGGGTTTCTTGCAATATCCTGTATGGCTCTTTGTTCCCTTTGTACTTCTTCTGTCAGGTATGACATCTTAAGTTTTTGCTCTAATTCCGTGATCTCTCGGTTAAGGCTATCTCTCTTCTGTTCCAACATAACTGTGTTTTTCAGCAATTCAGTAACCCGTTTTCTTCTCCTGTACCATCTCCTACGCTCTCTCTCTATATCTGATCTTCTTCGGGGTTTCCTCAATGGTACGTGTTTCATACATACCTTGTATGCTTCTGTATTCAGCTTCTCTAGGCACTGGTGGGGATTTAGGGTGCTCATGTCTGATTCCCATGATATGTCTGATAGCTCTTGGTTTATTTTTTCCCAGTCAATTCTATGGTTATTAAAATTAAACTTACTGAACATTCCGTCTCTAACATTAGTGTCGCAGTTCCCTAACCCTGAGTTAATACTAGTTTGAACTTCTATGATGTTATGATCAGAGTATATTGTTTTTGTAACTGTTATGTCTCTGATTAATTCCTCGTTGTTTGTGAATATCAAATCCAGGGTATTTTCATTTCTAGTGGGATCAATTATCTGTTGGTTTAGTGAGTACTTTTCACAAAGCCTCATTAGTTCCCTGGTATGTGCCTGTTGAGCCAGGGTGCTTCCAGGAGTTATTTCTGGTATAACATTATGGTGCACATGTCACCCTGACCGCCATTTTCGACCCAAGATCCTTATCGACCCCCACAACCCCAACACCCCATCTACCCTCCAACAGTTGCTCCTCGTCCTGCAAAAAGACTGACTGATATCTGGAGAAGCATCAGCGGTCACCAGTTCCTGTTAGGATTAAAAAAATTAGGCGAGTAGTTAGGTAACGTGTCTGTCTCGCATTTAGCGGACGGGGGATCGAGCCTTCTTTACTCTTTATGCTGAATAAGTCACAAGGGTTTAGCACTTCACATACATTACAAGATTTTGCCTCGAGGGGCAAGAGATTATTGGCAGCGCCACTTATCTTGTGAATGAATATAATACTAATATTATAAGATTACTTTACAGGCCAGGCAGTTGACCATTGGCGATGTCATTTGCATCCATGGCTTTCAAATACACATGTCACTACTTTCACAATTAAGACAATGCGTATCCACAAGTATCACTACATTTACAAATTGCCATTATCTAGTCGCAGTAAATCCTGCATATTTTTCTTTTAAAAATGCTACTAACCATTTTTTACAATGTTGTTACATTCTTCAAACATGTAGTACTGTATTTTGTAATCTTATATTCTGTGATATAGTGCCGGAGAGTGTTTATCCTCCTCACCACACACTTTACATTTTTTTTACTCTATTGGAGTTCGTACCACAACTTGCCACATAAACTTTTCTTAAAATAATCGTATGTGTCATACAGTGCAACTTTACAGTACTGCTGTACAGATTCACTACGGACTAATACATTTCTCTTATTGACCTCAACCTCTAGATTCTTATTCTGAATTTTCCTTTTAATTTGCTGCAGCGTTTCTTTAAAGCTGGAGTTTATATTTTCTTGTTCTCCTGTTTCCTTCCATTCATTATTTCTTTCATTCCTTTGTGATGTTAACAGAGGATGGTATCCACACAAACTCTGCTAATATTTTCTTCTTTCCTATATAATATTGTTGGTGGTATTTCTGAAATGAACGAGACTAACACTGAATCCGGAAATACAGATGAATTATTGTTTTTAACAGTTTCAATGGGCTAAAATTTAAGAGCAACTAATTCAATCAAGGTTGAATTTTTCAAGATGTCTGACAAACTTTCGGTTGGTAACTACAGTAATGGCTGATTCAGCGACACTACTCTGAGGATGTACCGATCCATCAGTAAATATTTAGTCGAAAAACTTCATTATAATTGATATAAAGAATTTGTATTGATAAAGCCACTGGAGGGCGAAACGTCTACAAATAAGGATACCCAGATGTTTCGCATGTGTCTAATTCTTCGTCTTGACGGTTTTGTCTACCATTCATGTGTGATTGGCGGTGTTTCACTTTCTCACTTTAGTTATCTTTACCATTATCTCTCACCTCCATGGATGGTTAGGTTAGGTTAGGTTAGGTTACAGGACAAGTGTTTCCTGACGCGGGTCTTATTCACATGATGACTCGCCGTTGGAGCTTTTGGTCATCTGGCCGAGGCCTTCCGCTGGCTTACTGGTCCACCCTTTTAAAAATTATGGTTATAGTTATAACCATTTTTGTTCCCTCCATGGATGAATCCTCTTTACGACTTTCATGCTATGAGAGTTTATGACTGTAATTAACTTCCCTTATAATGCTCTTTATTGTGTACAGTTTTAAACTCTCTATTAGTTATATTGCTTACGTTATTATTTAACATTTTGGCAAAAATAGCCTTTAACTGTCGTATTCTGCCATAGACGAACTGTAGCTTTTGTCTTAAATTACCTTTTTTGACAGTTTGAGGGCAGCTTAAAATTATTCTCATAGCTTGCCTTTGAACTTGCTCAAGTGTCTTTTCTCTTTTACCACGAACAAAGAGTATAGGAACAGCATAATCAATAGTACTCCTGATGTATGCAACATAAATGGTGCTGGTATTAATGCTCCACTTCCGTAGCATTGTTTTGTGCTGTTTCATCTATCGTCTTTACTGTTTTCTTTTCCTACATACACCCCTTCATACTTATGGTAAAATACCTAATCAACTTGCTTTCTCTAATTCCTTTTTCTCTTAATATGCAAGAACGCTTTTGATTTTAATACTAATATTACAAATCTCACTTTTCTGCATGTTTTAGTAAAGTTAAAGTGACTACACTAGCCTGTGGCATTATGAGGCACAGTAATGTACTTAAGGAGATAGAGGCGCCCTCCCCAGCTGTGCCTCAAGTATTCAACACTGGTATCTTAGCTATTTGAAACTTGAGGAGGGTAATAGGACGTGTAAGTGTGGAGATCGTTCCCTTGCATACACAAAGCAGTTATCATTCCGCCAAGATCACAGTGCTATAAACCTTGCATGGTGAGGAGTAATGTTTCGCCAGATGATAAGAGCTGTCATAATATTGGTCCGTGTCTAGACTAAGTTGGAATGACTGAGGCAGGCATGTAGCCTAGCAGTGATAAGCAATAAGCATGACCTTTAAGTGGAGGGGAAGGAGTGATTTCCTGTATACACATTATATATGTTCCACGACTGTTTTCGTTAATGTTTTGGTTATAAATCTTCTCGTATCTCGCTACTGAAT
>WNWK01002510.1:100000-206573 GCA_009830355.1 Cherax destructor
GGCCGTAGTGGTACACTGGCGTGCTGGAGTGTCACGCATGTCACCTGTATCCCTCACCACTCCGATAACTCCCCCTGCTAGATGGAGACGTTTACTCACCCTCTCTCACTACTACAGCGTATTTTTTTCTTTATAAACCCCTAGATGTAATTTTTTTAGTGTTCTTACAGTTTGTCTCAACAAGGATATTTGCTTTACAAATCCTTTGGCAACGATATAAATCAAAGCTAATTTTGATTTCAACAGACTACCTGAATTATGAGAGGCCGGGAGCGTCGGCTCTCCACAGTAATGAGATGTCACTTGTTCTCTCACACAACAAAGAAGTCAAGGAACAAACTTTCGTTTACTTTCTGTTCCCAGTTTGGTGGAGAGTTCGTAAGAGGTTCAGCAAATCTTGGCGGCTCTCGGCTCTTACCCTCCTTAAGCTTCTTTAAATACGTCATTATTGTAATTCAGTCATGTCCATTCCCGTTTTTTAAATGAATAATTCCACAGGCTCCTTTTTTAAACCTTGGTTTATACCTCTATAAAAATGTTTATTAGTTGCATAAAATGGTTTAGTAAGTGTGATGGTGGCGAGAGTTGGCATGGGAGCGGCACATCTGTGCCCAGCATCAAGTGCATCAGTTTTGCTGCTGCTGTGCGCCGGGGAGGTCGCGTTAACCTACTTCTCATACCGCTCCTTATTCACATTCAGATTTCATTCAGGGAATCAATCAAAAATAATTATAAATGAGTGATATGATTAATGTATTCGTCCGTCTTTTTCGTGAGTAAGTGTTGATAATTTGAATAGGCGGGATTTTGTATGTGGCTGATATTAAAGGGAAGGTGTGATCAGCTGTCCGTGGTGGGTTACCTAGGCCGTCGTCTGCAAGGTTGACCTGCCCATCCTGTCTTGTCTACCACATCCTAGGCATCTCTACTCTTCACGTCTTCTTATCATAGGTAAGTTCGCAAAAAGATTAGCTCTTTATGTTAGATTATCATATTGAACAACAGTTTAGAATTTTCCCAGATTCATTCCAGGTAACTTGCCTGTGGTCTATGCTGACACATGTCACTAGGGATTTTAAGTTGTCGTGATATTATTAATGGCGGAGGGGTGAGTGTGACACATGATGGGGGTGAAGGGGGCGGCACATTTTATCTCCTGCAAATCTGGGGGAAGGGCTAGGAGGGAAAAGAAGGGCAGGTGGGTGTGAGGTGGTGGGCAAGCTGTGATTGCTGACATCAGCAGTGTATGAAGGCAGCAGTGTGAGGCGGTGTGTGGGGAAAACTGTTGAGGCGGGCGGGGCCTGCGACAGCCGCCTAGTAGAGACCTCTGGTAGGAACATGCTAGTGTACTGCACCACGCCCACACCCACGTGCGCACCCTCCGCCCCCCCCCCCATCATCGTTGGAGAGTACAGGTGGACGCTTTACTCTCCAGCAGCACCAGGTCACTGAGGTGGAGGCTGGAGGAGCAGCCTCACTGTTCCCAGGTCACAGATAAGCCTGGGTCACCAGTCTCCTGCGCTCCTCTCCACCACCACTGGACACCTAACCTTCAGTTAATGGGTTCCTACTTTCCTGTACTAGACTATATTTATATCTATTTTATGTTAGTGGTCTGGGGATAATCAATCCCGCGGCGGGGTTTCAGATCAGGTGTTTTACACTTAGAGGTGTCTCTCTCATAGTATATACGATGAAAATTTACTTTAATCCCAGTTTTGGGGATTAAAGTTTTGTAGACTGGTGGCGTACAGGTTACATGCAGCCTTAAAGACCCTTGTGTAGTCAAGTAGGCTTTAAACCCAATTAACCAGCCAACCAACCTCGTTTTGAAAATAAAGAGTCTTGGCAAACTGTTCAAAGTACCTCCAATATAAAGTAGAGGCGCGACGAGAACACTTAAGAATGCGATGAGTGTCAGAGATCCCCGGCTTTTCAACGCCTTCTCTTATGCATAAAGAGAATTACCGACAAACCTATGGCTGTCTTCAAGAGAGAACTTGACAAGTTCCTCAAATCAGTTCCTGTCCAGCCGGGTTGTGGTTCTTATATTGAACTGCGTGCAGCCAGTACTAACAGCCTGGTTGATCAGGCCTTCATCCACCAGGAGGCCTAGTTTAGGACCGAGCCTCGAGGGCATTAACTCCCGGAAACATCCTTCAGGTAAGTGTTAATGTACACACATTATTAAAATTATTGAATGAGTCCTAAGAAGCAAGATTGCCAGTCACATGGAATAGCAACAGTTGCAGTCTCGGGGCAGCATTGGTTTAGAGCAGGCAATTTCTGCCTATCACAATTCCTAGACCATTACTACATGGTCTTGGATACACTCGAAGACAAGCTAAATGCTGATTTGGTGTACAATGATTTTCCAAAAGCCTTTGGTAAGTGCGACTATTGTGTAACAATGCACAAACTGCATGCAAAAGGAATAACTGGAAAAGTAGGCAGATGGATGTTAACTTCTTTACAAATAGAATCCAGAGAGTAGTAGTAGTAAAGAGTGAAGTCGGATATAAATAGAACCCAGAGAATAGTAGTAAATAAAGATTGAAGTCGGAGGCTGCCGCAGAGAAAAGCTCCTTTCCTCAAGTCTCGGTACTCTTTCCATTCCTGTTTTTCATTCTTGTATCCGACGTATACAAGGACATAATTCATAACATTCTTTGCTGACGACAGCAGAATCTGCGAGAGTGGCATCTATCGAAGACACGGCAAACCTTCAAGCGGATATATATCAAGTCTTCCAGTGGGCATCAGACAATAATATGATGTCCAGTGACAACACGTTTCAGTAGCTCTGTTATGGAAGAATGGAGGAAATAGGCTGAAACGGAGTACAAGACAATCTCGAATCTTTTAGTAGAGCAAAAGTTCCATGTGCAAGACTTGGAAGTGATGTTAGAAGATTTCACACTCAATGATCACAACAGTGTTGCTATCGCTACCACATGAAAAATGATAGACTGGATAACTACAACTTTTCAGACAAAGATGCTGGGCCGATTATACTCTTCAAGTCACTTGTTCTCTCTAGGCTGGAATACTGCTGTATGCTAACGGTATCATTCAAGGAAGCCGAGATTGCTGAACGAGAAAACGTAAGGAGCGGAGAGAGATACATGATAATATATACCTGGAAAGTACTCGAGGGCCTGGTCCCAAATCTGCACTACCATAACAACATACTGAAGTGAGAGATATGGGAGGAAGTGCAAAATAAATCCAGTGAGGAACAAGGGTGCGGTGGGCACAATAAGGGAACACTGTATCAACATTTGTGGCCCTAGATTATTCAACATCTTACCAGAAGATATCAGAAACACTGCTAGAACGAGTGTAGAAGTCTTCAAGAGAAAACTGGACAAGTATGTTAACCAGGTGCCAGATTAACCAGGCTGTGGTGGCTATGTGGGGCAGCGGGCCTCCAGCACCAACAGCCTGGTTGACCAAGCAAGCACCAGACGAGGCTGGCCCATGGCCGGGCTCTGAGAGTAGTAAGACCCGCGAAATCAATAAAGGTAAAATTTTCATTGCCCTTATAAAAAAAATATATATATATATATATATATATATATATATATATATATATATATATATATATATATATATATATATATATATTCAGTAAAATATCTGATCCATTGGGAAAACTTGAAGTCCCTTGAGCTGCGTTCGTTGATACTTATATATTACAAACATAGGTATTGCAACCACAGTTACTGTTAAAATACCTGTTGTACCAGACTGTGAAGGAATAATACCACCGAGAGTGCAATCAACCGAACAGTCAAGAATTTTAGGAATAAAGTATACATCAGATATCTTGGTTAACTCGAATTGTCTTTAAAAGGGAACTAAAGAAGTTCCTCAAGTTAGTTCCTGTCCAGCTGTGCTGTAGTGCCTGTGTTGGACTGCGTGTGGCTAGCGCCTACAGCCTGTTTGAGCAGGACATCAACCTGCACTGGGACCAGGCTCTGGGCGTGGTAACTCCCTCAGCATTACCTTCATGTACGGTATCAGACATTTTTCCTGCTTGAATGATGTTATACTGGGGACGGTGCAAGATCCCTCTTCACATACACTAGGCCACTTTCCATTACTTACACTTCGCTAAATCAGCACACTAATTCTGGCAACTTATATGCTGGGAAAAATGCTTTAAAAATATTAGAGGAAATCCAATTATTTATTAAGCTTATACTGGTGAAGTATAACACTATGTGGAGGAGTTATTACAATGATCTTGTACATAACTATGAGAAATGAAAGTACAACTGGTCGAGGGCCGGGCCGCGAGAGAGGGAAAACTGAAAACTTGTCACAGGTAAATCACAGGTTGAGGAACGGATTTTGTTACAGAGGCCTCTGATTTTCCTTTGTTGACACATATTTTGTTTTAGGACTGAAGTCTTTTGCAGAGTCTGTGTATATTAGGTTAATATTTTGCATGTGTCCACAAGCATGCCGTAATGATCTAGAATTGTGAAAGGCAGGAATGTCCTCCTGTAAACCCCTGTTAAGCAATGCTCAGGAATTTATACAGTCCTTAACATTATCTGATTGCAGCAAATCCACCATTTTTTTTTTTTGTAGAATTTGGGTTGCTACATCATCCAGCTACATATAATGTAGTCTATGCTAATCTTGGTTCCAAGGCTATGCTTGACAACGTCCTGATCAGCCAGGCTCTTGTGTTTACTTAGGTGTTCGTGCAGCTCAACTCATCTTCCTAAAGCAAACTGGCCGTGTACAAATTTTTTTAAACAAATTTCTCTATTAATGTTATTAGGATAAGTGTGGCTAGGCTAGGTTATTTATTAGGAAAATTTAATCATTTTGTATTTAATGAGTTATTTTAATGTACTTATGGCATTTAAATTGGATAAATTTAGATTTAGAAAGGACATAGGCAAGTACTGGTTTTCGAACAGAGTTGTAGATGCGTGGAACAATCTTCCGAGTAGGGTGATAGAGGCTAGGACCTTGGGTGGCTTTAAAAAGAGATTGGACAAATATATGAGTGGGAGGGGCTGGGTTTGATTAGTGTCGTGAGTACGGGAATAAATTCTTAGGTAGTGGTGGTTTTGATAAGGACCTGCCTTGTATGGGCCAGTAGGCCTTCTGCAGTGTTCCTCCATTCTTATGTTCTTATGTTCATCCCTTTGCCTTTAGTGCTTGTGATGGGTTTTGAGAGTTTTCCTGCTTCTATTTCCTGCTTCTGCAGCCCGGCCCTGGGCCAGGCTCTTCTGGTGCCTGCCTGGTCAGCCTGGCCACATATCCATCACAGCCTGGTTGATCCGGCATTTGGCAGAGTGTCTTCTTGAAGACTAATACACTTATTCGTGTAGAGTTTCTGATATCTTCTTGCAAGATGTTAAAATGTCTGGGATCACGGATCTTGATACATTTTTCTCTTACTGTGCCTGCGGCGCCCTGCCTTTCACTGGGTTTATTGAACACTTTTTCGTATATCTCACTCTTACTTTCGTAGGTAGTAATTTATGTATGAAGAATTTTCAAGGTATAAATTATGACTCATCTTTCTTGCTACGTTCCAAGAGGTGCAGTTCCAGGCACTTCAAACGTTCCTAGTAATTTAGGTGCTTGAATGAATTTATAAGAATAGTGAAAGTTTTCTCTACATTTTTCTATATTTGCAATTTCTCCTGTCGTAAAACTAAAAGGAGCTGTAAGAGTATAGCAGCGCTCTAGTCTAGAGGGCGCTGTTTGCTTAAAGAGAACCATCATAGGCTTGGCAGCTATCGTTTGAAAGGTTATAGTTATCCAGACTCACATTTCCTGGTGGTTGTGATTATTAGTTTTGTGATCCTTGAAACAGAGGTCTTCTGACATCATTTCTTAAGAAATCTATGTCCTGTAGATTTTCTTGCTCTGATGCCTCTCTTGCCTTGGAAGAAGCTGTGAGCACAGAATAATCTTCCAGACATGAGACCACAAAGACTTAGATTCGTACCATCATTGACGTGATTTTTCTTGTTTTGATGTTGTCGATGTGTGTTCCCTTAAATGATATTGTCCTCTGACATTATTGTTCCTACTTTCACATGTCTCCATTTTATGAAAATGTTGGTCGCCGTTTCGTATATTGCTTCTCTTCAGTTTTATGTTCTTTTCATATCTAAGCAGTTGGAATTTGTTATGGTTGTGTGTTGGTGGCGGCGGTGGCTGTAGTGGAGTAATGTTAGAAAGGGAATAGTGGTAGTAATAATTAGTAGTACTAAGGTAATAGTAGTAGGAAGAGTAATAGTCGTGTTAGTAGTAGCAGCAATAATAGTGGATGGAGTAGTGGTAGTAGAAATAGTACGGAAGTAATAGTAGGACGTGTAGTAGGAGTAGTAGTTGAAGGGAGGGAGTTAGTTGTGTTAGATGTAGTATTAATAGTAGGTGTAGTTTAAAACTACACAACATTTTAGCTTCTATGACGGTACTCGGGAGTTTGTTCCACTCATCCACAACTCCATTACCAAACCACTGCTTTCCTATATCCTTCTTGAATCTGAATTTTTCCAACTTAAAACCATTACTGCAAGTCCTGTCTTGGCTAGATATTTTTTGCACGCTATTTACTTCCCGTTTATTTGGATATATTTATTGATCAGCAGTTTCTTCTGTCGAATACAGGCGAATATAACACTGGAGACAGTAGAAGTAATTATGAGGTGATCAGTCCCTCAGCCTTGATAGGTAATGATCAGTCCCTCTGCCTGAGGGACAAATTACTTCTGTCTTCTCCAGAGTTATATTCGTTCCTATTCGACTGAAGAAGTTAGGTAAAAGGGTACAAGTACAACTAATGTGACATTTTATTGTGGCAACGTTTCGCTCTCCAGGAGCTTTGTCAAGCCGTTACAAACAATACATGGACACGGTATATATAGGCTCAGAGTGAGGTGTAATACTAGTGGTGGTAGTAATACTGAAGAAACCTGTTGCGCAGGCGAAGCGTTTTGGCATTAAAGATACCTAAGTGTTGCATGTTTTATCAACATGTCAGCTTTGCATACCATCAATATGATAACAGATGTAGTAGTAGTAGCAGCAGTAAAAACATAAGAAAAAAGAACACTGCAGCAGGCCTACTGACCCATGCGAGGCAGGTCCATCACTCACCGGCTTAGACCTGACCACCTGGAGCTAACCTTCTCCAGGTAAACTCCAGGTAGTCAGGTCACTTCCACTTAAGGAATTAGTACGGAATCTGACCTAGTAGCACAAGCTAGTCAGGTCCAACTCACACCCACCCACACCCACTCATGTATTTATCTAACCTATTTTTAAAACTACACAATGTATTAGCTTCTATGACGGTACTCGGGAGTTTGTTCCACTCATCCACAACTCTATTACCAAACCACTGCTTTCCTATATCCTTCCTGAATCTGAACTTTTCCAACTTGAAACCATTGCTGCGAGTCCTGTCTTGGCTGGATATTTTCACCACGCTATTTACATCCCCTTTATTTATTTCTGTTTTCCATTTATACACCTCAATCATATAGTAGTAGTAATAATAGCATCAGTAGTAGTAGTAGTAGTAATAGTAGCAGTAGTAATAGTAGTAGCATTAGTAGCAGCAGCAGCAACAGTAGTAATAGTAGCAGCAGCAGTAGTAGTAGTATCAGCAGCAGTACTAATAATAGCAGTAGTAGTAGCAGCAGCAGCAGTAGCAGTAGTAATATCAGCAGTAGCAGTAGTAGTAGCAGTAGTAGTAGTAATAGCAGCAGCAGCAGTAGTAGTAGCAGCAGCAGTAGTACTAGTAATAGCAGTAGTAGTAGTAATTGTAGTAGCAATAATAGTAATTGTAGTAGCAGTAGTAGGAGTAGGAGGAGGACGGGTGTTAGATGAGGCATTCTTCACAAGGGTAAGGAGGCAGCGGCGTAGTAGTGTGGTGAGGTAACATGGTGAGTGGTGCTGGCTAGCCCTGAACTTGGTGAGTGGTGTTGGCTAGCCCTGAACTTGGTGAGTGGTGCTGGCTAGCCCTGAACTTGGTGAGTGGTGCTGGCTAGCCCTGAACTTGGTGAGTGGTGCTGGCTAGCCCTGAACTTGGTGAGTGGTGCTGGCTAGCCCTGAACTTGGTGAGTGGTGCTGGCTAGCCCTGAACTTGGTGAGTGGTGGTGGCTAGCCCTGAACTTGGTGAGTGGTGGTGGCTAGCCCTGAACTTGGTGAGGTAACATGGTGAGTGGTGCTGGCTAGCCCTGAACTTGGTGAGTGGTGCTGGCTAGCCCTGAACTTGGTGAGTGGTGGTGGCTAGCCCTGAACTTGGTGAGTGGTGGTGGCTAGCCCTGAACTTGGTGAGGTAACATGGTGAGTGGTGGTGGCTAGCCCTGAACTTGGTGAGGTAACATGGTGAGTGGTGGTGGCTAGCCCTGAACTTGGTGAGGTAACATGGTGAGTGGTGGTGGCTAGCCCTGAACTTGGTGAGGTAACATGGTGAGTGGTGGTGGCTAGCCCTGAACTTGGTGAGGTAACATGGTGAGTGGTGCTGGCTAGCCCTGAACTTGGTGAGTGGTGGTGGCTAGCCCTGAACTTGGTGAGGTAACATGGTGAGTGGTGCTGGCTAGCCCTGAACTTGGTGAGTGGTGTTGGCTAGCCCTGAACTTGGTGAGGTAACATGGTGAGTGGTGGTGACTAGCCCTGAACTTGGTGAGGTAACATGGTGAGTGGTGGTGACTAGCCCTGAACTTGGTGAGGTAACATGGTGAGTGGTGGTGGCTAGCCCTGAACTTGGTGAGGTAACATGGTGAGTGGTGGTGGCTAGCCCTGAACTTGGTGAGGTAACATGATGAGTGGTGCTGACTAGCCCTGAACTTGGTGAGGTAACATGGTGAGTGGTGGTGGCTAGCCCTGAACTTGGTGAGGTAACATGGTGAGTGGTGGTGACTAGCCCTGAACTTGGTGAGGTAACATGGTGAGTGGTGCTGACTAGCCCTGAACTTGGTGAGGTAACATGGTGAGTGGTGCTGACTAGCCCTGAACTTGGTGAGGTAACATGGTGAGTGGTGGTGGCTAGCCCTGAACTTGGTGAGGTAACATGGTGAGTGGTGGTGGCTAGCCCTGAACTTGGTGAGGTAACATGGTGAGTGGTGCTGACTAGCCCTGAACTTGGTGAGGTAACATGGTGAGTGGTGCTGACTAGCCCTGAACTTGGTGAGGTAACATGGTGAGTGGTGGTGGCTAGCCCTGAACTTGGTGAGGTAACATGATGAGTGGTGCTGACTAGCCCTGAACTTGGTGAGGTAACATGGTGAGTGGTGTGGCTAGCCCTGAACTTGGTGAGGTAACATGGTGAGTGGTGGTGACTAGCCCTGAACTTGGTGAGGTAACATGGTGAGTGGTGCTGACTAGCCCTGAACTTGGTGAGGTAACATGGTGAGTGGTGCTGACTAGCCCTGAACTTGGTGAGGTAACATGGTGAGTGGTGGTGGCTAGCCCTGAACTTGGTGAGGTAACATGGTGAGTGGTGGTGGCTAGCCCTGAACTTGGTGAGGTAACATGGTGAGTGGTGGTGGCTAGCCCTGAACTTGGTGAGGTAACATGGTGAGTGGTGCTGACTAGCCCTGAACTTGGTGAGGTAACATGGTGAGTGGTGGTGGCTAGCCCTGAACTTGGTGAGGTAATATGGTGAGTGGTGCTGACTAGCCCTGAACTTGGTGAGGTAACATGGTGAGTGGTGCTGACTAGCCCTGAACTTGGTGAGGTAACATGGTGAGTGGTGATGGCTTAGCCCTGAACTTGGTGAGGTAACATGGTGAGTGGTGGTGGCTAGCCCTGAACTTGGTGAGGTAACATGGTGAGTGGTGGTGGCTAGCCCTGAACTTGGTGAGGTAACATGGTGAGTGGTGGTGGCTAGCCCTGAACTTGGTGAGGTAACATGGTGAGTGGTGCTGGCTAGCCCTGAACTAGGGTAGCACCTGTACCACCTCCAGCCTTGTACAACTTTTTATGTCCGTGTACTTAAAATAACTGGTTCATGTGGTAGTGATGTTGCAGGTTATGGCGCCGCACAGTGACTGGTTCATAGCGTGACATTAACACGTTATAGGAACAGTATAATACACTGTGTAGGGTGATGACCGGCTTAGAGAATTCATGTTGTTTATGCACTAACATGATATATATCAAGTTAAACCTTTCCCTAAAAAATTAGACACCTGTGCAACATTTGTGTATCTTTATTTGTAGTCATTTGTAATCAGTCCCTCAGGGAAGGCTGAGGGACTGATTACCTCATCTTTTGTATATAGTTCTACATTCTTCACATTATGTATACTTGTACTGATAAAGCCACTGATTGGCGAAACGTCTACAATAAAGATACCCAGATGTTGCTCATGTGTCTAATTCTTAATCTTGTCGGTATTGTATAGCATTTATGTGCAAACCTTTCCCATGTGAGTGATCAGTGTGAGTGTTCAGGTTATAGTGTCACCTGTGAATGACCATTGTTACACCTTGGCCAGGCTTGCGCAAAGCGGCTCGCTAAACAATGTATAAATTCACGTAGACATGAGCTGGGACAATACTGCCATCCATGGAGCTCTGAGGAAGAATGCAGGCAAAACTAAAGTCTGCAAAGTTATTCATATTAGAGCATAAAACTGAATTTAAAATATGCCTGGACCATAATTGCCACATCCTGAATAGTTTGAAAATTAATTCAATTTATGTGTCGCTAAAAAAAAATGACTAGCAAAAAGTTTAGGATATCGTGACCTGCAACAGAGACTCATTGACGATGATATTAGAACCCTGAATTCAAGGTGTCTTGATGCTGTGGTGTCCCGTAGCTCGGTAGCGCACTCAGCTCACGCATTGAGTGTCCGTGGTTCGATCCCCTGTAAGGGCGTGTTTCCTTAAAGACACCTGCTGTCCCTGTTCACCTAGCAGCAAAGTAGGTACATGGGTGTTAGTCCACTGGTGTGAGTCGCATCCTGGGGGACAAGAAAAAAATCTAATTGCCCGAAATTCTCTGCATAACCAGGGGATTTCTATATGTCATTGATGTCAGCTATGGTCTGTATAAGTTATATCAAGTACTTGTAGAAATAAATATTATTATTATTAGATAACTGGAGTCACAATTTTTCTTGGAACCAAACCTGACAGCGCTAATCCTACATGGGACATGTAGGTTTAGCTCTTCCCCGTAAATATAATGAATATGATCTTAAAAGGAGAGCAGACCGTGGGAGGCAGGAAGATGAGGTATGTTTTTTGAGCACTCAACACAAGTCATCAACAACACAAGACATCAACAACGCAAAACATCAACAACACAAGACATCAACAACACAAGACATCAACAACACAAGACATCAACAACACAAGACATCAACAACACAAGACATCAACAACACAAGACATCAACACAAGTCATCAACAACACAAGACATCAACAACACAAGACATCAACAACACAAGACATCAACAACACAAGACATCAACACAAGTCATCAACAACACAAGACATCAACACAAGTCATCAACAACACAAGACATCAACACAAGTCATCAACAACACAAGACATCAACACAATTCATCAACACAAGTCATCAACAACACAAGACATCAACACAAGTCATCAACAACACAAGACATCAACACAAGTCATCAACAACACAAGTCATTAACACAAGTCATCAACAACACAAGACATCAACACAAGTCATCAACACAAGTCATCAACAACACAAGACATCAACAACACTGCCGCTACAAGTGTAGAAGTCTTCAACAGGAAATTGGACTCGTACCTCCGCCAGGTGCCAGATCAACCAGGCTGTGATGGATATGTGGGCCAGAGGACCACCAGCAGCAACAGCCTAGTTGACCAGGCAAGCACCAGACGAGCCTGGCCCATGGCCGGGCTCCAGATGTAGGAAAACTGTGGAAACCTTTCAGGGTGTAAGTGTAAAACAGTCACAGGATATATACACACGGAGGTGTATTCTTCTCGGTGAATATACACTGAGAGTTTACTTTAATCCCTAATTTAGGGATTAAAATGTTCTTGTCTGGTGGTGAAAAAGATTACTTGCAGCCTTAATGACCATAGTGTAGTCGATAGGCTTTAAACCCCATTAACCAGCCAACCGCAACGCGTTGCGTTTATTCCTGTACGTTCTAAACCGACACCAAAATTAAGTACATTAAGTTATTAGTTAATTATCTCTAATTATAGTTAACCTTCACTAGTTACCTACAGGGGTGGCTTACGTCTGGCAGGGAGGGAAGAAGTAGCGTTACAAACTAAACGCTCTGTGTTTAAGATAGGATGATGATTTTATTTCCCAGGTGGAGCGCCCCTCGGTCACACCAACTCAGAGCAGGTTTGTCTTGTCTTACCTGGGCTGTTGTCCAAGGCTTTTGTCTTAATGACCTTTTGTCCTGCGCAGTAATAGTGTTGAGGAAGGTGCACGTGTAGTAGACTTGTGCACGTGTAGAAGAGACTTGTGCACGTGTAGACTTGTGTACGTGTAGTAGACTTGTGTACGTGTAGCAGAGATTTGTGCACGTGTAGTAGAGATTTGTGCACGTGTAGTAGAGATTTGTGCACGTGTAGGAGAGATTTGTGCACGTGTAGTAGAGACTTATGCCAAACAGTTACGTGAGAGGTGGCCAGGTTGCCTGCGCCAGGTTGCAGGACACACCACCATCAACACTCACTCTTCCTCAGCACCATGTATGCTAGAGCACCCTCATTATACTCCCAGCAATGACCATCATTCACGCTCGACTGACCTGCCTAAGGATATACAGAACATAATATAAAGTGTGACTTGTATGTTAGGCGTTTGTAGCCATGTTAAGTTGGCAATACGTAACTTGAAGTTGCAGTCACTACGGGTCACGACCGCCAGGCTCGCTCGCTGGCTTTCTCCGACCTGTGGTCAGACTCTCCTTCTGACTGACTGCCTTATCAACCAGGTTATCGCGCCCGCGGCCTGCATGCCCCCGGCTGATCATGCACCTCATGCAGGAGGATGTTTAGCTTCCTCTTGAAGATTTGTACCTTTGTTCAAGGAATATGATTTTAAATCTGCTGGTAGAAGGTTCTGTAGGCGTGTGTCATGGATGTTGGTTGAAGAGAACCATACTTTCCACCGGGTTCATTCTATATTTCTTATCGTATTCACTTAACGAGAGGTACTTTATGAGTGCATTTAAGTCCTCCCTGGACCATTGTTAAGTCAGTAGTGACTTGAGTATGGTCGAGGAGGGACCGAAACGTCGTCATAAGGTTGTCCTAAGTGTTTTGTTTTTGGTGTATTGTTGCAGCCAGCCACGGTATTGTGAGTTCATTCTTTCCTCTCGTATCGTTCACTCCGGTAAATTATAATGTTAAAATGCAGGTTGTGTACCTAGTTTTCGATTATTTTCTTCTGAATTCATTCAACCACTAGTGAGGTTATTATTTTTTTTTCGTACGAGTATCACGCTAAAACATTAATTTAAGTCGGATGTTTATCTAAAAGCTTACAAACTAGTTTTAGAGCTTAAATAAAACTTAAAGTTGAGTGAGGTTGGAAGTGTTGGGAAGAGATCTTGTGGCGAGGCTTTGAGGAACACAAACTACCATTTTATTGGTGAAAAGTGAGAGAGATTTAATTCTATTAGTTAGTATTTAACAAGATACGTGTTGACTTTGAGAGTAAGACTGCTGAAGTGGTCCCCAGGCAAGCCCGCCACACTACAAAAAATTATCGAAATTTAATACAGACTTGACACGAACATGTCAAGAAAAGAAAAAGAACAACTTAGAGACAAGGGCCCAATAGGGGTGGGGGGGAAAGTGGGGATAGTTGAAGAATAGCTGGGGAGAGGAAAGTACTACAGATAAAGGAAAATTGCCGGGGCTAAACCATGCAGCAACAAACATGTCAGTTTCATGTAAACGAAATTTTCATCTAAGAGTGTGCGAGTGTAGTGCCACAAGAAGCATGTTAATGGTTGCCCTTGTAATGAAGCCTCCCTTCCCTGCTCTTGCTGTGGCACCCATCTCCCCCCTTTAATGGTGCTCCCTTCACTTGTAATGATACCCTCTCCCCCTGTAATGATTCCCCTTCCACTGTAATGTTGCCCCTCTTTCTGTAACATTGCCTCCTCCTCTTGTATTAAGTGTCCCCTTCCCATGTAACAGCATCCCTTCCTCTTGTTATAGTGCCTCCCTCTCCCTCTGAACCCGTAACGTTTGATTATACCTTTGCAGGGTTTCTAACGTTTTCCTACTGGCTTAGCCCGGCCCTGGGCCAGGCTTGTCTGGTCTCCACACTACTTGAAGCATAATATGGCAGTCATTATCTTATGTAATAACAAAACTCTCGTCAGTTTGTAGTGAGTTATTGTTTTTTTCTGTGAAGCATTTATACTAGTATTATACTAGTGTTTACTCTGCATGTAACCCTGTTATGTTAAAGGATGTTTACTCTGTAGATAACCTGTTATGTTAGAGGATGTTTACTCTGCAAATAATGTGTTGTATAACTCAAACCATTGGTTTGCGCTCAGTTACCCTTCGTTCATTTCGGCACGCTCGAAATATTGCAGAACATATATTATTTGTTATTCTGTGTTAGGTTTAGTTATTGCATTAACGTTTATTTTCGTGTAATTAACCTACGAAGATCAAATAAAAACATATCTATGTCTTACGTCTGGGGGCTCTAGTTGCATTGTTAGTATCTTAGAGCGTGTGTTTTGTAGTGAGCAGTAACGGTGTTTTGTAGTGAGCAGTAACGGTGTTTTGTAGTGAGCAGTAACAGTGTTGATGTTAATTCTTCGGAGAATATAGGGGACGCCCTGTTTGTGTATATAGTGTAGGCTCTGCGCAGAGCCTGCTGTTTGTGTATATAGTGTAGGTTCTGCGCAGAGCCTGCTGTTTGTGTATATAGTGTAGGCTGCGCAGAGCCTGCTGTTTGTGTATATAGTGTAGGCTCTGCGCAGAGCCTGCTGTTTGTGTATATAGTGTAGGCTGCGCAGAGCCTGCTGTTTGTGTATATAGTGTAGGCTGCGCAGAGCCTGCTGTTTGTGTATATAGTGTAGGCTCTGCGCAGAGACTGCTGTTTGTGTATATAGTGTAGGCTCTGCGCAGAGCCTGCTGTTTGTGTATATAGTGTAGGCTGCGCAGAGCCTGCTGTTTGTGTATATAGTGTAGGCTGCGCAGAGCCTGCTGTTTGTGTATATAGTGTAGGCTCTGCGCAGAGCCTGCTGTTTTTGTTCACGTAATAACGACGGTTTTGCCAGACAGGAAGAATATAGTCTTCGCTCCTATGCCCGCTCTAGGAACCTGAAGATTGTAGACTCGTCCTACGAGAAGTTGCTTCGTGTAGTATAGGCTGGTTGTAGGATTTCCCTGTCGATCTACATGCTGCGCTGCGCCTGAACTTCATGAATTAAATGTATTTCATCGACGTTAACTAATCTGGTGATGGACCGGGTCGCGGGGGCGTTGACCCCTGAAACACCCTCCAGGTGTTCTCCAGGTATACTGTATATATATTTAGCTAGCCTAAATATAGAATGGCCGAGAATTAGCTGAAATTATATTACTCTTATTTCGGCAAGGTTAGTTTTTTTGTGAAATTCGAAATTTGTCTTCCACGTTGAATGACAATAACATTTCTGTCAGTGTGTAGCAGACAGTTTTGGAAAAGATTAATTTAAAAGGCAGTTTGGAAAAGACATGATGCAGAACAAGTTATCTTGCCACAGCTCCATCACGTTATTTTAATAAAGCTCCATCAAGTTATCTTGCCACAGCTCCATCAAGCTCTACACAGCTTGTTCTAGATCGTGTCTTCAGTCTTAATCAAGACCGACATTCAGGTCCAACAGTCAAGCTTCTGTCTGGTTTTTGTCTCACTAAAACAGTGCAACACAAATATGCCTTTTTTTGTGTTGATATGAATAATAATTTTAATCCGGTGTGAAGTGAGCCTGGCAGCCTGGTGTGCTGGTGTTCTATCCTGCCAGGTGAGTATAGCAGCCTGGTGTGCTGGTGTTCTATCCTGCCAGGTGAGTATAGCAGCCTGGTGTGCTGGTGTTCTCACCTGCCAGGTGAGAGTGACAGCCTGGTGTACTGGTGTTCTCACCTGCCAGGTGAGAGTGACAGCCTGGTGTATTGGTGTTCTCACCTGCCCAGTATTTGGTACCACTGCTTCGACTGCTTATTAAAAGTCCCTCTATCAGAGCTTGACAGATGGTGATTACAGGATAACTGCGGGTGTTGTAGCCTCGCCTCGTTCTGATGTGTGTAGGTGAGTGGAACCTGGCCAGGTCCAGGTAACTATCACCTGCCTTCACCCATCACTGTTACTTGCCCTCACCCAACACTTATCACCTGCCTTCACCCATCACTATCACCTGCCCTCACCCACCACTATCACCTGCCTTCACCCATCACTATCACCTGCCTTCATCCATCACTATCACCTGCCCTCACCCATCACTATCACCTGCCCTCACCCATCACTATCACCTGCCCTCACCCACCACAATCACCTGCCTTCACCCATCACTATCACCTTCCCTCACCCACCACTATCACCTGCCTTCACCCATCACTATCACCTGCCTTCACCCATCACTCTCACCTGCCCTCACTCATCACTGTCACCTGCCCTCACTCATCACTGTCACCTGCCCTCACCCATCACTATCACCTGCCCTCACCCATCACTATCACCTACCCTCACCCACCACTATCACCTGCCTTCACCCATCACTCTCACCTGCCCTCACCCATCACTCACCTGCCCTCACCCATCACTATCACCCGCCTTCACCCATCACTATCACCTGCCCTCACCCACCACTATCACCTGCCTTCACATATCACTATCACCTGCCCTCACCCATCACTATCATCTCCCCTCACCCATCATTATCACCTGCCCTCACCCATCACTATCACCTGCCTTCACCCATCACTATCACTTGCCTTCACCCATCACTATCACCTGCCCTCACCCATCACTATCACCTGCCCCCACCCATCACTATCACCTGCCTTCACCCATCACTATCACCTGCCTTCACCCATCACTATCACCTGCCTTCACCCACCACTATCACCTGCCCTCACCCACCACTATCACCTGCCCTCACCCACCACTATCACCTGCCCTCACCCACCACTATCACCTGCCCTCACCCATCACTATCACCTGCCTTCACCCACCACTATCACCTGCCCTCACCCACCACTATCACCTGCCCTCACCCACCACTATCACCTGCCCTCACCCACCACTATCACCTGCCCTCACCCATCACTATCACCTGCCCTCACCCATCACTATCACTTGACTTCACCCATCACTATCACCTGCCTTCACCCATCACTATCACCTGCCCTCACCCACCACTATCACCTGCCTTCACCCACCACTATCACCTGCCTTCACCCATCACTATCACCTGGCCTCACCCACCACTTTCACCTGCCTTCACCCATCACTATCACCTGCCTTCATCCATCACTATCACCTGCCCTCACCCATCACTATCACTGCCTTCACCCATCACTATCACTTGCCTTCACCCATCACTATCACCTGCCTTCACCCATCACTATCACCTGCCCTCACCCACCGCCATCACCTGCCCTCCCTCACCCACCGCCATCACCTGCCCTCCCTCACCCACCGCCATCACCTACCCTCCTTCACCCACCGCCCTTTCCACTGCACCTGACCACCCATTCTTACCGACACCCCTTCCCTTCCCACCCTCGGCCTCCCGACCACACACTTCTTACCATCCGGGGGACCCCACCCTGATGACAAACATTCTGCCCACCCCCCGAGCCTCCACAGCACCCAGATGCTCAAGTTGGGATCTGAGGACCAGGCGCTTGAATGAGTCTAACTTTTTCTGCACAAGTTCCTTCGAGCTTGCGTTTAGCTCGCAGCTCAGCCAGTGCAGTCCCTGAGACGCCTTCCACTTCTCACTACACTTCTCTACTCTTAAGAAAATATTTGGTTTGAACTTAGAGTAGGTGTTATTATGAGGGTGGTGGCACACCTGTCCAAGCCTGGTCCACATCGTTACCATTATGTTGTTCAGGGATACCCCCTGGTCAAGCCTGGTCCACGTCGCCACCATTATGTTGTTCAGGGATACCCCCTTTCCAAGCCTGGTCCAGTCGCCACCATTATGTTGTTCAGGGATACCCCCTTCCAAGCCTGGTCCACGTCGCCACCATTATGTTGTTCAGGGATACCCCCTGGTCAAGCCTGGTCCACGTCGCCACCATTATGTTGTTCAGGGATACCCCCTTTCCAAGCCTGGTCCACGTCGCCACCATTATGTTGTTCAGGGATACCCCCTTTCCAAGCCTGGTCCACGTCGCCACCATTATGTTGTTCAGGGATACCCCCTGGTCAAGCCTGGTCCACGTCGCCACCATTATGTTGTTCAGGGATACCCCCTGGTCAAGCCTGGTCTACATCACCACCACTATGTTGTTCAGGGATACCCCCTGGTCAAGCCTGGTCCACGTCGCCACCATTATGTTGTTCAGGGATACCCCCTTTCCAAGCCTGGTCTACATCGCCACCTCTATGTTGTTCAGGGATACCCTCTGCCCAAGCCTGGTCCACATCGCCACCACTATGTTGTTCAGGGATACCCCCTGGCCAAGCCTGGTCCACATCGCCACCACTATGTTGTTCAGGGATACCCTGGCAGCTGGTCCACATCACATTCACCTGGCTGCTGGTCCACATCTTCACTATATTATCAGGCTACCTGGCTAGTCTGGTCCACATCTACTATATGTCAGTCACCGGCTGGTCTGGTCCACATCTTCACTATATTATACAGGCTTCACCTGGCTAGGGTCTGGTCCACATCTTCACTATATTATCAGGTTCACCTGGCTAGGTCTGGTCCACATCTTCACTATATTAAACAGGCTTCACCTGGCTAGGGTCTGGTCCACATCTTCACTATATTATACAGGCTTCACCTGGCTAGGGTCTGGTCCACATCTTCACTATATTATACAGGCTTCACCTGGCTAGGGTCTGGTCCACATCTTCACTATATTATACAGGCTTCACCTGGCTAGGGTCTGGTCCACATCTTCACTATATTATACAGGCTTCACCTGGCTAGGGTCTGTCCACACTTCACTATATTAGTACCAGGCTTCACCTGGCTAGGGTCTGGTCCACATCTTCACTATATTATACAGGCTTCACCTGGCTAGGGTCTGGTCCACATCTTCACTATATTATACAGGCTTCACCTGGCTAGGGTCTGGTCACATCTTCACTATATTATCAGGCTTCACCTGGCTAGGGTCTGGTCCACATTTCACTATATTATCAGGCTTCACCTGGCTAGGGTCTGGTCCACATCTTCACTATATTATAACAGGCTTCACCTTTGGTCACTGGCTAGGGTCTGGTCCACATCTTCACTATATTATACAGGCTTCCATCACTGCTAGGTTAGGATTGAATTTCCATCTCTTCATTTTGCACTCATATTAATTGCTTTTACACCATTATCACACTGGTTGAAAACTATTGTAAAGTCTGTGTATATTACATTTGTATTTTGTTTGTCTTCCAGTGCATCCAAGATCATGTAGAGGTATCTGCAGAGACCTCGTGGAAATTTTACATAGCATTATTGGTATTCATTGTACTGATGTACATCTTATATGATTCTGTTAATTTTTCTTTAATTGACGTCATATGCTTTAACCTTTTGTAATTGTTTATTTTTATACTCAGTGTCAGTTTGTGCAAATGGTTTTATTTTGAGGGGTTTTAGCATGTGTGTGTGTGTGTGTGTGTGTGTGTGTGTGTGTGTGTGTGTGTGTGCGTGTGTGTGTGTGTACTCACCTAATTGTGGTTGCATAGGTCGATTCATAGCTCCTGGCCCCGCCTCTTCACTAGTCGCTACTTGGTTCACTTTCTCCCTGATTCATGAGGTTTACCATACCTCTTATTAAAGCTATGTATGGATCCTGCTTCCACTGTGTGGGGGGGACATTTACAGTAGACGCGAGTCTACTGTAGTTGAAGTCTTTGTAAGTTGTTTATCACTACACCACTGTTACTGCTGGTACTTTGCAACTCTACTCGCCTGTGCCATGATCAATACCGTGATCACTTGAGGTATTACCCAGGTACTCTCCCTATCCTCCTCGCCTGAGCCTGATCAATACCGTGATCACTTGAGGTATCACCCAGGTACTCTCCCTATCCTCCCTCGCCTGAGCCTGATCAATACCGTGATCACTTGAGGTATCACCCAGGTACTCTCCTATCCTCCCTCGCTGAGCCTGTCAATACCGTGATTACTTGAAGTATTACCCAGGTACTCTCCCTATCCTCCCTCGCCTGAGCCTGATCAATACCGTGATCACTTGAGGTATCACCCAGGTACTCTCCCTATCCTCCTTCGCTTGAGCCTGGTCAATACCGTGATTACTTGAGGTATCACCCAGGTACTCTCCCTATCCTCCTTCGCTTGAGCCTGGTCAATACCGTGATTACTTGAAGTATCACCCAGGTATTCTCCCTATCCTCCTTCGCTTGAGCCTGGTCAATACCGTGATTACTTGAAGTATTACCCCGGTACTCTCCCTATCCTCCCTCGTCTGAGCCTGGTCAATACCGTGATAACACTATCCCATCTTACCTGGTCACTCGCTGAATTATTTAAAACATTTTTCTGGAACGTTTTCAGTTACGAAATGGACCAGCAACAAGTTCGTCAGTTTAATGTGACATTTGCAATTCCTGCAGCAATGATGGTCTGTTAGTTACCATTTTGTCCTAGGCACATGTCGATTAGACACTAGGCCTGTTGTATATATGTGTGTGTGTGTGTGTGTGTGTGTGGTACTCACCTAATTGTGGTTGCAGGAGTCGAGACTCAGCTCCTGGCCCCGCCTCTTCGCTGTCCGCTACTGGGTCTCTGCTCTCCCTGCTCCATGAGCTTTATCATACCTTATCTTAAAACTATGTATGTTTCCCGCCTCCACTATATCGTTCGCTAGACTATTCCACTTCCTGACTATGGCTGAAGAAATGCTTCCTGACATCCCTTTGACTCATCTGAGTCTTCAGCTTCCAGTTGTGTCCCCTTGTTTCTGTGTTTCCTCTCTGGAACATCCTGTCACTATCTACCTTGTCCGATTCCCCGCAGTATTTTGTATGTCGTTATCATGTCTCCTCTAACCCTTCTATCCTCCAGTGTTGTTAGTCCTATTTCCCTCAACCTTTCTTCATAGTGACAGTCCCCTGAGTTGTGGAACTAGCCTTGTCGCAAACCTTTGCACTTTCTCTAGTTTCTTGACGTGCTTGACCAGGTGTGGGTTCCAGACTGGTGCTGCATACTCTAGTATGGGCCTGACGTACACGGTGTACAGTGTCTTGAACGATTCCTTGTTAAGGTAACGGAACGCTAATCTTAGGTTTGCCAGTCTCCCATATGCTGCCGCAGTTATCTGGTTGATGTGTGTTTCCGGAAACGTGCTTGGCGTTATACTCACCCCGAGGTCTTTCTCCTTTGACGAGGTTTGTAGCCTTTGTCCACCTAGCCTGTACTCTGTCGGCGGTCTTCTTTGCCCTTCTCCGATCTTCATGACTTTGCATTTGGTGGGATTAAATTCGAGAAGCCAGTTGCTAGACCAGATGTCAAGCTTGTCCAGGTCTCTTTGAAGTCCTGCTTGGTCCTCATCCGATGTGATTCTCCTCATTAATTTCACATCTGCGAACAGAGACACTTCTGAGTCTATCCCATCCGTCATGTAAAATGTCCTGAATGAAAAGCGGGAGTGCCACGAGTGTGTTAGTTAGTTACCATTTTGTTACCATTTTGTCCTAGGCACATGTCGATTAGACACTAGGCCTGTTGTATATATATGTGTGTGTGTGTGTGTGTGTGTGTAACGAAACACTTCGAAATGTTTCGGCCCCGCCGGGAATTGAACCCGGGCCCTCCGTGCGTGAAGCAAGAGCGCAAGTCACCATGCCATCGGGGCGTGTGTGTGTGTGTGTACTCACCTAGTTGTGCTCACCTAGTTGTGGTGCAGGGTGTCGAGTACATGAGTCCTGGCCGCCTCTTCACTGGCCGCTACTGGTATTTTCCCTGCGAACATGAGCTTTATCTATCCCATCTTCTTAAAGCTGATGGAACCGCTGCCACACTGCTTCCAAGTTTTTCCACTTCCCGACCATTTGCCTGGGACTTGAAGAAATAGCCTTCTAACATCATGTGTGTGTGTGTTACCATTATGTCCTGGCACTGTCGATTGAACACTAGGCCTGTTGTGGAAGCGTGCATGTGTGTGTGTACTCACCTTTGTTGTGGTTGCAAGGGTCGAGACATAGCTCCTGGCCCCGCCTCTTCACTGGCCGCTACTGGGTCACTCCCTGCCCATGACTTTATCATACCTCCTCTTAAAGCTATGAATGGATCCTGCCTCCAATACATCGCTTCCCAAACTATTCCACTTCCTGACCACTCTGTGACTGAAGAAATATCTAGTATGAATCTTATTGTAGCCAGCTGGCCCAGTGGCTAGCGCGTCGGTCTGGAGTTTTATGACTCTGATCGCGGGTTCTAACCCCGCCCGTAGTATAGTTTGCCTATAACTGTTATACTGCATTTGTGTCTTGAAAATGTACTTATTGGAGCGGAGGAGAGAGAGATACATGATAATATATACATGGAAAGTACTTGAGGGCCTGGTCCCAAATCTGCACACTGCCATAACAACATACTGGAGTGAGAGATATGGGAGAAAGTGTAAAATAAACCCAGTGAGGAGCAGGGGTGCGGTGGGGACAATACGGGAGCACTGTATTAACATCCGGGGTCCCAGACTATTCAACATCTTACCAGAAGATATCCGAAACACGGCTGGAACCAGTGTAGAAGCCTTCAAGAGGAAACTGGACAAATATCTTCACCAGGTGCCAGATCAACCAGGCTGTGATGGATATGTGGGGCAGCGGGCCTCCAGCAGCAACAGCCTGGTTGACCAGGCAAGCACCAGACGAGCCTGGCCCATGGCCGGGCTCAGAGAGTAGATACTCTCGAAACTTTTCAAAGGTATCGGTATTTTATACATTTTATATCCAACTGTTGTACTCCCTGGAAAGTTGCTGAGAAATATACATCATAATTTACATACAAAAAAATAGGGAGGCACTGGTTCCAAATCAACACACCTAAATCATTTGCTACGACAACAAGAAACTCGGAGGATGGTGTAAAATGTCCTGAATGAAAAGTGGGAGTGCCACGAGTACATTCGTAATTTAATTAACCAATATATTAACAACTAATTACTTGTAATTGAACTACACAAGATGAAGTAGCATTTGACTGTACGTTGAAACTCATTTCAACGAGAATGACAAAATTCAATTGAAGGTGGTATATCCCGTCCTCCAGAACACAACCAAAATAACAACGCTTGTAGGTGGTATATCCCGTCCTCCAGAACACAACCAAAATAACGACGCTTGAAGGTGGTATATCCCGTCCTCCAGAACACAAGCAAGATAACAACGCTTGAAGGTGGTATATCCCGTCCTCCAGAACACAACCAAAATAACGACGCCCTCTGGTATGATGAAACAAAATCAATACTTAATAATAACGGTGCAGTCATAGTGGGTGATTCATTAACCATAATGTTGGCTATAACAATGTATCAGACGACCGTCAAGCTGACAGACTAATTAATATATTAAAAAGCTTCTTATAAGAGACTGTCACGACCCCAACACACAGTGGTAATATATTGCATATTATGGTGACTGTTGATGGTGACCTCATAAATTGACGTGAGGGGAAATAAAACTGGGAAAATGACCATAATATCAACATCCGTGTCCGCAGATTATTCAATATATTTTCATAAGATGTGAGAAACACTGCTGGGGCAAGTTTAGAAGTCTTCAAGAGAAAGTAGATCTACATCTACATCCTGTCTGACTCAGCAACATCTTGGGATCTTGATACAAACGAATTCTTCAACACTTGTCCAACCTTTGGACGAAGACCTACTTCGACTAGTGGATGGTACCACTATGACCCCGCCTCCTCCTGCTTCACCTCACCTGACTACAGTATATAAGCAACTTCTTTTGCCCTATGCTGTACTTACTACAAGATTGATGGACTGAACACATCGACTCCAGGCCGAGGGACTGATTACCTCAAACTCCTCCTCTCCTTGCACTTTCTACTTTGTATTGGACTGATGAAGCCATTGTGTGGCGAAACGTTTCCTCAATAAAGTTACCCAAGTGTTGTATATGTGTCTTATTTATCAAATCTTCAAGAGGAAACTAGACAAGTATCTTCACCAGGTGCCAGATCAACCAGGCTGTCTACCTACCTGGAGTCTACCTGGAGAGAATTCCAGGGGCAACGCCCCCGCGGCCCGGTCTGTGACCAGGCCTCCTGTTGGACAGAGCCTGATCAACCAGGCTGTTACTGCTGGCCGCACGCAGTCCAACGTACGAACCACAACCTGGCTGGTCAGGTACCGACTTTAGGTGCCTGTCCAGTGCCTGCGAAGACAGCCAGGGTTTGTTGGTAATCCCCTGATGTATGCTGAGAGGCAGTTGAACAGTCTTGGGCCCCTGACACTTATTGTGTTGTCCTCAACGTGCTAGTGGCACTCTGCTTTCATTGGGGGATGTTACATGTCTGCCGAGTCTTTTGCTTTTGTAGGAGTGACTCGTGTGCAAGTTTGGTACTAATCCCTCGATAATTTTCCATGTGTATATAATAATGTATCTCTCCCGCCTGCGTTCTAGAGAGTACAGGTTTAGGCTGTGGTGGATGTGTGTGTCAGCTGACCAGCAGCAGCAGGAGCAGCCTGACGAGTTTGGTCCATGGCCGGGCTCCGGGAGTAGAAAAACTCTCGAAACTCATCAAAGGTATATGAAAGTTATACCGTCCCGTCATGACTGTGAACCACAAGTCTGCTAAACATTTTGTTCCTCTCGTGAAAGTAAATCCTCACACTTCTACTTTATTATAGTTGTTTTCTGCTTTATTATAGTTATTTTCTGCTTTATTATAGTTATTTTCCTCCCCGTGTATTAAAAAATAAGTAAGTTTTTATACTCTTAATATTTTTTTTCCAGTTTAGGAGGCAGAGTCAGAGAGCGGATCTAGGGGGGGCGATGACCCCCTGAACCACTGACATATAGATCACACACACACACACACACCCTCCCTCACCCTCACCCTCCCTCACCCTCACCCTCACCCTCCCCCCACTCCCTGGAGAACCAAGTCAGTATTACGACGGTTTCAAACGAGGTAGCTTCAACATATGCGCTGAGAATTCAGTAACGTCTGCAGGAGTGAAATGTAGAAATAAATACAGCGTAGAGGAACGCAAGAATATATTTAAGAAAATATCTCTTAATATTATGAAGGACAACATAAGAACTGAGTGTTGACTCCCTGGGCCACGATAATTCCAGTGTTACAGACGGAAAAAAAGAAGGAATACACCACGATAAACCTCTAATATAACGGAAGAATTACATACAGCATCAAAGCTAACGTAAAAATTCTTCAACTACGTCATAGGTAAATACAAGGTGCAAGTGACGATAGATCCTTTAACTAGCGGCAACCATGGCATGACTCAGAGCAACAAAGACAGAGCGTCAATAGTCAACACAACCACCACATGTGTTACTACACAGCACCACACGAACATACAAAAGTTATATCACAGCACCACACGAACATACAAGTTATATCACAGCACCACACGAACATACAAAAGTTATATCACAGCACCACACGAACATACAAAAGTTATATCACAGCACCACACGAACATACAAAAGTTATATCACAGCACCACACGAACATACAAGTTATATCACAGCACCACACGAACATACAAAAGTTATATCACAGCACCACACGAACATACAAGTTATATCACAGCACCACACGAACATACAAAAGTTATATCACAGCACCACACGAACATGCAAAAGTTATATCACAGCACCACACGAACATACAAAAGTTATATCACAGCACCACACGAACATGCAAAAGTTATATCACAGCACCACACGAACATACAAAAGTTATATCACAGCACCACACGAACATACAAGTTATATCACAGCACCACACGAACATACAAAATTTATATCACAGCACCACACGAACATACAAGTTATATCACAGCACCACACGAACATACAAAAGTTATATCACAGCACCACACGAACATACAAAAGTTATATCACAGCACCACACGAACATACAAAAGTTATATCACAGCACCACACGAACATACAAAAGTTATATCACAGCACCACACGAACATACAAAAGTTATATCACAGCACCACACGAACATACAAAAGTTATATCACAGCACCACACGAACATACAAAAGTTATATCACAGCACCACACGAACATACAAAAGTTATATCACAGCACCACACGAACATACAAAAGTTATATCACAGCACCACACGAACATACAAAAGTTATATCACAGCACCACACGAACATACAAAAGTTATATCACAGCACCACACGAACATACAAAAGTTATATCACAGCACCACACGAACATACAAAAGTTATATCACAGCACCACACGAACATACAAAAGTTATATCACAGCACCACACGAACATACAAAAGTTATATCACAGCCACCACACGAACATACAAAAGTTATATCACAGCACCACACGAACATCAAGTTATATCACAGCACCACACGAACATACAAAAGTTATATCACAGCACCACACGAACATACAAAAGTTATATCACAGCACCACACGAACATTCAAAGTTATATCACAGCACCACACGAACATAAAATTTATATCAAAGCACCACACTAACATACAAAGTTATATCACAGCACCACACTAACATACAAAAGTTATATCACAGCACCACACGAACATACAAGTTATATCACAGCACCACACGAACATACAAAAGTTATATCACAGCACCACACGAACATACAAAATTATATCACAGCACCACACGAACATACAAGTTATATCACAGCACCACACGAACATACAAAATTATATCACAGCACCACACGAACATACAAAGTTATATCACAGCACCACACGAACATACAAAGTTATATCACAGCACCACACGAACATACAAAGTTATATCACAGCACCACACGAACATGCAAAAGTTATATCACAGCACCACACGAACATACAAAGTTATATCACAGCACCACACGAACATCAAAGTTATATCACAGCACCACACGAACATACAAAAGTTATATCACAGCACCACACGAACATACAAAAGTTATATCACAGCACCACACGAACATACAAAGTTATATCACAGCACACACGAACATACAAAGTTATATCACAGCACCACACGAACATAAAGTTATATCACAGCACCACACGAACATACAAAGTTATATCACAGCACCACACGAACATACAAAAGTTATATCACAGCACACACGAACATACAAAGTTATATCACAGCACACACGAACATACAAAAGTTATATCACAGCACACACGAACATACGTTATACCAACCACACGAACATACAAAGTTATATCACAGCACCACACGAACATACAAGTTATATCACAGCACCACACGAACATACAGTTATACAGCACCAACGAACATCAAGTTATATCACAGCACCACACGAACATCAAAAGTTATATCACAGCACCACACGAATACGTATATGCCCGAACATAAAAGTTATATCCAGCCAACGAACATACGTTTATCACAGTCACAGAAATACAAGAGTTATATCACAGCACCACACGAACATACCCAGGCCACAACATTCATTTCAGAGACGGAAACTTGTATTTTTTATTGTTATCTAATTAAACCAGTTATACTGGTTAGAATACGTAGATACACTGATCATTAATGAATCAAACTGGTAGGTTAAACTGTTGGTTAGACTGGCAGCAGTAAAAGGCAGTGTACTGTTTGAACTGGTAAATGTTATTGCAGTGTTCAAAAATAGTAGACAGGACGTGTTACAGCAGTATTCAAGGTAGACAAGACGTGTTACTGCAGTATTCATGGTAGCCAGGACGTATTACTGCAGTATTCATGGTAGACAGGACGTGTTACGCAGTATTCATGGTAGACAAGACGTGTTACTGAAGTATTCATGGTAGACAAGACGTGTTACTGCAGTATTCATGGTAGACAAGACGTGTTACTGAAGAATTCAAGGTAGACAAGACGTGTTACTTCGGTAACAGGTCCTATAGACAGGACATACTACCGCAGTAGTCAGGATAGACAAGACCTGCTACTAATATTCAGTGTAGACAGGACCTACTACTGCAGTATTCAGTATAGACAGCGTCTCTTACTGCAGTATTGTATAGACAGGACCAGCTACTTCAGAATTCAAGGTAGACAGTACCTCTTATTGCATTAATCGCCCCCTTCTCCCCACTACCACCACCCACTCACCCTTTTCTCACTACCACCACCCACTCACCCTTTTCTCACTACCACCACCCACTCACCCTTTTCTCACTACCACCACCCACTCACCCTTTTCTCACTACCACCACCCACTCACCCTTTTCTCACTACCACCACCCACTCACCCTTTTCTCACTACCACCACCCACTCACCCTTTTCTCACTATCACCACCCACTCACCCTTTTCTCACTACCACCACCCACTCACCCTTTTCTCACTACCACCACCCACTCACCCTTTTCTCACTACCACCACCCACTCACCCCTCTCTCCTGACCACCCTCCCACCCCTCTCCCCTGACCTCTAGCACCACCCTCACCCCTATCTCCCCCGTCACGCTTGGTCTATTAACTCCCCCTTTCGTCCTTTTTTTTACCATCTCTCGCTTCCCTTCCCAGTCTTTCCCTCATGTTCCTCTTTCACTTCCCCACACCTCTCCTCTCCTCTCCTCTCCTCTATATCATGACACCTCGGCCTCTCTTTCATTTCCTCCACCACACCTCCTCTTCCTCTCCACCAGACACCTCTCCACCAGACACCTCTCTGCTAGACACCTCTCCACTACAACACCCGACGTCATGAATATTGTTCAGTGGTGATAGCATCCTTCAGGGCAAGAGAGACACCAAAAGATGAAAATATACAGATAGTTTTCCGCTTGCATAGACTAGAACCTATAAGGCAGATTAAACTACTGGGAACACCTGTAGAAGAGTTCAGCTCCATGGAGCTCAACTCTTCTCCAGGCTGAGGGACTGATCACCTCAAAAACTTTTTCTCCAAAGTTGATCGACTGATTATATCATCTTCTTTTCACTACTGCTGCTGCTGCAGTTGTATTTGACTGAAGAAGCCTAGTGTGTAGGCGAAACGTTTCAACAGTAACGATACCTAACTTTTGCACATGTGTCTTAATCAACTTGTCGATATTTCAACATACTGGAAAATACTTGAGGGTTACGTTGCCAATGTAGTCACTGCCATACCTTAGTGAAGCCAGATGACACAGGTGTAGAACAAACCCAGTGAAAATCAGGGGTGCCATAAACAACTTTGCAGAATAACGTCATCATCCGTGATAACCTCACCTGTCACCCTTTTATCATTACTCGCATAAATTATGTGGATAAGTTCTCCTAAGAGATTACTCAATAAGCATAAAGTGTCCACGGCTTGTTAACACCTTCCCTTCAAATGTAAATAGAATGCCAACATATTCATAACTTTCTTTTACTACATCCAGACCTGGTGTGAGTCTACCTCGGGGGTGATGATCTGAATCATCAGGTAGATCACTTTCTCTTCTAGTGTGAGAGTCTACCTCAGGGGGGGTGTTGATCTTCTGACTCATCATTTACACTTAGAATAAAAACAAAAGTATTTCTTAAGTATCGTCGTTGTTTCTCGTTTGGATATTTTTTCTGCCATATTTATTGTCAGGCTTCCTCTCCTCCCATCTCAGCCTCTCTCCACTTCCTGAGTATAGATTTGGTCCTCCTCTCTTTTAAGGTTGTTAGTCTGGGTTCTTAAGTTTTTCCCCTGGTTGTCCATCCCCTTAATTCAGCTAGCAGTAAGGCTGGCTGGCAGTAATGTACGGTACTGTATTTTTTTTACGTTTTTCGTACCTGTCAGAAATGCCGTACTTAAAAAAAATCAACCATGCCATACTTAAAAAATAAACCGTTTCGTACTTAATTCCGTACCGTACCGTACCGTACCGTACCGTACCGTACCGTACCGTACCGTTGTGCTAGCCTTGGTTTACAATCTTGTCGCTAAGTGTTGCATCTTGCCGAGTTGTTATACTCTTCTTCCTTAATCAGATGAAGACTCGGAACCTGCCCTGCCTTGTCTGAACTGCGGCTTTAGAACTGTTTGTTCAGCTTCCTGCAAGTAGTTCTTAGCTCAGCTAGTTTTATTTATGATGAAAATTAGATACGTGCAACATTACGGAATCTTGGTTGAGAGGACATCTCCACAACCTTCTTCACAACTACTAACCCGTCCCTCGGGTATGACCTACTTCCACTGGGAAATCCCGCCTACCACTGACAATGCCGTCGTCTGCTACCCGTCCATTTCCACCTGACGCCAGTATATAAGCTCCAGCATTCTTGCCTCTGCTCCAGATTCTTCACGACTACGGTGATCTTCACACCAACTCCAAGACTGAGGGACTGATTACCTCATCTTTTATATATAGTTCTACTGTCTTCCAATTATGTCCTTGAATTTGCATTGATAAAGTCACTGGAGGGCGAAACGTCTACATTAAAGATACCCAGATGTTGCACATGTGTGTTGATGTTGCACATGTGTGTTGATGTTGCACATGTGTTTAACTTTAATCTTGTCGGTATTGTATACCATTCATGTGCAGTTTTATTTATACTGAGTGAATTTCATAACTGATGATTGCGAGTATGTTGGTGTAGTTCATTAAATAAGACGTAGTTCACTGAGTAAATTGTTTTAATGTACTAAGATGTAATTAAGTAAGTTTTGTAGCTGAGTACATGTTTCCCCTCACCGCTTGTAGCTGAGTACATGTGTTTCCCCTCACTGCTTGTAGCTGAGTACATGTGTTCTCACCGTTGTAGCTGAGTACATGTGTTTCCCTCACCGCTTGTAGCTGAGTACATGTTTCCCATCACCGCTTGTAGCTGAGTACATGTTTCCCATCACCGCTTGTAGCTGAGTACATGTGTTTCCCCTCACCGCTTGTAGCTGAGTACATGTGTTTCCCCTCACCGCTTGTAGCTGAGTACATGTGTTTCCCCTCACCGCTTGTAGCTGAGTACATGTGTTTCCCCTCACCGCTTGTAGCTGAGTACATGTGTTTCCCCTCACCGCTTGTAGCTGAGTACATGTTTCCCATCACCGCTTGTAGCTGAGTACATGTTTCCCATCACCGCTTGTAGCTGAGTACATGTGTTTCCCCTCACCGCTTGTAGCTGAGTACATGTGTTTCCCCTCACCGCTTGTAGCTGAGTACATGTGTTTCCCCTCACCGCTTGTAGCTGAGTACATGTGTTTCCCCTCACCGCTTGCTCCAGCAAGGTATTTGGGTTAACAGGAGGCTAAAACATCTATTAGGAGAGAAAAGAAGAATTTATAGGCGCATCAAAAGAGGAGAGGTTAACCTTATTGACCAATATGGTCAGTTTAAAAGAGAAGTAAAAATGGGGATTAGAAAGGCTAATCGTGACTGTGAAATTAAGATTGCTAATGAATCAAAGAATAATCCAAAAGAGTTCTTTCAAATGTATAGGACGAAGGTGAGGGAAAAAGTTCTCTATTTAATGATTATTTTTTTTGTTAGTCTTTGCACAAGAAGACGTTAATGAGATTCCAGAAATTAACAATTATTCAGTTCCTGAAAAATTCAAATTAACTAATGTTACTGTCACGAGGGACATGGTTTTTTAGGGTACTTAAAAAATGCAAGATGGAGCTTAGTCAGCTATTAAAGTGCGTGTTTAATGCGTCCATCCTAACGTGTTGTGCCAGAGATGTGGAAGATAGCTAATGTAGTTCCTATATTCAAATCAGGGGATAAGTCCATTCCATCAAATTACCGTCCAATAAGCCTGACGTCTATAGTAGGCAAATTATTAGATTAATTTATAGCTGATATTATTAGAAATCACCTTGAAGAGCATAATTTGATTAATGAATCTCAGCATGGGTTCACGAGAGGTCGTTCCTGCCTGACAAATTTACTGACGTTCTTCAATAAAACATTTGAGGCAGTAGACAGTGATAAAGAATATGATATTGTTTATTTGGATTTCAATAAAGCCTTCGATAGAGTACCACACAAGAGACTCTTAAGAAAGGTGGCAGCTCATGGTATAGGATGAAAAGTTCTAGCATGGATAGAGGCATGGTTTACCAATAGAAAGCAGTTTTTCCATTATTGGGGATTTTTTTTTATTATAATAATAATATCCATTATTGGGGTCAAATCTGATTATTATTATAATCAAATAGAAGCGCTAAACCACAGGGGTCGGGTCAAATCTGAATGGGGACTGGTCACTAGTGGCGTTCCACAAGGATCAGTTTCAGGCCCTCTGTTGTTCAAAATTTACATTAATGACCTTGATGAAGGAATTACAAGTGACATGAACAAATTTGCTGATGATACAAAAATAGGCCGTATGATTCATTGAGGAGGATACCAATGAACTCCAGGAGGATTTGGACAAGTGTAAAGTACAAGTCCTTGGTAATGAAAATAACCCTCGAAGTTATAAACTAGGTGAAGTAGAGCTTGATCATACAGAATGTGAAAAAGACTTGGGAGTCATGGTAAGCAGAAATCTAAAGCCAAGACAACAGTGCCTAAGTGTGCGCAATAAGGCTAACAAATTACTAGGATTTATTTCAAGAAGTATCAGCAACAGAAGTCCAAAAGTTATTTTACAGCTCTATACATCACTAGTGAGACCTCACTTGGATTATGTCGCTCAGTTTTGGTCTCCTTACTACAGGATGGATATAGATTCATTGGAGAACATACATAGAAGAATGACTAAAATGATTTACTGTATAAGGAATCTCCCGTATTAGATCCTTGAATCTTCACTCTCTGGAGAGACGTAGAATGAGGGGAGATATCACCGAAGTGTATAAGGGGATGATGGGGATAAACAAAGGTGATATTAATAAAGTACTGAGGATGTCGAACTAGGTAAGAATCAGAAATAACTGATTTAAGTTAGATAAATTTAGATTTAGAAAAGACATAGGTAAGTACTGGTTTTCGAACAGAGTTGTGGATACGTGGAACAATTTTCCGAGTAGGGTGATCGAGGCTAGGACCTTGGGTAGCTTTGAAAATTAACTTTAAATAATCTGTAGATTAAGTAAAGTACGTAATTTACTGGGAATGCTTGAAGTAACTTGAATTGTACTCCTTGGAACGTAGGCGAGAATGATAGTGGGATGGATTGTGAAGGACCTGCATAGTAAGGGCCAACAGACCTGCTGCAGTGTTCCTCCTTTCTTATGTTCTCAATAACCTAACATGAAAATGGAGGAACATTGTAGTAGGCCTATTGGCCCATACAAGGCAACGCAATGGAAAAATAAATACTAAAGCAGTATAATGTGATCCTTTATTGACAACGTTTCGCCCACGCAGTGGGCTTTATCAAGTCACAAACAGATCTACCTGGGTGAAAGGTACGTGAGTATATGTAGGATGGAGTCAGGTGGAGAATACTGTATGTGACGATCTTCCGAGCATGCAGCATTCTCCACCTGACTCCATCCTACATATACTCACGTACCTTTTACCCAGGTAGATCTGTTTGTGACTTGATAAAGCCCACTGCGTGGGCGAAACGTTGTCAATAAAGGATCACATTATACTGCTTAAGTGTTTATTTTTCCATTGTGTCGGTATTTTATACCATTTATTTCCACAAGGCAACACCTGAAAAACCAGCCATTTCCACCCACCTATTTATCTAAACTTTTCCCAAAGCTGCTCAAGAATTTGCTTCAATATCTAATTACAAGAAAATTCTGGAGAGATCGGTCCCAAACCTGCACACCGAAATTACTCCCTACGAGAGTAGAAGACTGAAGAACGCTAGATGTCTGTTAGAAACTCCCATTATGTATGAAGGAAAGGTGTTGAAGGTGTTGGTCGCTCTGCATTTACTGCGTTATCTCTTGAGTGTGCTTATTGCATCATTGTTTTTCATTGGTGATATTTTGGACCATGTGTCGAGGCTCCTGGTCTCCCGGGCAGTGACTTCCTTGTTTCTGCATATATTACTAACTTCTCGTAGTGACTGATACATGCACTACAGGTCACTATTGTAGTTCATATCTTGGTGAGGGAAAGCTGACCTGACGTGTGACTCCCTCCCTCCTCCCCCAGGCTCAGTGATGGTCACAACACTGGTAAAATGCAACAGTTGTTTTTGCAGTGATGCACTCGGTGTTGTGGGTGATGTCTTTCTTATCTGCAACACTACTACGTTAAAGTTTCATATTTCAACTCTCGTACCTTATAAGTAAGCAGTATGTATGTAAGGTACGTATGTATGTATGCGTACATGCATGTATATACATACATTCCATGGGGAAGTGGAAAAGAATCTTTCCTCCGTAAGCAATGCGTGTCGTATGAGGCGACTAAGATGCCGGGAGCAATGGGCTAGTAACCCCTTCTCCTGTACAAATCTACTAAAAACGAGAAGAAGAAAAACTTTATAAAACTGGGTTGTCTGAATGTGCGTGGATGTAGTGCAGATGATAAGAAAGAGATGATTGCCGATGTTATGAATGAAAAGAAGTTGGATGTCCTGGCCCTAAGCGAAACAAAGCTGAAGGGGGTAGGCGAGTTTCAGTGGGGAGAAATAAATGGGATTAAGTCAGGAGTATCTGAGAGAGTTAGAGCTAAGGAAGGGGTAGCAATAATGTTGAAGGATCAGTTATGGAAGGAAAAGAGGGAATATAAATGTGTAAATTCAAGGATTATGTGGATTAAAATAAGGGTCGGATGCGAAAAGTGGGTCATAATAAGCGTGTATGCACCTGGAGAAGAGAGGAGTGTAGAGAGAGAGAGAGATTTTGGGAGATGTTAAGCGAATGTATAGGAACTTTTGAACCAAATGAGAGAGTAATTGTGGTAGGGGACCTAAATGCTAAAGTGGGAGAAACATGCAGAGAGGGTGTAGTAGGTAAGTTTGGGGTGCCAGGTGTAAATGATAATGGGAGCCCTTTGATTGAACTTTGTATAGAAAGGGGTTTAGTTATAGGTAATACATATTTTAAGAAAAAGAGGATAAATAAGTATACAAGATATGATGTAGGGCATAATGACAGTAGTTTGTTGGACTATGTATTGATAGATAAAAGACTGTTGAGTAGACTTCAGGATGTACATGTTTATAGAGGGGCTACAGATATATCAGATCACTTTTTAGTTATAGCTACAGTGGAGTAAAAGGTAGATGGGATACAAGGAAAATAGAATCAGTAAGTAAAAGAGAGGTGAAGGTTTATAAACTAAAAGAGGAGGCAGTTAGGGTAAGATATAAACAACTATTGGAGGATAGATGGGCTAGTGAGAGTGTAGGCAATGGGGTCGAAAATGTATGGGGTAGATTTAAAAATGTAGTGTTAGAGTGTTCAGCAGAAGTTTGTGGTTACAGGCGAGTGGGTGCGGAGGGAAGAGGAGCGATTGGTGGAATGATGATGTAAAGAGAGTAGTAAGGAGAAAAAGTTAGCATATGAGAGGTTTTTACAAAGTAGAAGTGATGCAAGGAGGGAAGAGTATATGGAGAGAAAAAGAGGTTAAAAGAGTGGTGAAGCAATGTAAAAGAGAGCAGATGAGAGAGTGGGTGAGATGTTATCAGCAAATTTTGTTGAAAATAAGAAAAAGTTTTGGAATGAGATTAATAAGTTGAGGATTGTTAAATGTTGATGAAGAAGGAGAGTTGATTTCGTGGTAGGGCAAGGAGGAATAACATCTTGTAGGAGTGTGGAAGAAGCCAGTTGTGGGTGTAGGGGAAGTTCTGTGAGGCAGTGGGTAGAATTGAAAGGGGGTAAGGCAGCTGGGATTGATGGGATAAAGATAGAAATGTTAAAAGCAGGTGGGGATATAATTTTGGAGTGGTTGGTGCTATTATTTAATAAATGTATGGAAGAGGGTAAGGTACCTAGGGATTGGCAGAGAGCGTGTATTGTTCCTTTGTATAAAGGCAAAGGGGACAAAAGAGAGTGCAAAAATTATAGGGAATAAGTCTGTTGAGTGTACCTGGTAAAGTGTATGGTAGAGTTATTATTGAAAGAATTAAGAGTAAAACAGAAAGCAGGATAGCAGATGAACAAGGGGGCTTTAGGAAAGGTAGGGGGTGTGTAGACCAAGTGTTTACAGTGAAACATATAGGTGAACAGTATTTGGATAAGGGTAAAAATGTTTTTGTGGCATTTATGGATTTGGAAAAGGCGTATGATAGGGTAGATAGGGGGGCAATGTGGCAGATGTTGCAGGTGTATGGAATAGGAGGAAGGTTACTGAAAGCAGTGAAGAGTTTTTATGAGGATAGTGAGGCTCAGGTTAGAGTGTGTAGGAGGGAAGGGGACTATTTCCCAGTAAAAGTGGGCCTTAGACAAGGATGTGTGATGTCACCGTGGTTGTTCAATATATTTATAGATGGGGTTGTAAGAGAAGTGAATGCGAGGGTCTTGGCAAGAGGTGTTGGGCTAAAAGATAAAGAAGCAAATACAAAGTGGGAGTTGTCACAGTTGCTTTTGCTGATGACACTGTGCTTTTGGGAGATTCTGAAGAGAAGCTGCAGAGGTTGGTGGATGAATTTGGTAGGGTGTGTAAAAGAAGAAAATTGAAAGTGAATATAGGAAAGAGTAAGGTGATGAGGATAACAAAAGAATAGGTGACGAAAGATTGGATATCAGATTGGAGGGAGAGATATGGAGGAGGTGAATGTATTCAGATATTTGGGAGTGGACATGTCGGCGGATGGGTCTATGAAGGATGAGGTGAATCATAGAATTGATGAGGGAAAAGGGTGAGTGGAGCACTTCGAGTCTGTGGAGACAAAGAACCTTGTCCATGGAAGTAAAGAGGGAATGTATGAGAGTATAGTTATACCAACGCTCTTATATGGGTGTGAAGCATGGGTGATGAATGTTGCAACGAGGAGAAGGCTGGAGGCAGTGGAGATGTCATGTCTGAGGTCAATGTGTGGTGTGAATATAATGCAGAGAATTCGGAGTTTGGAAATTAGGAGGAGGTGCGGGATTACCAAAACGATTGTCCAGAGAGCTGAGGAGGGGTTGTTGAGGTGGTTTGGACATGTAGAGAGAATGGAACGAGACAGAGTGACTTCGAGAGTGTATAAATCTGTAGTGGAGGGAAGGCGGGGTAGGGGTCGGCCTAGGAAAGGTTGGAGGGAGGGGTAAAGGAAGTTTTGTGTGCGAGGGGCTTGGATTTCCAGCAAGCATGTGTGAGCGTATTTGATAGGAGTGAATGGAGGCATATGGTTTTTAATACTTGACGTGCTGTTGGAGTGTGAGCAAAGTAACATTTATGAAGGGATTCAGGGAAACCGGCAGGCCGGACTTGAGTTCTGGAGATGGGAAGTACAGTGCCGGCACTCTGAAGGAGGGGTGTAAATGTTGCAGTTTTATAACTGTAGTGTAAAGCACCCTTCTGGCAAGACAGTGATGGAGTGAATGATGATGAAAGTTTTTCTTTTTCGGGCCACCCTGCCTTGGTGGGAATCGGCCGATGTGTTAATAAAAAAAATAAACATTGTGTATGTACGTGTGTGGTAAATCAATAATCAAATGTTCACTGCTATAAAATCCTTGTATCATACTTGCATTCATCTAAAACTTCACTATCACAACTTACATTTCATTAAGATAAGACAAATCAATGAGCAGATTTTAGTCTTTTATTAGAGAAATGTACCTGAGGAGATACCTGGAGAATGACTCTCCACCTCAACTTGAAACTGACATTACTGAAGTATTTTCTTTATACAGACTTTTTGTGTTGGAGCAGAACTGTTCTGTCCTCTGGTGGTCATTGTGGTAGTCAAGTGTCAAGTTGTCAGGTCTTAGACCAGGTCTCCTGGTTGTATGGCCTGACCAGACAGGTTGTTGGGGCTAGCATCACGCAGACCAGCGTAGATGCCACAGTCTGGAGTATTTGCAAAGGAAAGGAGGTGTAGCCAAGTGAGTGGACACAGTCTGAGGCTAAGTGTCCTGCAGTATCTCTCACAGTTAATGACACAAACATGTCCTCAAAGTCAATTTTATCAATTTTTTTTATTTGGTTAATATCTCAAAAATACACTTCCCTCCTCCACACCTCCCTCCTCCATACCTCCCTCCTTCATGATTCCCTCCATATCTCCCTCCTCCACACCTCCCTCCTCCATACCTCCCTCCTTCATGATTCCCTCCACACCTCCCTCCTCCATACCTCCCTCCTTCATGATTCCATCCATACCTCCCTCCTCCACACCTCCCTGCTTCATGATTCCCTCCACACCTCCCTCCTCCATACCTCCTTCATGATTCCCTCCATACCTCCCTCCTCCATACGTCCCTCCTCCATGATTCCCTCCATACCTCCCTCCTCCACAGCGCAGGAGAGAGACATCATAATCTAAACTTGTGAAATCCAAGAGGTACTGGTCTCACATCTTCACACAAAAATCACTCCCTACGAAAACAAAAGACTAGGTAAACGGTACAACATATCCCCAAGGAATAGCAGGGGCGCCATGAGTACACTAAGAGAAAACATAAGTGTCAGGGGCCCAAGACTGTTCAATAGCCTCCCATCAGGCATAAGGGGAATTACCAGTAGACTCGTGGCTATCTTCAAAAGGTAGCTGGACAGATACCCAAAGTCAGTACCCAACCAGCCAGGCTGTGGTTCGTACGTTGGATTATGCGCAGCCAGCAGTAAGAGCCTGGTTGATCAGGCCTTGATCCACCAGGAGGCCTTTGATGAGTTTCGAAAGTCTTTGTACTCCCTGAGCCCGGCCATGGGCCAGGCTCGTCAAAATATCAGTGTTTCCGCCCGGGTCAGAAACTGGGCCGCGGGGGTGTTGATTCTCTGAACGATCTCCAGTAGACCTCCCTCCTCCACACCTCCCTTTTTCACATCTCCACACCTCCCTTGTTCATATCTCCTCCACACCTCCCTGCTCCACACCTGGTACCGCTGACAGGGTGATACACTCCTGGTGGTGAACATTGTAACTTCAACACTGAGAGTTGATCATAAGTTTATGTGAGCTTTTCTCTTGAGGTTATTATGGTGATGTTCTGTGTTGTGGTGTATTGTGATGTGGTATGCTGTGACGTATTGTTGTGATGTGTGGTGGTGTATTGTGATGTGACGTGTGGTGTTGTGATGTGTGATGGTGGTATGATGTATGGTGGTCATGTTTTGTGATATGTGGTGGTGGGTGTTGTGTTGTGATATGTGGTGTTGTGATGTGTGGTGTATTGTGGTGTGTGTTGTGATGTGTGGTGTATTGTGGTTTGTGTTGTGATGTGTGGTGGTGGTGGTGTGTTGTGATGTGTGGTAGTGTGTTGTAATGTGTGGTGATGTGTTGTGAAATGTGGTGGTGTGTTGTGATGTGGTGGTGGTGTGATGTGTACTAGTGTATTGTAATGTGTGGTGATGTGTTTTGATATGTGGTGGTGTGTTGTGATGTGTGGTGGTGGTAGTGTGTTGTGATGTGGGGTGGTGGTAGTGTGTTGTGATGTGTGGTGGTGGTAGTGTGTTGTGATGTGTGGTGGTGGTAGTGTGTTGTGATGTGTGGTGGTGGTAGTGTGTTGTGATGTGTGGTGGTGGTAGTGTGTGATGTGGTGTGTGTTGTGATGTGTGGTGGTGGTAGTGATGTGGTGGTGGTAGTGTGTTGTGATGTGTGGTGGTGTGTGTTGTGATTGGGTGTGGTGTGTGTGTGATGTGTGTGGTGGTAGTGTGTGTGATGTGTGGTGGTGGTAGTGGTTGTGATGTGTGGTGGTGGTGGTGTTAGTGATGTGTGGTGGTAGTGTGTTGTGATGTGTGGTGGTGGTAGTGGTTGTGATGTGTGGTGGTGGTAGTGCTGTGATGTGTGGTGGTGGTATGGGTGGTGTGTGGTGGTGGTAGTGTGTTGTGATGTGGGGTGGTGGTAGTGGTGTGATGTGTGGTGGTGGTAGTGTGTTGTGATGTGTGGTGGTGGTAGTGTGTTGTGATGTGGGTGGTGGTAGTGGGTTGTGATGTGTGGTGGTGGTAGTGGTTGTGATGTGTGGTGGTGGTAGTGTGTTGTGATGTGTGGTGGTGGTAGTGGGTTGTGATGTGTGGTGGTGGTAGTGTGTTGTGATGTGGGGTGGTGGTAGTGGGTTGTGATGTGGGGTGGTGGTAGTGTGTTGTGATGTGGGGTGGTGGTAGTGTGTTGTGATGTGTGGTGGTGGTAGTGTGTTGTGATGTGTGGTGGTGGTAGTGTGTTGTGATGTGTGGTGGTGGTAGTGTGTTGTGATGTGTGGTGGTGGTAGTGGGTTGTGATGTGTGGTGGTGGTAGTGTGTTGTGATGTGTGGTGGTGGTAGTGTGTTGTGATGTGGGTGGTGGTAGTGTGTTGTGATGTGTGGTGGTGGTAGTGTGTTGTGATGTGTGGTGGTGGTAGTGGGTTGTGATGTGGGGTGGTGGTAGTGTGTTGTGATGTGGGTGGTGGTAGTGGTTGTGATGTGTGGTGGTGGTAGTGTGTTGTGATGTGGGTGGTGGTAGTGGGTTGTGATGTGGGTGGTGGTAGTGTGTTGTGATGTGGGTGGTGGTAGTGGGTTGTGATGTGTGGTGGTGGTAGTGTGTTGTGATGTGTGGTGGTGGTAGTGGGTTGTGATGTGGGGTGGTGGTAGTGTGTTGTGATGTGGGGTGGTGGTAGTGGGTTGTGATGTGTGGTGGTGGTAGTGTGTTGTGATGTGTGGTGGTGGTAGTGTGTTGTGATGTGGGTGGTGGTAGTGGTTGTGATGTGGTGGTGGTGGTAGTGGTTGTGATGTGTGGTGGTGGTAGTGGTTGTGATGTGGGGTGGTGGTAGTGGGTTGTGATGTGTGGTGGTGGTAGTGTGTTGTGATGTGTGGTGGTGGTAGTGTGTTGTGATGTGTGGTGGTGGTAGTGGGTTGTGATGTGTGGTGGTGGTAGTGTGTTGTGATGTGGTGGTGGTAGTGGTTGTGATGTGTGGTGGTGGTAGTGTGTTGTGATGGGTGGTGGTAGTGTGTTGTGGGGTGGTGGTAGTGCGTTGTGATGTGTGGTGGTGGAGGTGTGTTGTGATGTGGGGTGGTGGTAGTGTGTTATGTGTGGTGAGGTGTAGTGGTGGTGTGTTGTGATGTGTGGTGATTGTGGTGTGTTGTGAGGTGTGGTGTTGTGATGTGTGTTGATGGTGTGTGGTGAGTGTGTGTGTGATGTGTGTGATGTGGATGTGTGGTGTGTGTTGTGATGTGTGGTTTGTTGTGGTGTGATTTGTGGTGTGGTGTGTTGTGATGTGTGTTGATGGTGGTGTGTTGTGAGATGTGGTGATGTGATGTGTGGTGTGATATGGTGTGATGTGTGGTGGTGTGTTGTGATGTTTGATGGCAGAGGTGTGTTATGATGTGTGGTGGTTACCTGGAGAGCGTTTCGGGGGTCAACTCCCCCGCGGCTCGGTCTGTGACCGGTCCTCGCTGTGGATCAGGGCCTGATCAACCAGGCTGTTACTGCTGTCCGCACGCAAGCCGACGTATGAACCACAGTCCGGCTGGTTAGGTACTGATTTTAGGTGCCTGACCAGCGCCTTCTTGAAGACAGCCAGGGGTCTATTGGTAATCCCTCTAATGTATGCTGGGAGGCAGTTGAACAGTCTCGGGCCCCTGACACTTAATGTGTTTTCTCTTAGCGTACTCGTAGTGTCCCTGCTTTTCATTGGGGGGGATGTTGCATTGCTTGCCGAGTCTTTTGCTTTCGTAGGGTGTGATTTTCGTGTGCAGATTTGGGACTGGTCCCTCTAGGGTTTTCCAAGTGTATATTATCATGTACCTTTCTCGCCTGCATTCCAGGGAGTACAAATCAAGGGACTTAAATCGTTCCCAGTGGTTTAGGTGCTTTATCGTACTATTTCGTGCCTTTAAAGTTCTCTGTGCATTCTCCAGGTCTGCAATTTCGCACGCCTTGAAAGGACCGTTAGTGTACAGCAGTATTCCAGCCTAGAGAGAACAAGCAATTTGAGAGAATCGTCATCATTGGCTTCGCATCCCTAGTTTTTAAGGTTCTCATTATTTATCCTATAATTTTCCTAGCCGCTGTGGTAGATACATTGTTGTGAACTTTGAAAGTGAGATCCTCTGACATTATCACTCCTAGGTCCTTCACATTAGTTTTACGCTCTGTTGTTTGGCTGAAATTTGTTTTATAATCCGATAGTTTTTTTCCTAGTCCTAGTATTGTTAGTTCTGGTGCTAGTATTGTCAGTGCTAGTCCTATTATTGTCAGTGCTAGTTCTATTATTGTCAGTGCTGGTCTTAGTATTGTCAGTGCTAGTTCTATTATTGTCAGTGCTGGTCTTAGTATTGTTAGTGCTAGTCCTAGTATTGTTAATGCTGGTCGTGGGACAAGAGACGCACAAAGCTGACGTAATACCCGGAGACTTGACACAATACGTGGACAAGTGTTATCCTGATGTAGCAACACAACACAACACACTTGTGGGAGTGGAACAACAGGAGAAGTGGCTTGTATACAGAGAGAAAGGATGACTTGTGCTCTTGTTATGGCACACACACACACGCAGCAGTTCACGAGAGCATTTCCTGAGCCTTTGTATGCTGCATCATGCTTGTCATTATGATATTCAACCAATGATTCACCACTACGACATTTCGTGATTTCCCACACATATTCCTTTTCAATTACGTCTCTTAAGCAGGGGATAAACCTTGTTTGACACGAGGTAACACAGGTCATTGTTTCTGTTTTGACCTCTGTGCTTTCAGTGAAGGTCATAGATTGAACCCGTCTTTCATATCTGTTGTTAACGGGAAAATCTGTTCAGACTCATGTTTTAACTACACAATGTGTGGAAAAAGACACTTATGTACACTTCAGGACATTTATGAAAGGAAACGTTTCGCCACGAGTGGTTTCTTCAGTCCTAATACACAGATAACTAAGAAACGAATATATATAATGGCAGGAGTCAGATGAAATGTGACGTGGGTAGTAGTAGTAGTAGTATAGTTGTGGCGAAATGGGTTAGATTTGAGAAGGACGTGTCAACATCATGTTACAGCGGCCTCCAGAATAAGCAATATCGTGTTAATTAGCAATTTGCATTATGTAACTTCCGGACTTTTGATGGATAGTGTCACTGACATTAATTAGGGCAGCTTCTATACACTTTCACCGTCTTAAATCTTCTTTATGAATATTCTATCCTAACTGAATTTCACGAGGTGTCCAACATGGTCCCTGTGTTCGACACTATATAGACTGGTTTCTTAGTTATCTCCGCATTAGGACTCAAGGTAGCGAAACGTTACCTTTAAACAATGTTCTGAACTGTTGTGCTGGCCTTGCCCAGGTGTCACTCAGTACTGGCCACGATGATCAACTGTGTTGTCGACAGTAGTAAAGAAAGACACAGAGCAACTTTTGATGATGTTTACCTCTGTTTAGCGTTTTCAAGTTATTAACTTGAGAAAGTTTAACTTAGAGCGAAACGTTACCGAGTGAGCTTGTGTGTACCTCACACCACTGATCCATCCACACCACTGCTCCATCCACACCACTGCTCCACCCACACCACTGCTCCCCACACCACTGCTTCCTCCACACCACTGCTTCCTCCACACCACTGATCCATCCACACCACTGCTTCCTCCACACCACTGCTCCACCACACCACTGCTTCCTCCACACCACTGCTCCACCCACACCACTGCTTCCTCCACACCACTGCTCCACCCACACCACTGCTCCATCCACACCACTGATCCATCCACACCACTGATCCATCCACACCACTGATCCATCCACACCACTGATCCATCCACACCACTGATCCATCCACACCACTGATCCATCCACACCACTGTTCCATCCACACCACTGTTCCATCCACACCATTCCACTTTCTGCATGTCATTAATCTTTGTTTTGTTTTGCAGGTAAGTGACGCTGACGGTGTTGTGAGGTAAGTGACGCTGATTGATGGTGTTGTGAGGTAAGTGACGCTGATTGAGGTGTTGTGAGTAAGTGACGCTGATTGAGGTTTGTGAGTAAGTGACGCTGATTGATGGTGTTGTGAGGTAAGTGACGCTGATTGACGGTGTTGTGAGGTAAGTGACGCTGATTGATGGTGTTGTGAGGTAAGTGACGCTGATTGATGGTGTTGTGAGGTAAGTGACGCTGACGGTGTTGTGAGTAAGGACGCTGATTGTGGGTAGTAGACGCTGATTGACGGTGTTGTGAGGTAAGTGACGCTGACGGTGTTGTGAGGTAAGTGACGCTGATTGATGGTGTTGTGAGGTAAGTGACGCTGAGTTTGTGTAAGTGACCTGATTGACGGTGTTGTGAGTTAAGTGACGCTGACAGTGTTGTAAGGTAAGTGACGCTGATTGATGGTGTTGTGAGGTAAGTGACGCTGACGGTGTTGTGAGGTAAGTGACGCTGACGGTGTTGTAAGGTAAGTGACGCTGATTGATGGTGTTGTGAGGTAAGTGACGCTGACAGTGTTGTAAGGTAAGTGACGCTGATTGATGGTGTTGTGAGGTAAGTGACGCTGACGGTGTTGTGAGGTAAGTGACGCTGACGGTGTTGTAAGGTAAGTGACGCTGACAGTGTTGTAAGGTAAGTGACGCTGACGGTGTTGTGAGGTAAGTGACGCTGACGGTGTTGTGAGGTAAGTGACGCTGATTGATGGTGTTGTGAGGTAAGTGACGCTGATTGATGGTGTTGTGAGGTAAGTGACGCTGATTGAGGTGTTGTGAAGGTAAGTGACGCTGATTGAGGTGTTGTGAGGTAAGTGACGCGATTGATGGTGTTGTGAGGTAAGTGACGCTGATTGATGGTGTTGTGAGGTAAGTGACGCTGATTGATGGTGTTGTGAGGTAAGTGACGCTGATTGACGGTGTTGTGAGGTAAGTGACGCTGATTGATGGTGTTGTGAGGTAAGTGACGCTGATTGATGGTGTTGTGAGGTAAGTGACGCTGACGGTGTTGTGAGGTAAGTGACGCTGATTGATGGTGTTGTGAAGTAAGTGACGCTGATTGACGGTGTTGTGAGGTAAGTGACGCTGACGGTGTTGTAAGGTAAGTGACGCTGATTGATGGTGTTGTAGGTAAGTGACGCTGATTGTGAGGTAGTGAGCTGGGTGTTGTGAGGTAAGTGACGCTGACAGTGTTGTAAGGTAAGTGACGCTGATTGATGGTGTTGTAGTAAGTGACGCTGATTGATGTGTGTTAGTGACGCTTGAGGTAGTGACGCTGACAGTGTTGTAAGGTAAGTGACGCTGATTGATGGTGTTGTGAGGTAAGTGACGCTGATTGATGGTGTTGTAATTTAAGTGACGCTGATTGATGGTGTTGTGAGGTAAGTGACGCTGACAGTGTTGTAAGGTAAGTGACGCTGATTGATGGTGTGAGGTTGTCGACATGTGTAGCAACACCTGCAGTGTGTGAGGTTGTCGACATGTGTAGCAACACCTGCAGTGTTACGAAGTTGTCAACATGTGTAACAACTGCAGCATTGTGAGGTTGTCAACATATATAGCAACACTTGCACCAGCCTCTACCTGTGACCAGGTAGAGGCTGGTGCAGGTGCAGGTTGCAGGTCATACCAGAACCTGGTTCCTGGAGGTATCATGCAGGGTGTCTCACTCTTGTGGTCACACTTGACTAACACCAACACTGACAGCACTGGTGTCAGTGTTACTGAGAGGTGTATGTGGGTGAACATATCAGCCACGGTGTCATTATACACGTGAACACTTCAACCTGGAGGCCGGCCCTGTGCCAGGTTTGTCTGCTGCTTGCTTGGTCAACCAGGCTGTTGCTTCTGGCGGCCCACTGGCCCACACAACCATCACAGCCTAGTTGATCTTGCACCTGGTGGAGATACTTGTCCAGTTTCCTTCTGAAAAGTTCTACGCTTGTCCCAGCAGTGTTTCTGACATCTGGTAAAATGTTTAGTCTGGTACGACGGATGTTGATACAATGTTCTCTTGTTGTACCCACGGCGCCCATGCTTTTCGTTTTGTGTATTTCACACTTCTTCCCATATCTCTCTCTCCATTATGTTGTTATGGCAGCGTGCAGATTTGGGACTAGGACCTGAAGTACTTTTCCCGTATATATTATTTATCTCTGTCTCTCTCTCTTGCTCCAGTGAAAACATATTTAGGACTCTGAAGCGTGCCGAGTAATTTAAATACTTTATTGACTCAATGCAAGCTGTAAATGATCTCATTTTCAGTTCCAGCTGTGATATCTACCCTGCCCTGAATGTGGCTGTCAGCGCTGAGCAATACTCTAAACGAGAGAGCGTGAGCTATTTGAATAGTATCACCATTGGCACTATTTTCTTTGTTTTGAAAATTCGCATTATCCACCCTGTCATTTTCCTGGCTATCGTGACATTTGCCTTATTATGTCCTTTGAAAGAAAGGTCAGCCGATATAATTACTCCCAGGTCTTTCACGTGTTCCTTTCCTGCTATTTGATGATCCTCTTGGGCTTTGTAAATAGTGTCTCTTTTAAGTTCTTTATTCTTTCCCTATCTCAGCAGCCGTCATTCCCAAGTCTCTCACATTGCACTTCCTCTCTGTTGATAGATTCGAGTTTGCTTTGTACTTGGTTTACCTTTGTTTCAGTGGAACCATTGAAATTTATCCTCGCTGAACCTCTTACTGTTCTCTGTGGCCTATTGGAAAGCCTGATGTAAATCTGCTTGAAAATTTGCAGTGCCCTCGACGGACGCTACTCTCATACAAATTCTGGTATCAACAGCAAAGTACGACACTGCCCTATATATATGTCTTCGTCTGTCAGATATAAGAATGAGAAACAGACGTGAGATGAGCTTTGTTAAGTAAAAGGACACAAATGCAACTAATGTGACATTTTATTGTGGCAACGTTTCGCTCTCCAGGAGCTTTCTCAAGCCGTTACAAGCGTTACATGGACACAGTGGGCTATTATATACTCTCAAAGTGAGGTGAAATACTAGTGGTGGTCGAGATGAGCTTTGTATCTTGAGTAACAGAGACTTGTACTGTGGCAGCCTCTGACTTCACTCATTACTACTGTGCTCTGTGCTCTGGGCTCTGTGCTCTGGGCTCTGTGCTCTGGGCTCTGCTTGTTAAGAGGTTAGCGTCTCATTTACTCAGTTTTCCACGCATTTTGTGAGTACTCACACCATGGTTGCATTTGTCGAACACTTTTGAAAAATCAGTGTACTATATTAGCATTTAGCTTGTCTTCCAGTGCATCCAAGACTGTCGTAATGACCTAGCTGTTGTTAAATGGCAGGAGTGACTTGCCTAAACCCTTGCTGACCTGGATTGTGCAATTGTTGTGATTCCACGTGATTGGCAAACTTGCTTCTTAGGACCAGTTCAGAGAGTTTGATGTGTGATGTTAGTGGTGTTGCTTTATAGTTTTTTCGCAATTGCTTTATTGACAACGTTGTGAAATGCGGCAGTATTGGTATTTTTTAATGTCTGGAATGACACCCGTGTCCAGGCTCCTTCTCCACAGAATACTAAAGGCAGTTTAATTTTTATTGGCTGCACCATGATGCTTGTGGGTGTTGCAATACTGATTTATTGATGGATGACCTGAGTTCTGCTGAAAGGTATGTGTTACCAATGATGGATTCAGAGAGTCAAGGCTCTCACGACCCGCTTCCAGAATCAAAACTAAGACATGTAACAGAACATGGGTTTACAGAGACAGCGGTCTGCTTTAAGAAGAGTTTTTTCAAGTCCTTACTTAAAGAAGCTGGACAGATATTTTATACAAGAGCCGGATCAGCCGGGTTGTAATGGCTATGTGGGCCTGCGGGCCGCTAGCACAAACAAGCTGGTTGACCAAGGAGTCAACAGGAAAGTCTGGTCCCAGGCCTGAGTGCGGGGAAAGAGCCCTCAAAACTGGTCATAGGTATGTCAAAGGTATTTATGACATACCTGTGGCATAGTCTTCATACCTTTACCTTTGAAATACCTTTGAAGGGTTTCGAGAGTATCTACTCTCTGTGCCCGGCCATGGGCCAGGCTCGTCTGATGCTTGCCTGGTCAACCAGGCTGTTGCTGCTGGAGGCCCGCTGCCCCACATATCCATCACAGCCTGGTTGATCTGGCACCCGATGAAGATACTTGTCCAGTTTCCTCTTGAAGGCTTCTACACTGGTTCCAGCCGTGTTTCGGATATCTTCTGGTAAGATGTTGAATAGTCTGGGACCCCGGATGTTAATACAGTGCTCCCGTATTGTGCCCACCGCACCCCTGCTCCTCACTGGGTTTATTTTACACTTTCTCCCATATCTCTCACTCCAGTATGTTGTTATGGCAGTGTGCAGATTTGGGACCAGGCCCTCAAGTACTTTCCAAGTATATATTATTATGTATCTCTCTCTCCTCCGCTCCAATGAGTACATGTTCAAGACTTGAAGGCGTTCCCAATAATTTAGATGTTTCAATGGCTCAATGTGAACCGTAAACGATCTCTGAATTTGTTCCAGCTCTGATATTTCTCCTGCCCTGAACGGGGCCGTCAGCACTGAGCAGTATTCTAAGTGAGGGAGCACTAGCGATTTGAAGAGTGTCACCATCGGCATTATTTCCCTTGTTTTGAAAGTTCTCAATACCCACCCCGTCATCTTCCTGGCTGTTGTGATCTTTGTCTTGTTATGGTCTTTAAACGACAGATCAGCAGACATAATTATTCCCAAGTCCTTTACGTGTTCCTTTCGTTCTATGTGGTGACCCTCACACTGGAACTGGAGTCCTGCAGCAAATGGTTAGTAGACAACAAACTATCGTTACATCTAGGGAAAACAGAAGCCATACTCTTTGGCACGAAATATAAACTGAGCAGGGTAAATAATTTTAATATCCGGTGTAATGGGGAATCCATCACTTCAGTTTCCTCAGTAAAATATCTGGGAATCCCCTTTGACCCATGCATGTCAGGAGAATTGATAGGGAACAGTGTAGTAAAGAAAGCGAATGCCAGACTGAAGTTCCTCTACAGACAAGCACAGTGTCTACCTACTGAGGCTCGCAGGACCCTATGTCTTGCCCTTATACAATGTCATATTGACTACGCTTGCTCTTCATGGTACTCTGCCTTGACAAAAAAACTGAAAGATAAGCTGCAAATCACCCAGAACAAAATGGTAAGATTCATCCTGGACCTGGGACCAAGAGAGCATGTAGGCCAGGATGAATTACAACAATTGGATATGCTGAATATTGAAGACAGAGTAAAACAACTTAAATTAAATCAAGTTTATAAAATTGCTCACAAACAGTGTCCAGAATATCTTGCTGCCAATTTTGTCAAGGCTGGGAACCAAAGCAGACATAGTACTAGAGGAAGAGAGCACAACTTTGTAGTTCCCACAGTCAAGGGCCAGGCTTCAAACACCTTTTATTGTACAGCAATAAAGGAATGGAACAGACTGCCTGCACATGTCAAAGCCAGTCATAGCATGAGCCAGTTCAAGAAGAGAACCAAAAGGTACCTAATGAATGTAGCGACAGAAAGGGAGGAGAATGATTTTTATTTTTAGCTAACACACATGTATATGTAAATAACTCTTTTACCTTATTCCTAGTATACATATATCCTTTATAATATAATAACATATATATCCTACAATGTAAAATATTATAGTGTAAAAGGGACCCCAATGGAAATAAGTCACTCTGTCTGACTTTTTTGGGTTATCCTAGGTTCTCTACACATATGCTGCTATGTATGATAATGTATGTAAATGTATTTGTGTATACCTGAATAAACTTACTTACTTACTTACTTACTCTTGCGTTTTGTATATAGTGTTCCTTTTGAGTTCTTCATTTTTTCCATACCTAAGCAGCTGAAACTTATCACCATTGAACGTCATGTTGTTCTCCACTGCCCACTGGAAGACCTTGCTTATGTCCTCCTGTAATTTTTCAGTGTCTTCTACCGTAGTGACTTTAATGCTTATTTTAGTGTCATCTGCAAATGATGATACAAAAGTGTGCTGGGTGTTTTTATCTATGCTATGAGGATGAGAAACAGCAGAGGTGCCAGGACAGTGCCTTGGTGCACTGAGCTTTTGACCTCGCTGATGCTGGATCTTGCCCTGTTCACTACTACTTTTTGTGTTTTGTGTGTTAGGAACTCAAATATCCATCTGCCTACCTTCCCAGTAATGCCATGGCCCTCATTTTGTGCGCTATCACTCCATGATCGCATTTGTCAAACGCCTTTGCAAAATCTGTGTAAATCACATCTGCGTTTTGGTCGTCCTCCAATGCCTCCGTAATTCTGTCATAATGGTTCAGCAGCTGTGAAAGGCATGATCGTCCCGCTCTGAAGCCATGGGATGGAGGGGGAACAATAAGTAAGGATTGAGGGGGAATAATAAGTTGGGATGGAGGGGGGAACAATAAGTTGGGATGGAGGGAACAATAAGTTGGGATGGAGGAACAATTAGTAGGGATGGAGGGGGAACAATAAGTAGGGATGGAGGGGAACAATAAGTAGGGATGGAGGGGAACAATAAGTTGGGATGGAGGGGGAACAATAAGTTGGGATGGAGGAACAATTAGTAGGGATGGAGGGGAACAATAAGTAGGGATGGAGGGAACAATAAGTAGGGATGGAGGGAACAATAAGTAGGGATGGAGGGAACAATAAGTAGGGATGGAGGGAACAATAAGTAGGGATGGAGGGGAACAATAAGTAGGGATGGAGGGGAACAATAAGTTGGGATGGAGGGGAACAATTAGTAGGAATGGAGGGGAACAATAAGTAGGGATTGAGGGGAAGAATAAGTAGGGATGGGGAACAATAAGTAGGGTTGGAGGGAACAATAAGTAGGGATGGAGGGAACAATAAGTATGGATGGAGGGGAACAATTAGTAGGGATGGAGGGGAACAATAAGTAGGGATTGAGGGGAACAATAAGTAGGGATGGGGAACAATTAGTAGGGATGGAGGAGGAACAATAAGTAGGGATGGAGGGGGAACAATAAGTTGGGATGGAGGGGAACAATAAGTAGGGATTGAGGGGAACAATAAGTAGGGATGGGGGAACAATTAGTAGGGATGGAGGGGGAACAATAAGTTGGGATGGAGGGGAACAATAAGTTGGGATGGAGGGGAATAATAAGTAGGGATGGAGGGGAACAATAAGTTGGGATGGAGGGGAACAATAAGTTGGGATGGAGGGGAATAATAAGTTGGGATGGAGGGGAACAATAAGTAGGGATGGAGGGAACAATAAGTAGGGATGGAGGGAACAATAAGTAGGGATGGAGGGGAACAATAAGTTGGGATGGAGGGAACAATAAGTTGGGATGGAGGGGAACAATAAGTAGGGATGGAGGGGAACAATAAGTAGGGATGGAGGGGAACAATAAGTAGGGATTGAGGGGAACAATAAGTTGGGATGGAGGGGGAACAATAAGTTGGGAAGGAGGGGAACAGTAAGTAGGGATGCAGGGGAACAATAAGTTGGGATGGAGGGGAACAATAAGTTGGGATGGAGGGGGAACAATAAGTAGGGATGGAGGGGAACAATAAGTAGGGATGGAGGGGAACAGTAAGTAGGGATTGAGGGGGAACAATAAGTAGGGATGGAGGGGGAACAATAAGTTGGGATGGAGGGGGAACAATAAGTAGGGATGGAGGGGAACAATAAGTAGGGATGGAGGGGAACAGTAAGTAGGGATTGAGGGGGAACAATAAGTAGGGATGGAGGGGGAACAATAAGTTGGGAAGGAGGGGAACAATAAGTAGGGATGGAGGGGAATAATGAGAATAAGTTGGGATGGAGGGGAACAATAAGTTGGGATGGAGGGAACAATAAGTAGGGATGGAGAGGGAACAATAAGTTGGGATGGAGGGGGAACAATAAGTAGGGATGGAGGAGAACAATAAGTAGGGATGGAGGGGAACAATAAGTTGGGATGGAGGGGAACAATAAGTAGGGATGGAGGGGAACAATAAGTTGGGAAGGAGGGGAACAATAGTAGGGATGGAAAGGAATAATTAGAATAAGTTGGGATGGAGGGGAACAATAAGTAGGGATGGAGGGAACAATAAGTAGGGATGGAGGGAACAATAAGTAGGGATGGAGGGGAACAATAAGTAGGGATGGAGGGGAATAATAAGTTGGGATGGAGGGGAACAATAAGTAGGGATGGAGGGGAATAATAAGTTGGGATGGAGGTGGAACAATAAGTAGGGATGGAGGGGAACAATAAGTAGGGATGGAGGGGAATAATTAGAATAAGTTGGGATGGAGGGGAACAATAACTAGGGATGGAGGGGAACAATAAGTAGGGATGGAGGGGAACAATAAGTAGGGATGGAGGGGAACAATAAGTAGGGATGGAGGGGAACAATAAGTAGGGATGGAGGGGAACAATAAGTAGGGATGGGGGGAACAATAAGTAGGTCTGGTCCCAGGCCTGAGTGCAGGGAAAAAGCCCTCAAAACTGGTCATAGGTATGTCAAAGGTATTTATGACAAACCTGTGGCATAGTCTTCATGATTACAAGACAATGTAAGTCGTAAGACAGTAGAACACACGACACAACGTTCAGGTCTCTCCATCACCTGTATCATGGTACGATGGTGGGAACAATAAGTTGGGATGGAGGGGAACAATATGTTGGGATGGGGGGAACAATAAGTAGGGATGGGGGGAACAATAAGTAGGGTTGGAGGGGGAACAATAAGTTGGGATGGGGGAAACAATAAGTAGGGATGGGGGGGGAACCTAGAAACAGGAAGAGATGGGAACAAGAGGTAGAGAGGTTGGGCGGGAGGAGGGAACAAGAAATGAGGGAGGGATGGGTAAGAAATTCAAACCAGCACTGTTTCTGGTGCGTTTCCGGTTCAAGTGCTTGTGGAGGGGAGTGTGTGTGGCACAGTGTGGCAGTGTTTGCTGACGTTTGCTGCCCTACTGCTCACCCCCACCCAACACCCTGACCTCCACCCTACATCCCGACCCCCACCCTACACCCTGACTCCCTACCCTACACCCTGACTCCCTACCCTACACCCTGACTCCTACACCACGAGCACACAAATGCATACACACACGCACGGAAGACGGAAATAGGGACGTAAAGTAAACCAAACTACAAAATAGAACACAGGCATGAGATTTTTCCAAAACGAAGTACAGTGAGAAAGAGAAATAGACGGTGAGACAACCCGCTAGATGATGTAGGGTCTAATCTATACCCTTACCCTCCAAAAAAATGTGGGGAAGCCAGAGAAATGTACACAGAGTCAGGAGGAATGTATGATACAATGAGAGCCTCTGGAGCGATAAACAAGGAACATAGAAAACGTACAGAACATGGGATATGAATACACAAGGTTAAGAACATGAAGGATGAATACACAAGATTAAGAACATGGGGAATGAATGCACAAGCACCAGACGACCTGGCCCATGGCCGGGCTCTGGGAATAGTAAGACTCTCGAAACTCATCAGAGGTAAGGTATATCAAAAGTACAAGGTTAAGAAAGGAAGCAAAGTGACAGTTCTGTATTGACTCGAATATTAAATCAAACTGAAAATGTTGCATAATCGCGTAAGAAAGTTGACTTTAAAGGGTCACTAAGAGTGTAGGGGGAGACTCAAAGAAGATGGGTGTGGGGGGTTTGGGATAGTACCAGAAGACTGACCAACAGCCATACATCAAGGAAGGTGATAAAGCTCGGAGAGAAGTGGACAAAACATAAGCCACATCCACATAGCCAGTGATTAAAAGAGCGCAAGCATTACGTGAAGAGTCCTTCACGTTGGCTATATCCTGGGGTCAATGATCGTCTGTACTTCAGTAAGGTTGTGTGATCTGAGTGTTTTGTGTTGGAGATAGTTGTCTCTGATCAGTGCCTCATTGTTGGTGATCAGCGTAGCGCTAGGGGGAGAGGGGCGTAGATGGAAACTAATAAAGCGGGATATTAAGAAATAGTTTTCAATTATAGGGTGGTAAGAGAATGAAATGAACTGGATGAAGAAGTAGTGGGGGCAAATGCAGGTCACTGAATGCAGGACGATGTAAGTCTCGCGTGAACAGAGATTGAAAGAGTGCACCAATTATACATGTGCCATAATTACAGTAGAACATATAATTGATGTGATTAACTATAGAGAGATCTAGTTATATGCATGGTGTGAAAATTCAGCGAGGGATGAAAAAAAGTGAGGGTTAACTGAAGCAGAGCTGTCATTTTATGGGTATGTAGAAGAGCCAGGAATTCCACTCTACTGGGATGAGTCCCACTTGGTCTGTGATCTGAGTGAAGAGAATAGTGTGTGGCAGTGACCAATTTTTTTTAAAAAAAGAAGCGGAACAAGGAGATAACTCGCGTATCATGACTATAAGAGGAGCTCTAAATAAAAGGGCCGACAAGGATATGATGAATGTCCAGCCCAGGAAGCAGGAGGTGAAGAGAAGCATCACTGATCTGTGTGAGAGTGTGGGAAATGCTGAAAAAAAATAATCCCACATGAGACCAAATTTGACTGACTCAACTGTGTTAAATAACGGAGCAGGTGTTGTGTAGTGGGCGAGGGCAAGGCAGAGTGAGGTGCAGTAAAAAGGGACAAAGGTATTGAGATAAATTTTACAACGCACCAAACGAGGAAACCTAGCATAGAGGGTGAGGAAACCTAGCATAGAGGGTGAGGAAACCTAGCATAGAGGGTGAGGAAACCTAGCATAGAGGGTGAGGAAACCTAGCATAGAGGGTGAGAAAACCTAGCATAGAGGGTGAGGAAACCTAGCATAGAGGGTGAGGAAACCTAACATAGAAGGTGAGGACACCTAGCATAGAGGGTGAGGAAAGTTAAAGGGTATGAGCATGGGGACCGACTCCAGAGATAACAATGATGTAGTATTGAAGACTACACACTGTGGAGCTTACCATACATAAAGAACAACAACAAAACCAAAGAAAAAATCGAGAGAAATGTGAGAAACTACGGTAAAAAAATGAATGAAATTAAAAGTAAATTTGTGTAGTGCAACAAAAGAGGTGAATCTAGTAAAGGAAGCATTAAGATAGGAGGAGGAAAGACTAATAAGAGCAGTAAGGGGAGATGTACTTGCGATAAGAAATACAGAAACTGGAGAAATTGAAGGAAGAATACAATTTATATTATGTCAGTGATTCAAGATGTTGAGGAGAGGGGAAGATGCGAGAGAACTGGGAGATAAAGAACAACAAGACGAGACATGACCAGCAGGATCTGACTGACCTTTGATGTTGTTTAAATTAAATAAGGAACAAGAACTTGTAAGAAAAGACGAAACGAAAAATATAAAATTAAAAAGATGAAAGAGAAAGTGAAATTAAATGAAAAAAGAAAGCTATATTTTTAAGTATATGAACGCAGGGTGAATGTATGTAAAGGCTGAGGGAAAAATTCTGGTATTGAGGAGTAAGTCCTGTAGTTGAGGAGGAAGTCCTGTAGTTGAGGAGGAAGTCCTGTAGTTGAGGAGGAAGTCCTGTAGTTGAGGATTTTTATGCTTGGAAATAATGTTTCCCAAGGATGACTGATTGGAAGATGAATAAAATAATATTCAGAGATTGGTATGAAAGATTGTAAGGCCGGTACCTACCGGTGGACATTCCTTGAAGCAGGCGAGGAGCTCTTCGTTCAAGAAATTCGACCTAACGTTCCTTGGATCGAACCTGAGTACCTCCCGTTCTTCACTTCACAAAGGTGGTAGTAAAGCAATAGCAGAAAAAAATATAGACCAATACCCCTGACATCCCACATTGCCATAAGCCAAGTCAAGATGGGTTCAGAACTGGTCGCTTCGGCCCTTCTCATCTGCTGGACCATTGCAACATGGTCTTGTATGCTCCTAAAGACAGTCAAAATGCAGATATAGTATACACTGACTTTGCAAAAGTCTTAAAGTGCGAGCATGAGGTAATTACACACATAATACTTGAAAAGGGGAAAAATGGACATGTGGGCAGATGGACTTTTAACTTCTCACAAACAGAACCCAAAGAGTATTAGTAAACGGAGTGAAATCAGGGACTGCTACAGTGAAAAGTTGTCCCCCAAGGCATGATACTTGCCCCACTCCTCTTCCTTATTCTCATTTCTGACATAGACAGGGACATCAATCTTAGCACTGTATCATCCTTTGCAGACAATACTAGAATTTGTATGAACGTGGCATCCATTGACAACACAGCGAACCTCCAAGTTGATATAAACAAAGTCTTCCAGTGGGCCACTGACAACAATATTATGTTTAGTGAGGGCAGATTTCAGTTGTTACACTATGGAAGAATGAAGGAAATAAAAACAAGATCAGGGTACAAAATAACGTCAGACCACTGGGAGTGACACTGTCACAAGATCTTCAAGGAGCACAACAATGTTATTACCGCAACTACATGAAAAATGATGTGTTGGATAACTAGAACCTTCAATCAAGGGATGCCAAGCCAGTGATGATTCTCTGTAGGTCACTCGTTTTCTCAAGGCTGGAGTATTGCTGTACAGTAACAGCCGCCTTTAAGGCAGGCGAAATTGCTGAGCTAGAAAATATAGAGAACGTTCACAGCTCGTATTAACTTAGTCAAACATCTAAATTACAAAGAGTGCTTGAAATCCCTAGAACTGTACTCTTTAGAACGTAGGCGAGAAAGATACATCATAATCTACACCAGGAAGTTACTGAAGGGATTGCTCCCGAACCTGCACTCCGAAATTACTACTTATGAACACAAGATACTTGCAGGATACCTTCAGTGAAAAGCAGGGACATGATGAGTACACTGAGAAAACTCAACAAGTGTCAAGGGACCACGACTCTTCAACATCGTCCCTCCATGCATAAGGGGGATTACCAACAAACCCCTAGCTTTCTTTAAAAGGGAACTCGACAGATTACTCAAAACAGTTCCTGATCATTCGGGTTGTGGTGCATACGTTGGACTGTGGGCTGCGGGGACTAACAGCTTGACCGAACAGATTAGCAACTAGGAGGCCTGGTTTGGGATCGGGGCGCGGGGGCGGGGGTCTCCGGAAGCGACTTCAGGTAAACTCCAGATTTTTCCAGGCTGTGTGTGTCTCCTAAGAGTTAGGGCTTTCCTTTGAATGTAATAGTAGAGATGGAAGGAGTGTGGAGGTACGAGACTGTCAGGGGGCAGGACCTGCCTACAATACCAGGAAAGGAAATAGAATTTCCCTCTACAACCCTCTCCCTCACCCACACTTTCCACCACCCACTCCACCACTCACTCAGCCAGCCACTCCACCAGTCACTCTCTCACACCAGCACCACCCACCACACCTGTGTTCTCTCCTGCATGCCTGTGTATCTCCTCAACCAGTCTTCTCACATTCGCCATCACACATATTACCGCCAGAAATATAACAGCAAGACAGGAATACACAGCCTCTTACCATGATCTAGTGATTCCTAGTTCTAGTCACCTTTTATAATAACCCTCTTATACTCACCTCCTTACTTACCTTTTTATACCCACCTTTTTAATACTCACCTTTTTATACTCCTTTTTATACCCACCTTTTTAATACTCACCTTTTTATACTCTTCTTTTTTATGCCCACCTTTTTAATACTCTCCTTTTTATATATTTTTTTTATTCACTAAGGTATATTCACGTATTTATATTCTACTGGTTATACTCTCCTACTTTATTCACCTAGTTATATTCTCTAGTTAACGCAGAGTAACAGTAAACCTTGAAATCAGAGGCTGCCACATTTAGTAAACAGCTGTGTTCCTCAGGGCACAGTGCTCGCCCCACTTCTCTTTCTTATTCTCATGTTCAACAGACAAATAAACCATAGCCGTATCAGTCTTTGCAGACGATTCAAGAACATGTATGAGAATGACATCCATAGGAGACACGGTGAACATCCAAGCTTATACACACCAAGTCTTGCAGTGGAACACTGACAACAATATGATGTTCTCTGGGGACAAATTCCAATTACTACGTTATTGTAAAACTAAGGAAATAAACAACGAGTTCAGAGTACAAAACAAACTCAAATCACTCAATAGAGCACAAGTTTAATGTGAGAAATCTGGGAGTAGTAATGTCAGGGGATAACGAGAACTTTCAAAGCAAGAGATATTAAGCCAATGACGACAACTCTTTAGGTCACTCGTCCTCTCTCTCTACTGGAATATTGCTGTGTAATAGCCCCTTCAAGGTAGGCGAATAGAGAACTTTCGTAGCTCGTATAAACTCAGTCATGCACTGAAATTACTGGAAGTGCTCGAAGTTTCTCGAAGTGTTTACCTTAGATAATAAGCGGAAAAGATACGCCATAATCTACAGCTAGAATATTCGGGAAATATGAAATATGAAATATGAAAGCACGAGGATTGGCAGACTGTGCAAGATACTTCGAGTGAAAAAATTGCGCGATGAGCACGCTGAGAAAACTCTAAGTTTTCTCAGCGTGGATAAGGAGAATTACCAACAGACCTTAAGGTGTCTTCAAGAGGGAACTCGATAAGTTCCTACAGAAAATTCATGATCAGATGGGTTGTGGTGTGCACATTGGACTGTGGGCGGCGGGCACTAACAGCCTGATCAATCATCTCAGTAACCAGAAGGCCTGGTCTGGGACCGGGTCGCTGGGAATGGGGGGCAGTGACCCACTTATACAAGCCCCATAAATCACAGTCAACAATCCAAATGAGTTGGCACTGTTGTTGGGTAATATGGGGCGCCAGGGAAGACCAGGGACCATGCATATAAGACCATTCAAAGAAATGCCCTAATTCCCTGACCAAAGGCATATGAACACCTGCAAATATTTCCACCCAAAAAGTGTTATAGTTCAGTAAATAAGAAAGAATGTTATGACGTCCTGCATTCCACAGGAGGGAACGAGGCGAGTCAAGCCACGTACCTCAATGTTGAAGTGACTCACACTCGCGGTAGACCACGCCATGATTATGCTCGTAATTTATTGATTAATGGGGTTTAAAGCTTATCGACTAAACGAGCGTCATTAAAGGCTTTATGTCACCTCTTCACCGCCTGGTAGGAATACTTCTATTTTTAAAATAAGGCTTAAACTCTCAGTATATACACTTTATATAAACACTTATATATACACTTATATATAAGCTGTTATATATACACTGTTATATACACACTGCTATATATGCACTGTTATACATATATACGCTGTTATATATACACTTATATACACACTGTTATATATACACTTATATACACTGTTATATATACACTGTTATATACACACTGCTATATATGCACTGTTATACATATATACGCTGTTATATATACACTTATATACACACTGTTATATATACACTTATATACACACTGTTATATATACACTGTTATATATACACTGTTATATACACACTGTTATATATACATTTATATACACACTGTTATATACACACTGTTATATAAACACTGTTATACGCTGTTATATATACGCTGTTATATACACACTTATATATACACTTATATACACACTGTTATATAAACACTGTTATATACACACTGTTATATATACGCTGTTATATACACACTGTTATATATACGCTGTTATATACACTTATATACACACTGTTATATACACACCTTACTGTGTATATATCTTGTTTACATTTATATTTCGTTTACCTTTCGATGATTCCGGGGTCATTGGCGCCGCTGCCCGGCCTAGGCCTAGGCCAGACCTTGTTGCTGACCATCATGACCAACCAGGCTGTTGATCCTACCTACCTACCTACCAAAATATAAGATTTTGTTCGGATTTTTAACCCGGAGGGTTAGGCACTCGGGATAACCCAGTAGAGATCAGTACGTCATCGGAGACTCTCTTTGTTTCCATTGGGTTCTTCCTCAGGATTTGACCCACACCATTCAACTAACACCCAGGTACCTATTTACTACCAAGGAAAACGGACACCAGGTGTAAGTGGACTAACACCCAGGTACCTATTTACTGCTAAGGAGAACAGGGGCAGCAAGTGCAAGGGGACTAACACCCGTACATATTTACTGCTAGGTGAACAGGGGCAGCAGGTGCAAGGGGACTAACACCCGGGTACATATTTACTGCTAGGTGAACAGGGGCAGCAGGTGTAAAGAAACATGTCCAACATTTCCCCCGTGCCGTGGATCGATTCCCGGACCTTCAGTGTGAACTGAGGAAGGCTGTCAATCTGTGGCTGTGATGAGCCAACCATGGCTCCTAGGTGGTGGCAGTGGCTGTCAATCTGTGGCTGTGATGAGCCAACCATGGCTCCTAGGTGGTGGCAGTGGCTGTCAATCTGTGGCTGTGATGAGCCAACCATGGCTCCTGGGTGGTGGCAGTGGCTGTCAATCTGTGGCTGTGATGAGCCAACCATGGCTCCTGGGTGGTGGCAGTGGCTGTCAATCTGTGGCTGTGATGAGCCAACCATGGCTCCTGGGTGGTGGCAGTGGCTGTCAATCTGTGGCTGTGATGAGCCAACCATGGCTCCTAGGTGGTGGCAGTGGCTGTCAATCTGTGGCTATGATGAGCCAACCATGGCTCCTGGGTGGTGGCAGTGGCTGTCAATCTGTGGCTATGATGAGCCAACCATGGCTCCTAGGTGGTGGCAGTGGCTGTCAATCTATGGCTGTGATGAGCCAACCATGGCTCCTAGGTGGTGGCAGTGGCTGTCAATCTATGGCTGTGATGAGCCAACCATGGCTCCTAGGTGGTGGCAGTGGCTGTCAATCTATGGCTATGATGAGCCAACCATGGCTCCTAGGTGGTGGCAGTGGCTGTCAATCTGTGGCTATGATGAGCCAACCATGGCTCCTGGGTGGTGGCAGTGGCTGTCAATCTATGGCTGTGATGAGCCAACCATGGCTCCTAGGTGGTGGCAGTGGCTATCAATCTGTGGCTGTGATGACCCAACCATGGCTCCTGGGTGGTGGCTGTGGCTGTCAATCTGTGGCTGTGATGACCCAACCATGGCTCCTGGGTGGTGGCAGTGGCTGTCAATCTATGGCTATGATGAGCCAACCATGGCTCCTGGGTGGTGGCAGTGGCTGTCAATCTATGGCTATGATGAGCCAACCATGGCTCCTGGGTGGTGGCAGTGGCTGTCAATCTGTGGCTGTGATGAGCCAACCATGGCTCCTGGGTGGTGGCAGTGGCTGTCAATCTGTGGCTGTGATGAGCCAAACATGGCTCCTGGGTGGTGGCAGTGGCTGTCAATCTGTGGCTGTGATAAGCCAACCATGGCTCCTGGGTGGTGGCAGTGGCTGTCAATCTATGGCTGTGATGAGAAAACCATGGCTCCTGGGTGGTGGCAGTGGCTGTCAATCTATGGCTATGATGAGCCAACCATGGCTCCTGGGTGGTGGCAGTGGCTGTCAATCTGTGGCTGTGATGAGCCAACCATGGCTCCTGGGTGGTGGCAGTGGCTGTCAATCTGTGGCTGTGATAAGCCAACCATGGCTCCTGGTGGTGGCAGTGGCTGTCAATCTGTGGCTGTGATGAGAAACCATGGCTCCTGGGTGGTGGCAGTGGCTGTCAATCTATGGCTATGAAGTGGCTGTGATGAGCCAACCATGGCTCCTGGGTGGTGGCATTGGCTGTGATGAGCCAACCATGGCTCCTGGGTGGTGGCATTGGCTGTGATGAGCCAACCATGGCTCCTGGGTGGTGGCTGTGATGAGCCAACCATGGCTCCTGGGTGGTGGCTGTGGCTGTGATGAGCCAACCATGGCTCTGGGTGGTGGCAGTGGCTGTGATGAGCCAACCATGGCTCCTGGGTGGTGGCTGTGGCTGTCAATCTGTGGCTGTGATGAGCCAACCATGGCTCCTGGGTGGTGGCATTGGCTGTGATGAGCCAACCATGGCTCCTGGGTGGTGGCTGTGGCTGTCAATCTGTGGCTGTGATGAGCCAACCATGGCTCCTAGGTGGTGGCAGTGGCTGTGATGAGCCAACCATGGCTCCTGGGTGGTGGCTGTGGCTGTCAATCTGTGGCTGTGATGAGCCAACCATGGCTCCTGGGTGGTGGCATTGGCTGTGATGAGCCAACCATGGCTCCTGGGTAGTGGCTGTGGCTGTCAATCTGTGGCTGTGATGAGCCAACCATGGCTCCTAGGTGGTGGCAGTGGCTGTGATGAGCCAACCATGGCTCCTGGGTGGTGGCATTGGCTGTGATGAGCCAACCATGGCTCCTGGGTGGTGGCATTGGCTGTGATGAGCCAACCATGGCTCCTGGGTGGTGGCTGTGGCTGTGATGAGCCAACCATGGCTCCTGGGTGGTGGCTGTGGCTGTGATGAGCCAACCATGGCTCCTGGGTGGTGGCAGTGGCTACACTGAGGAACACTCTGACGCTTTCAAATAGACGAGAATAAATATACACTGGTGAGAGCCACAAGGAAAGGTGCAGTAAAGTAGCACTTAATTTGTATCTACGTCCCAGATGAAGAGTGTGTTAATAAAACAATAGAAGTAAATAGCCAATAATAAGCAGTAGGAAAAGAAGAGAGAACAAGGTCACGCAGGAGCACAAACACCTGCTAGGTGACTGCTTGCTTAATTGCACTTAAAGTCTATCATTGCACTTAGTCTATCATTGCACTTAAAGTCTATCATTGCACTTAGTCTATCATTGCACTTAAAGTCTATCATTGCACTTAAAGTCTATCGGCTGTATGTCACCTGTTCACCACCAGTCAAGCATATTATCCCTAAAATAGGTCTTAAGGTCAACTCAGTATATATATGTCGTGCCGAATAGGTAAAACTTGCGATTTTGGCTTAAACAGCAACGCTTTTCTTGCCGAATAAGGCAAGTGAAAATTTGTGTATGCAATAATTTCGCAAAAGTCATTCTCATCCTAATGAAAAATAAATATTTCATTGTGTTTATTTATTATTAAATTATTAATTTTTACATTAACATAAATGAAAAATATATATCTTTAAACGTATAAGGTAAAATTTTAGAAGACTTAATTTTAATATATATATATATATATATATATATATATATATATATATATATATTGTGTGTACTCACCTAGTTGTGGTTGCAGGGGTCGATTCATAGCTCCTGGCTCCGAATCTTCACTGTGTGCGCGCAAAATAACCTCTGTGAAAAATATTGAACTTCCAAGCTCTTTCGTGATATCTCACATTATCAGTGATATGAGAAGTCAAGAAATCGCTTGGAAGTTCACTATTTTTTTCACAGTGGTTGTTTTGTATATTGTGATATCACCTGTTTAATGTGATCTTTTAACACACACACACACATACACACACACATCCCTGACGGTGTATATCCTGTAATTCCTATTCCTCACCATGGTCAAGAAATAAACAAAAGTTACCAGGAGAAGAAAGTAGAGATAGAGATATCTCCTTGGGTGCCAGGTGGGCACTGGGGGTACGCCCGATGGAACACAGGTGGTGCTGGCATTCACAGGTGGTGCTGACACAGGTGGTGCTGACACTCACCCGGGCATTACAAGAGTGCCGAACTATAAAAAAAAGCTTTTTGTCCGTATTCAAACAGAAAATTAATCTTAAAATATGTACTTTTCCCTTACAGTGGTAGTGTCAGCATCAGGTGGTGTCAGCCTCAGGTGGTGTCAGCCTCAGGTGGTGGTGTCAGCCTCAGGTGGTGTCAGCCTCAGGAGGTGTCATCCTCAGGTAGTGTCAGCCTCAGGTGGTATCAGCCTCAGGTGCTGGTGTCAGCCTCAGGTGGTGTCAGCTTCAGGTGGTGTCAGCCTCAGGTGGTGTCAGCTTCAGGTGGTGTCAGCCTCAGGTGGTGGTGTCAGCCTTAGGTGGTGTCAGCCTCAAGTAGTGTCAGCCTGAGGTGGTGTCAGCCTGAGCTGGTGTCATCCTCAGGTGGTGGTGTCAGCCTCAGGTGGTGTCATCCTCAGGTGGTGTCAGCTTCAGGAGGTGTCAGCCTCAGGAGGTGTCAGCCACAGGTAGTGTCAGCCTCAGGTGGTGTCAGCCTCAGGTAGTGTCAGCCTCAGGTGGTGTTAGCCTCAGATGGTGTCAGCCTCAGGTGGTGGTGTCAGCCTCAAGTAGTGTCAGCCTCAGGTGGTGTCAGCCTCAGGTGGTGTCAGCCTCAGGAGGTGTCATCCTCAGGTAGTGTCAGCCTCAGGTGGTGTCAGCCTCAGGTAGTGTCAGCCTCAGGTGGTGTTAGCCTCAGGTTTTGTCAGCCTCAGGTGGTGGTGTTAGCCTCAGGTGGTGTCAGCCTCAGGTGGTGGTGTCAGCCTCAAGTAGTGTCAGCCTCAGGTGGTGTCAGCCTCAGGTGGTGTCAGCCTCAGGAGGTGTCAGCCACAGGTAGTGTCAGCCTCAGGTGGTGGTGTCAGCCTCAAGTAGTGTCAGTTTCAGGTGGTGTCAGCCTTAGGTGGTGGTGTCAGTATCAGGTGGTGTCAGCCTCATGAGGTATCAGCCTCAGGTGGTGTCAGCCTCAGGAGGTGTCAGCCTCAGGTGGTGCCAGCCTCAGGTGGTGATGTCAGCCTCAGGTGGTGGTGTCAGCCTCAGGAGGTAGTGTCAGCCTCAGGTGGTGTCAGCCTCAGGAGGTAGTGTCAGCCTCAGTAGGTAGTGTCAGCCTCAGGTGGTGGTGTCTGCCTCAGGAGGTAGTGTCAGCCTCAGGAAGTGCTGTCAACCTCAGGAGGTGGTGTCAGTAGGGGGAGGGGAAGGTCCTCAGGAGATGGTGTCAGCAAGGGGAGGAGCACGAGGTTCCTCAGGAAGTGGTGTCAGTAGGGAGGTTAATCAGGAAGGTGGTGTCAGCAGGTGAGGTCCCTCAGGAGGTGGTGTCAGAAGTGGAGGTCCCTCAGGAGGTGGTGTCAGCAGGGAAGGTCCCTCAGGAGGTGGTGTCAGCAGGGACGGAAGGGGGTAAGAGTTGTGAGGAAGGGTGTTATGTCAGCAGGTAAGGTTTGACACAGTCGTCAAGAGAATGGTGTAGTTCCAGAAGCTTTCTAATATTTGATGAGTGTTGGCTGGTGCCAGGTGCAGGTGAGTGGCACTCAACGCTGCTCTGCCCTCCGTCCTTGGCTTGGTCCTTGTCAACCTAAATATTTCCACGCGGTAGCTCACTGCTAACACTATGGTTCCCCTACTTTCTCATCCTCATCCTCATCCTCATCGTCATCCTCCTCCTCATCCTCTTAGTTTGCTCATTTCTTTTTGCAGTAAAAAACAGGATGTTTGTTAAACATCCGAGTATTTCATTTGTCTTCAACCCTTGTGTTGTAGCTCACTGATAACCTTGTTTACATTGGTTGGGAAAGTTCTTGCGTCTTCCATGGATGTTACTTTTTTTTTTACTGAAAATTCTAGTGTTGGCCCACCTTTCAAATTGCATAGCTGATATTGACACAAATTCTGCAGAATACAAGCCCATGTACTCGGCTTCTGGACCCGACCGTTGGAATAGAATATTTGTAAACAATGCAGAGCGCCACTAGCAAGGACGCTAGGGGCAGAAAGGAGAAAAAGTTTAGGCAAGTGGAATTCCCGAGTCCATGAAAACTGCGGACGTCTTCACTTCACAAATAAACTAGAGGCCAGTCATACTAACATCGCACACAACACTCTTGGAGAGGGCGCTAAGAAGGCAAATTTCTAGCTTTATTGAGAGCAACAACTCCAGAACTCAGGACAATACAGCATTAAAGGCAGTAAGATCCTGATAGAAGAAACCACAATGCAGATTGCAAAATCATTTTACTAATGCGACCATTGAGTGATAACTTATTAAACGAGGTCAATAGGCATAACAGAAAAAAGTACGGAAATGGCTATTCAAATTTCTAATAAACAGAACACAAAGAGTGGTAAACAAAGCAAAATTTAGTGATAACATTGTCACAAAGTTCAGTAGTGCAAGACAGTCTTGGCACCTTTTTCCGTGTCTCATTTTCATGCGAGTGGGAGAGAGAAAAGAAGTACTAACCATTAGCACGAAAGTTACTTTATTAGAAGACACAGAAAATTACAAGCAGATACCAACAAAGTCTTCCAGAGGTCCCGGGAAACTAACATAATGTGTAACTCTGATAAAATTTCAACTGTTTAGGCACGGAAAGAACGAAAGAACTAAAACGTGCCCAGATTCTAAAATGCAGAACGACCCTTTCCTGGAACTTCCTATGCTGGAATTCCTAAGACTCTAGTAACCTTATTTTCAGCTTACATAGTGGGGAGGTTCCTCCATTCGTCACAATTTACTGTGACTTATAATCGGTAACTTGGAACGTATATGTTGTGGATATGGTTTGGGCTGCGACCAGTGGAATTAACCTTTTTGTTATATTATGATTGATATTTGAATTATGGCAGTAAGAGTGTCCCCTGGTTCGGTTGGCAACGCCCTCAGCTCATACTGAGTATTCGTTGTTCGATCCTCTGCTTGGGTGGACACGTTGGGCATGTGTCCTTACAGCTTCTGCCCCTATTCACGTAGCAGTAAGTAGGTAGGTACCTTAGTGTTAGTCAACTGCTGTGGATCACATCCTGGGAGGTGGTAGTATACCTTAGAGATGGCTGGGCTTTGAAATGAGCTGAGGTGGGATCCTTTGTTTTGAGTGCACCATAAGGCAAATGCATCAAAAACCAGGAAAATGACAAGTAGAATAGCGAGACCTTTGCAAAACAGAAAAATCACAGCTGTTTTCAAAGCAAGACAGATGTGAGAGCAGAAAAATATGCAGATCTATTACTGTCCATGTAGAATGAATAAATATTCTAATTACTGTAAATGCCTCAAAAGCATTCGGGATGTACTCACAGGAGTGGAGAGAGAGAGAGAGAGAGAGAGAGAGAGAGAGAGAGAGAGAGAGAGAGAGAGAGAGAGCAGAATATATACATGGAAAATACTCGAAACCCGGTTCCCGAATAAACACAGTCTCATAACTTTAATGAGAGATGTGGGAGGAAGTAGAGTAAAGCTTATTCCAGTAGATACAAGAAATATTACCATCAAGAGGAATTTAGAATAGTTTCTGCGGGGAAGTGCGACACCAAGGTTGTGATGGTTATGTAGGCTCTCGGGTCGCAGGCAGGAAAAGCCGGGTTGATCAACAGGAGTGTTTGGTCTCGAGCAGGGATGCGAGAGAAAAGGTTCCGAAACTAATTTACAGATATGTCAAATAGTAGAATCAAGATACTAGAATAAAAAAGAGAATTGGAGCGAGTACAATGCTTGCAGGAAGAGATGTTTACTGTGGAGGCTCTGATTTAACTCTTGACTCTTACTCTTGAGGTCTCTTGTGCCCAATTTTCTAGTTATTCGTTTTGAATACGTTGCGTGCGATATTACACCGTTATCACATTTGTCGAAGGTTTTTAGCCACGTCTAAAATCATGCCATGGTTGTCAAGCAGTTGCTAGAGGCAAGACGTCCCGTTCGAAATCCATGTTGTACTGGGTTGCATTAGTGTTATAATTTCATGTGTTTTGTTATATCGCTTATTAACATATTTTCAAAGACTTGATAATGTTTGTTGTCATTGTTATCTGTCCATAAATATATCTGTTCATAAATATAGCTCCCACTCCTTTGGGGAGTGGGAGCTATATTTTTGATGTTAAGAGTATGTTGGAAGACGCTCTCTTTCTGCCCCAAGTACCACGGGTATTGCGTTCAAAATCAGTATAAATGTTGCATACTGTTTATTATTATTATTATTATTATTATTATTATTATTATTATTATTATTATAACCTTGATCATTGTGGGACTGAAGGATTTACTCTTTTATTATGTTCAGGTGTTTATAATTTTGTCTTGTGTGTTAGCTTGCGGAGGCCGCCGCAGCAGTTCTAAGAGGTGTCTCGTAAAGGTTAACAATGTGTATATTAATAGAAAAGTATCAACAGAGGACTTGCAATATATTGGTGTGAAACGAGGGATCCTGGAGATTACACGGAGATGGTTTTAGGAGCCAAGACTGTTCAACTGCTGGGAGCCAGTTGGAAAGTCTTGGGGTAAGCCAGTGGAAGGCCTCGGTCAGATGACCAAAAGCTCCAGCTGCGGGTCATCATATGACTAAGACCCGCATCAGGAAACCCCCCAGGGCCCGCTTCCAGACCAGGCCTCCCGATCGATGGCCTGCTCAACAAGGCTTGAGAAAACTCCTGGAGAGCGAAACGTTGCCATAAAATAAGGCTGTAGATGCTAGCTTTCCAGAGTGCAGCGTATTCACCACAGCCCAGCTGATCTGACTTAAGGAAGAGGTAGGTAGGTTACCCAAGATGCATTGTCCGCCTCTCATTGTCTGTATACCAGGAACAAGGTATGGGGTTCATACATTTGTTAGACAACAAACATCCAGGGAAGTAATATCGCTCTGTTAATAGTTCGCACTCAGGTTGATCAGACCCTGATCCACCACGAGGCCTGGTCTCAGACCCTGATCCACCACGAGGCCTGGTCTCAGACCCTAATCCACCACGAGGCCTGGTCTCAGACCGAGCCGCGGGGGCGTTGACCTCAGAAACCCTCTCCAGGTATACTCCAAGTATCAGGCAAGATTGCTGGTCTTTCCTCCTCATAAACCTGTAATACTGCATAAATCTTATAAACCTCTATTTAAACTCACCTATATTTTCTTGTTTCTTAATTATTTATGTAACATGTCAAAACGGCCATATCCCACCTAGGCAGGGTGACCTAAAAAGAAAAACGCAAGTTTCTCAATTTTAAAGTTTAGTAATGTATTCAGGAGAAGGGGTTACTAGCCCCTTGCTCCCGGCATTTTAGTCGCCTCTTACGACACGCATGGCTTACGGAGGAAGAATTCTGTTCCACTTCCCCATGGAGACTAACAAATATATCGACATATATTGCGACAGCAGCTAAAAACAATATTACCATCTATTCCTCACCCACGTTCCCTTCACTACACACACATACAAAATTACAATTTATATAGGAAGAATGGGCCTTTATTTGAGACTCTGTTGTACCTAACTTTTCAAGTCCAGAAGTGATGTAGCACAAGTACTTTGTCTTGAAGTGGAAAACAAGAACTTGGCAATTATCCTCGTAGACAAATTAACGTTGGCGACGGCAGAGGTATTCAATGAACAGATCATAAAGATAAATAATTGCGCCCTTGAGAAATACTCACCAAAATATTATCCTCCTTGAAGATTTCAACTTAAAAATATAAAATGGAATGTTAGACAAAAACATTGTACCTGACATAGTACCTGGAATTCCTCTAGCTGACACACACTCATCATATATCTAATAAGAGTGGAAAATATTTACATTGAACCAACAGGAAATGAAAACATGTCAGATTTGATCTTGTGTTGATGTAGCAGTGACCGCAATCAGTGCAAGGGAGGCACCACAACCCGGCTCTTCGGGCACTGACTTAAAATTATTAAGTTCCCTCTTGAACATAGGTACTTTCTTAAAACAAGCGTAGTGAAATGGCACACGGGCACATCTCTCAGGCAGAAAGTAGTGAGATGATATGATACACGGTGACTTTCCTAAGACAGGAAGTAGTGAGGTGATACACGGTGACTTTCCTAAGACAGGAAGTAGTGAGGTGATACACGATAACTTTCCTAAGACAGGAAGTAGTGAGGTGATATACGGAAACTTTTCCAAGGCAGAAAGTAGTGAAATCATATGTACGCGGAAAGTTTTTTAATGGAGGAGGAGGTAGTGAGGTGATAGAGAGGTACTCTTGTAAGTGCAGAAGGTTAGAAGACACTTGCAAGGCGGGTGCCTCTGCCAGCCCCAGCCGTTGTGGCTGGACTTAAAATGGAATCTTTAAAGCTGACGTAGCTACTAAAGCCATTGTGGAATGCTTGACGATATCCTCATCACACAGGTAACAGTAACTCCAGCTCTGCTGAAAGGAGGCCTTTGAAGCTACCGCAGTTATTGAACCATAGTGGAATTCTTGACGATAGACCCATCCCTCCACTGAAGTCTTCCAGCTCAGCCTGACGGACAACATTACATTACTGAAGTCTACCAGCCCAGCCTGACGGATACCATTACCTTACTGAAATCTTCCATCTCAGCCTGATGGACACCATTATCTTGCTGAAGTTTTCCAGCTTAGCCTGATGTACACCATTATCTTACTGAAGTCTTCCAGCTTAGCCTGACGGACAACATTATCTTACTGAAGTCTTCCAGCTTAGCCTGACGGACAACATTATCTTACTGAAGTCTACCAGCCCAGCCTGACGGACACCATTATCTTACTGAAGTCTTCCAGCTTAGCCTGACGGACAACATTATCTTACTGAAGTCTTCCAGCTTAGCCTGACGGACAACATTATCTTACTGAAGTCTACCAGCCCAGCCTGACGGACACCATTATCTTACTGAAGTCTTCCATCTCAGCCTGATGGACACCATTATCTTATTGAAGTCTTCCAGCTTAGCCTGACGGACAACATTTCCTTGGTGAAGTCTCCCAGCCCAGCCTGACGGAGACCATTACCTTACTGAAGTCTTCCAGCCCAGCCTGAGACACCATTACCTTTCTGAAGTCTCCCAGCCCAGCCTGACGGAGACCATTACCTTACTGAAGTCTTCCAGCCCAGCCTGAGACACCATTACCTTTCTGAAGTCTCCCAGCCCAGCCTGACGGAGACCATTACCTTACTGAAGTCTTCCAGCCCAGCCTGAGACACCATTACCTTTCTGAAGTCTCCCAGTTCAGACTGACAGATATACTATTTACGAAACCATGTTGGTAGATGGAATACGCCAGGGAGACTTACCTATTGTTTGTTCTCACAATTTAACTTATATAGAATAACATACTAGCACATTTTTGGTGTAACTAATTATATAAAATGGATAAATGATTGTATGGCAGAACTTTTTTTTACTGTTTTAATATTGGTTAGCTTAGGGGGAGGAGGTTGTGTGGGCTGGAATACAGAGGCTGGAATACAGAGGTGGTCGAGTCTGGAAGACGCTCTTCCCTCGGAATTAAAGGTGGAAGACTGTAAAATGTCCTTTGAAAATTATTTCCCTTTTGCTTGCATCCCAGGAGGTACAGCATTACCATCCCAGGAGGTACAGCATTACCATCCCAGGAGGTACAGCATTACCATCCAAGGAGATACAGCATTACCATCCCAGGAGGTACAGCATTACCATCCAAGGAGATACAGCATTATCATCCCAGGAGGTACAGCATTACCATCCAAGGAGATACAGCATTACCATCCAAGGAGGTACAGCATTACCATCCAAGGAGGTACAGCATTACCATCCCAGGAGGTACAGCATTACCATCCAAGGAGATACAGCATTACCATCCCAGGAGGTACAGCATTACCATCCCAGGAGGTACAGCATTACCATCCAAGGAGATACAGCATTACCATCCAAGGAGATACAGCATTACCATCCAAGGAGGTACAGCATTACCATCCCAGGAGGTACAGCATTACCATCCCAGGAGGTACAACATTACCATCCAAGGAGATACAGCATTACCATCCAAGGAGATACAGCATTACCATCCAAGGAGATAAAGAATTACCATCCAAGGAGGTACAACATTACCGTCCAAGGAAGTACAGCATTACCGTCCAAGGAGGTACCACAGTACCATCAAGGAGGTACAACATTAATCAAGGAGACCACAGTTTCCATCAAGGAGTACAGTACCATCAGGATAAAGTACCATCAAGGAGGTACAACATTACGTCAAGAGTACACATTACCTCAAGGAGGTACCACAGTACCATCAAGGAGGTACAACAGTACCATCAAGGAGGTACCACAGTACCATAAAGGAGGTACCACAGTACCATCAAGGAGGTACCACAGTACCATCAAGGGGGTACCACAGTACCATCAAGGGGGTACCACAGTACTATCAAGGAGGTACCACAGTACCCTTGAGGAAGTACAACAGAACCATCAAGGTACCACTACCATCAAGGGGTACAACAGTACAATCAAGGATGTACAACAGTACCATCAAGTGGGTACCAGGGTACCATCAAGGAGGTACAACAGTACCATCAAAGAGGTATAACAGTACCATCAAGGAGGTACCACAGTACCATCAAGGAGGTACCACAGTACCATCAAGGAGTTACCTCAGTACCATCAAGGAGGTACATCAGTACCATCAAGGAGGTACCTCAGTACCATCAAGGAAGTACCACAGTACAATCAAGGAGGTACCACAGTACCCCTGAGGAAGTACAACAGAACCATCAAGGTACCATTACCATCAAGAAGGTACAACAGTACCATCAAGGAGGTACCACAGTACCATCAACGGGGTACCACAGTACCATCAAGGAGGTACAACAGTACCGTCAAGGGGTACATCAAGGTATAATAGTACCATCAAGGAGGTACTACAGTACCATCAAGGAGGTACCACAGTACCATCAAGGAGGTACCACAGTACCATCAAGTAGGTACCTCAGTACCATCAAGTAGGTACGTCAGTACTATCTAGGAGGTACCTCAGTACCATCTAGGAGGTACCACAGTACCATCAAGGAGGTATCACAGTACTATCAAGGAGGTACCACAATACCATCAATGAGGTACCACATTACCATCAAGGAGGTACCACAGTACCATCAAGGAGGTTCCACAATACCATCAAGGAGGTACCACAGTACTATCAAGGAGGTACCACAATACCATCAAGGAGGTACAACCACAATACCATCAAGGAGGTACCACAGTACCATCAAGGAGGTACCACAGTACCATCAAGGAGGTACCACAGTACCATCAAGGAGGTACCACAATACCATCAAGAAGGTACCACAGTACTATCAAGGAGGTACCACAATACCATCAAGAAGGTACCACAGCACTATCAAGGAGGTACCACAATACCATCAAGAAGGTACCACAGTACTATCGAGGAGGTACCACAGTACCATCAATAGGTAGTGCCGTCATGGACGCGTAGGATGATTGGTAAATCTTATATTATTATTAGACCATACATCGCCTGGGGTTTGGGTAGAACCAATTCCTTGGATCAAGAGCCGTTCACAGGCTCGGTATACACAAATGTTTTAGTTTCCTGTTCGCTTCTTAACAGTTCTTAATCCTATTGTATTTTGTTAGTGGTGGTGGAGGTCTGGTCTGAGACCTGTTAGTGGTGGATTAAGCTTGGTCTGAGACCTGTTAGTGGTGGAGGAAGCTTGGTCTGAGACCTGTTAGTGGTGGAGGAAGCTTGGTCTGAGACCTGTTAGTGGTGGAGGAAGCTTGGTCTGAGACCTGTTAGTGGTGGAGGAAGCTTGGTCTGAGACCTGTTAGTGGTGGAGGAAGCTTGGTCTGAGACCTGTTAGTGGTGGAGGAAGCTTGGTCTGAGACCTGGGGAAGATCATCTCCACGACCACTGGAGATTATTCAAGACTACGGTGGTCATCAACTGCTCCTGGGGTGAGGGACTGATTACCTCATTTTTCACTCTCCGTTGTATATATTTCTACAGTCTTCGTATGTCCATGTACTGTACTGATAAAGCCACTGGATGGCGAAACGTCTTCAATTAAGAATACCTAGATGTCGCACATGTTTACCTGGAGGTTGTGTCTAACTCATCTCCAGGTTAAGAGAATGGACTCACGGTAGACTGTCCTAACTTCCTCTAGTTAATGGCAATTGTGCGCTAAGTGCGAATGTCTCTTTTAAATTCCCAGGTCTTTCCGAGGTATTAACTTGTTGCCAAGTAGCTGTGGACACCTGCCATCAACAACAACCAGGCCTCTACCACGGTGACTGCTGGAAACTGTTGAAGTTACCAGTACACTGAAGGTGACCCTGGACTCAGCAAGTACACTGAAGGTGACGCTGGACTCAGCAAGTACACTGAAGGTGACGCTGGACTCAGCAAGTACACTGAAGGTGACGCTGGACTCAGCAAGTACACTGAAGGTGACGCTGGACTCAGCAAGTACACTGAAGGTGACACTACCTACCTTCCTACCTGGAGGGCATTCCGGGGATCAACGCCCCCGCAGCCCGGTCTAGGACCACGCCTCTCGGTGGATCAGGTCCTGATCAACTAGGCAGTTACTACTGGCTGCACGTAGTCCAACGTACGAACCACAGCCCGGCTGATCCGGCACTGACTTTAGGTATCTGTCCAGCTCCCTCTTGAAGACAACCAGGGGTCTATTGGTAATTTTCCTTATAGCTGGTGGGAGGCTGTTGAACATTCTTGGGCCCCGGACACTTATGGTGTTTTCTCTTAGTGTACTAATGGTGCCCCTACTTTACATTGGGGGTATGTTGCATCGCCTGCCAAGTCTTTTGCTTTCGTAGGGAGTGATTTCTGTGTGCAGATTAGGGACCAGTCCCTCTAGGATTTTCCAAGGTGTAGATATTATGATGTTACCTCTCTCGCCTGCGTTCCAATGAGTACAAGTCAAGTGCTTCCAAGCATTCCCAGTAGTTAAGGTGTTTGATGGAACTGATATGTGCAGTAAAGGATCTCTGTACATTCTCTAGATCTACGATTTCACCTGACTTGAATGGAGCTGTTAGTGTACAGCAGTATTCCAGCCTAGAGAGAACAAGTGATTTAAAAAGGATCATCGTTGGCTTAGCATCTCTTGTCTTGAATGTTCTCATTATCCATCCTGTCAGTTTTCTCGCAATGTGATAGTGGCATTGAATTTGAATTTGAATTTGAATTGTTGTGATCCTTGAAGGTGAGATCCTCAGACATTACCACACCCAGGTCCTTCACATTACTTTTCCGCTCTATTGTGTGATTTGAGTTTGTAGTATACTCAGTCCTAGCTATTATTTCCTCCAGTTTTCCATAACGGAGTAGTTGGAATTTGTCTTCATTGAACATCATATTGTTCTCCGTTGCCCATTGGAAAACTTGGTTTATATCTTTTTGGAGATTTGCCGTGTCCTCAATGGATGACACTCATACAGATCCTAGTATCGTCTGCAAAGAATGATACGGTTTTCATTTCTGTCTATATCTGATATGAGGATGAGGAACAGGATAGGGGCGAGTACTGTGCCTTGTGGAACAGAACTTTTCACTGTTGCAGCTTCCGATGTAAGTCTGTTTACCACTATTCTTCGTGTTCGATTGGTTAGAAAGTTGAAGATCCATCTGCCTACTTTGCCAGTTATCCCTTTTGCACGCATTTTGTGTTATTACACCATTATTACACAATGATCGCACTTGTCAAAGGCTTTTGCAAAATCTGTGTATACTTCATCTGCATTCTGTTTGTTTTCCAGTGCATCTAAGACCATATCATAGTGGTCTAGCAGTTGCGAGAGGCAGGAGCGACCTGCTCTGAAACAATGTTGCCCTGGATTGTGCAATTGTTGGGAATCCAAGTGGTTTGCAATCCTGCTTCTTAGAATTCTTTCAAAGATTTTTATGTGGGACGTTAGAGCTATTGGTCCATAGTTCTTAGCTATTGTTTTGCTGCCGTTGTTTTTAGTGACTGGAATCTCACCTGTGTCTATGCTCCTTCTCAATAGCGAGAGGGGTTTCTTGCAGTTCTTAATGAACACAGAGTTCCACGAGTCTGGGCCTGGGGCTGAGTGCATGGGCATGTGTCAATGGCTTTCTCAAAGTCTAGTGGAGTTAGGGTTATGTCAGAAATTTGGCATACATTGACAAGGTTTTGAGGCTCATTCATGAAAAAATTATTTGGATTGTCTATCTTTAGACTTCAGTATCTCACTCATTTCTTTGTTGTCATCTGTCATCTTTCTTGACGCTGGACTCAGCAAGTACACTGAAGGTGACGCTGACTCAGGTAACTGAGGTGACGCTGCTCAGAAGTACACTGAAGGTGACGCTGGACTCAGCAAGTACACTGAAGGTGACGCTGGACTCAGCAAGTACACTGAAGGTGACGCTGGACTCAGCAAGTACACTGAAGGTGACGCTGGACTCAGCAAGTACACTGAAGGTGACGCTGGACTCAGCAAGTACACTGAAGGTGACGCTGGACTCAGCAAGTACACTGAAGGTGACGCTGGACTCAGCAAGTACACTGAAGGTGACGCTGGACTCAGCAAGTACACTGAAGGTGACGCTGGACTCAGCAAGTACACTGAAGGTGACGCTGGACTCAGCAAGTACACTGAAGGTGACGCTGGACTCAGCAAGTACACTGAAGGTGACGCTGGACTCAGCAAGTACACTGAAATTGACGCTGGACTCAGCAAGTACACTGAAGGTGACGCTGGACTCAGCAAGTACACTGAAGGTGACGCTGGACTCAGCAAGTACACTGAAGGTGACGCTGGACTCAGCAAGTACACTGAAGGTGACGCTGGACTCAGCAAGTACACTGAAGGTAACGCTGGACTCAGCAAGTACACTGAAGGTAACGCTGGACTCAGCAAGTACACTGAAGGTAACGCTGCACTCAGCAAGTACACTGAAGGTAACGCTGGACTCAGCAAGTACACCGAAGGTGACGCTGGACTCAGCAAGTACACCGAAGGTGACGCTGGACTCAGCAAGTACACCGAAGGTGACGCTGGACTCAGCAAGTACACTGAAGGGGACGCTGGACTCAGCAAGAACACTGAAGGTAACGCTGGACTCAGCAAGTACACTGAAGGTAACGCTGGACTCAGTAAGTACACTGAAGGTGACACTGCACTCATCAAGTACACCGAAGGTGACGCTGGACTCAGCAAGTACACCGAAGGGGACGCTGGACTCAGCAAGTACACTGAAGGTGACGCTGGACTCAGCAAGTACACTGAAGGTAACGCTGGACTCAGCAAGTACACTGAAGGGGACGCTGGACTCAGCAAGTACACTGAAGGTGACGCTGGACTCAGCAAGTACACTGAAGGTGACGCTGGACTCAGCAAGTACACTGAAGGTGACGCTGGACTCAGCAAGTACACTGAAGGTGACGCTGGACTCAGCAAGTACACTGAAGGTAACACTGGACTCAGCAAGTACACTGAAGGTGACACTGGACTCAGCAAGTACACTGAAGGTGACGATGTACTCAGAAAGTACACTGAAGGTGACGCTGGACTCAGCAAGTACACTGAAGGTATCACTGGACTCAGCAAGTACACTGAAGGTGACACTGGACTCAGCAAGTACACTGAAGGTGACGCTGGATTCAGCAAGTACACTGAAGGTGACACTGGACTCAGCAAGTACACTGAAGGTGACGCTGGACTCAGCAAGTACACTGAAGGTAACGCTGGACTCAGCAAGTACACTGAGGGTGACGTTGGAATCAGCAAGTACACTGAAGGTGACGTTGGATTCAGCAAGTACACTGAAGGTGACGCTGGACTCAGCAAGTACACTGAAGGTGACGCTGGACTCAGCAAGTACACTGAAGGTGACGCTGGATTTAGCAAGTACACTGAAGGTTACGCTGGACTCAGCAAGTACACTGAAGGTGACGCTGGACTCAGCAAGTACACTGAAGGTGACGCTGGACTCAGCAAGTACACTGAAGGTGACGCTGGACTCAGCAAGTACACTGAAGGTGACGCTGGACTCAGCAAGTACACTGAAGGTGACGCTGGACTCAGCAAGTACACTGAAGGTGACGCTGGACTCAGCAAGTACACTGAAGGTGATGCTGGACTCAGCAAGTACACTGAAGGTAACGCTGGACTCAGCAAGTACACTGAAGGTAACGCTGGACTCAGCAAGTACACTGAAGGTAACACTGCACTCAGCAAGTACACTGAAGGTAACGCTGGACTCAGCAAGTACACCGAAGGTGACGCTGGACTCAGCAAGTACACTGAAGGTGACGCTGCACTCAGCAAGTACACCGAAGGTGACGCTGGACTCAGCAAGTACACTGAGGGTGACGTTGGAATCAGCAAGTACACTGAAGGTGACGTTGGATTCAGCAAGTACACTGAAGGTGACGCTGGATTCAGCAAGTACACTGAAGGTGACGCTGGATTCAGCAAGTACACTGAAGGTTACGCTGGACTCAGCAAGTACACTGAAGGTGACGCTGGACTCAGCAAGTACACTGAAGGTGACGCTGGACTCAGCAAGTACACTGAAGGTGACGCTGGACTCAGCAAGTACACTGAAGGTGACGCTGGACTCAGCAAGTACACCGAAGGTGACGCTGCACTCAGCAAGTACACTGAAGGTGACGCTGGACTCAGCAAGTACACTGAAGGTGACGCTGGACTCAGCAAGTACACTGAAGGTGACGCTGGACTCAGCAAGTACACTGAAGGTGACGCTGGACTCAGCAAGTACACTGAAGGTGACGCTGGACTCAGCAAGTACACTGAAGGTGACGTTGGAATCAGCAAGTACACTGAAGGTGACGCTGGACTCAGCAAGTACACTGAAGGTAACGCTGGACTCAGCACGTACACTGAAGGTAACGCTGGATTCAGCAAGTACACCGAAGGTGACGCTGCACTCGGCAAGTACACTGAAGGTGACGCTGCACTCAGCAAGTACACTGAAGGTGACGCTGGACTCAGCAAGTACACTGAAGGTGACGCTGGACTCAGCAAGTACACTGAAGGTAACGCTGGACTCAGCACGTACACTGAAGGTAACGTTGGATTCAGCAAGTACACCGAAGGTGACGCTGCACTCAGCAAGTACACTGAAGGTGACGCTGGACTCAGCAAGTACACTGAAGGTAACACTGGACTCAGCAAGTACACTGAAGGTGACGCTGGACTCAGCAAGTACACTGAAGGTAACGCGGGACTCAGCACGTACACTGAAGGTAACGCTGGACTCAGCAAGTACACTGAAGGTGACGCTGCACTCAGCAAGTACACTGAAGGTGACGCTGGACTCAGCAAGTACACTGAAGGTGACACTGGACTCAGCAAGTACACTGAAGGTGACGCTGGACTCAGCAAGTACACTGAAGGTGACGCTGGACTCAGCAAGTACACTGAAGGTGACGCTGGACTCAGCAAGTACACTGAAGGTGACGCTGGACTCAGCAAGTACACTGAAGGTGACGCTGGACTCAGCAAGTACACTGCCATAAACTCGCCATAAAATATACACATAAAATTCAGATATATATTGAAAATCACTAAATAGTAAGAATTTTTAATATCGAGACTTATGAAAGATTAAACATAACATTATTGTATACAACAGCTAATACAAGCTGCTTGTATAGGAAGTATTTGAGAGGTATTAATGCAACCTGCTTGTATAGGAAGTATTTGAGAGGTATTAATGCAACCTGATTGTATAGGAAGTATTTGAGTGAGACATTGTGCATGAGAGTGAGTATAGTTGAGGGTGTATGAGCCACCAGTGCCTGAGTGTAGGTAGTAGTGCTAGTGGTGCTAGTACTAGTAGCAGTAGCTGCAATATTAGCTGTTGCTGGTGGTGGTGGTGACACTGTATGTACAGTGGTTGGAATGCTAGTAACAGTGTTGGGTGAGATGGTGGTAGCAGTGGTTGTGACTGACAACGGTAGTGGTGATGGGTAGTGAGAGATGTGGTTGCAACACTGAAGGTGGTAGTAGTAATAGTGGTGGCAGTGGTAATGGTGGTAGTGGTGATGGTGGTGGAGGAGGTAGTGGCAGTGTATTGATCTGTCTCGGGAGTGGTGGGTGAGGAGCAGCAGCAGCAGCGCCACCACTCGCAGTTCCCGATACTACCCCCCTCACCTAGCCTGCCATCCTTCCAGCCTGCCAGCCAGTCAGCCAGCCAGCCAGCCAGCCTGCCTGCCAGCCAGCCTCCGTCTGCTCTCTTCTCCGGGAGTAGACGTCGGGCGTGGGCATTGGTAAGGCAGAAGGGTAGAGTTTAGAGTGGGCTCGGGCACAATGTTGCAGGCGGGGCTGTGGTGGAGTGCCGGCCCGGTGCCACCATGCTGCCTGCGTCCTCGCTGCTATAAGCTGTTGATGTGATGGCCACGCTGTGCCTCCTCGTCTTGCCCACACCTTGTGCCAGTGCCGCCTCGTACACCACCGGACACCGTGTTGGTACTCGCTGCCCTCCACTCTCACCACTCGCCCTAGAAAATACACTCGTGGAAATAAGAGTTAAGGCAGAGATATCGCTTGGTAGGACAGTGACGGTGTGTGTAAGGGATCTCCACGGGACAGTTTTGTGTGTATGTGTGTGTGGGGGGTAGGGGAGAGTGTAGGCGGGTCTCTGACCAATACTGGAGCCTCCACACGTTCAACATATTATGTATATGTATATTATTTTCAAACTCGTAGTTAAAAAGAAACACAAAAATGATCGTTCCCTCTGTAGGTGTTTTATTTATGGTAGTTACGGTGGGAAGGTGGAAGATGTAGCTGTGAGCGTGAACAGTGAGGTGGTGATGGTGAGCGTGAACAGTGAGGTGGTGATGGTGAGCGTGAACAGTGAGGTGGTGATGGTGAGCGTGAACAGTGAGGTGGTGATGGTGAGCGTAGTGTGATGCAGTGTGGTGTGGCAGACATGTTGACCTGTGATCTCTCACTCCATAACTAACTAGTAGTGACGTCACTAAGTGAATATTCCATAATTTTATGGTGTATTGGAGGTTAGTTGTGTTGCATCGTGCAACACAACCAACACGTCTCCGTCACTTATATTCTATCTGTTGTATTACACAAGTGTTGGTATGCATTAGCGTAAATATTTACAAAGGTTTCTCAAGTTTTGTGTTCCTTGGTGGAGGGAGTCCAGGGAGCTGTCCTCCAGCTATATATATCTTACTGTGATGCAAAACAAACACAGGAGGAGTTGAATGATAGCTCTAGGCCTTTTAGGTTGCAATAAACACATTACCAGGAGCTTGCAATGTTGCAGAAATGAGTAGGAAGTCAGAATAGTTTTGTTCTGGGGAAGGATTCTAACTCGAGCTAGAATCGTTCTCCTGAACGAAACTACTTGGACTTCCTACTCATTTCTGCAACATTGCAAGCTTCTGATGTGTTAATTGCAACACGAGAGGCTTAAAGGTACTATTCAACTCTCACTAGTTGTTTTGCATCTTCTATCGCTTGTTTGCGATTATTGCATCTATTACTGTACTTGTCGCTCTTAGTACTGCGTCTGCCACTCTTATTACCCGCCAAGAAAATACACTATGACGGTAGTATTGTCAGACTAGAACACAGATAAGCGTGTCTGTTTTAGTCTGTAATGAAAGATGAGGGTGGCAGGTGCGGACCACCACCAGCAACAGCCTGGTTGACCAGACAAGCACCAGACGAGCCTGGCCTATGGCCGGGCTTCGGGAGTAGAAAAACTCGGAGCTCATCAAGGGTGTATCAAAGGTACACTGTGGCTGTTCATCTATACATATGCTGCATAGTGTAGCCCAGGAGCCAGAGCTCTAGTATTATTATAATTTCAAAAACTAAAGATCCAGTGTAAGATTTTGCTCTTTTGTCACATTTTAAGGAACTCATTATTACGCCAATGCGTTTATAATATTAAATGTCATCAGTATGTGTTAACAATTGATCTTTACATATTTAATCCTCTCAATGGAATTATGTATACATTGATGCTGAAAACATATAGATAATTGCAAGGTAGCCACCGGCAGAGCTTAGCTGTGGTGGTTTGCACTTAACATGAACCTGCCAGTTGTGGCCAACACAGCTATACATACTATTAACTTAACTATTAGACCCTCAGTATATTGCATGTATTCATATAGTCTGTGTAGGAAAGTGAGACTTTTTAAATGAGAAAGAAATGTTCATATAAAATGATAGAGCAATGTTAGTAAATGTAAATAAGCTGAATTTCCCCTCTGTTGGGACTGGCCACTGCACTTAACATTTGTTAAAACCAAATTAACAAACAACACCTTCATATACAGGTACACTAACCCTATACTGGGGTCAACAATAGCAACCATTAATAAAATCAACGGGAAGTGTGAGAGTTTAGAGGTACCACAAGACGTGTGAGAGTTTAGAGGTACCACAAGACGTGTGAGAGTTTAGAGGTACCACAAGACGTGTGAGAGTTTAGAGGTACCACAAGACGTGTGAGAGTTTAGAGGTACCACAAGTCATATAATGAGAGGTATGAAAAACCAGGTATGTATCCTGTGTTTAAATTAATACCGCTACTGACAGTCAGGTTGAGCAACGAAAATATTACTGGAAATGTATGAAAATGGGAAAATGAAGTAGTGTAAATATAGATCACAGCACTGGTGAAAGGGTAGAATACATGTGAAGAATAGTGAAGCCTAGACAGAAATAGTGATGCTGAGCAGTGATTCACTGTCAAGACGAAGGCAGCAACGTCACAAAAACATCAAACATCGCAGTCTCAAGAAACAGAATTAGAGAGAGACAGGAAAACTCAGAATGTCTCACAGTAAACAAAATGGCAGCTACCACAGAAAAAGATGAAAGGGATGAAATATATAAGTATTATGCCAGGGGAATCTGCATATACGGATTAAGATGTAAATACCCACACACCAGAAAGTGTTTTATTGTGCTGTGAAAAGGACGGCGTCCTTTTCGTAAACAGTGCAAGTGTTTTCACCCTAAAATATGCAGATCATCACCATACATCATAAAATGTTACTACTTAAGTTACCCAAAATCCCATGTGAAAAGAACACAGGGAACTATTTTTTCACAAACCAGGGTTTAACCTACAACAACCCACACTGCCACTAGTACTAGAGAGAATCAAGTGTCATATTATCATAAAGTACCTGAGGTACTGTAAATCCTACTTCCTTAATGCTAACATTCAGGGTTTAAAGACACACAAAATTAACCATATAAGTGAGCTTCTCACTGAAGCAAATACAAAATTTGGAGTGTTGACAGACACATACAAGGGACGTTTTCGACGGTGTGATACGTGTGAATATTATAAAATACATAGATATAAGAGTAAATCGCAGGGAGGAGTAGGACTCTTAAGAGACGACTTTGTTGCACAAAACTGTTTAAATCATCAAATTCTGCCTGACAGTACCAGGTATCTGGCAACTGACCTTTTATATAAACCATCGTCAGTAGCGGCAGAGGAACTCACACAACAGATGAAGATGGATGACTGATTGAAAACCATTGAAAATCCTTCACCAAATATTCACCGTGGAGATTTCAACCTTGTTAATGTTAAGTGGAAGGTGGTGGGTAACTGTATTATACCAGAAATAGTACCTGGAAGCACGTTAACCCGACGAACACATACCAGAGAACTACTGAGGCTCTGTGAAAAGTTTACCTTCAACCAATAGATAACAGAGCATACTAGAAAATAAAATATACTAGACCTGATTATCAGGAACAATGAGGAATTAATGAAAAACTTAATAATCTCAAATAGAATATATCTGCACTCCGATCACAACCTCATTTAAATTTTGACAAGTATTAATCCATGTGTAAGATAAAACCTAAGAAATAGTCAGCATGAAGATATCCAGAAAACTTAACGTCAGCAGAGAACTGATTGTGGACAAAATAAACAAAGAACTATGAGACATGTACAGATAAAAGGTCCTACTTATCCTTAACTCACATTAGTGCAAGGGCAGGCAGGATGCACAAATATATAAGGTCTGTATAAAATATAATCCACTGAGAAATCCTACGAAATTAGATATTTAAAGAGAAGGTAGAATAGTATATAGAAGATAAAGGACTATTGAATTGTTTAAAAATGAGCATATTTTAAAGCTAATTAAAGATAATCTACACGGAGTGATTACTGATAACGAACACAAACTAAAAGAAGCACAAAAGGAACAAAAGGCCCTTTAAGAAATTTAAAAAAAATCATAAATATTTCTACATATGCAGAAAATCCAAGTAAAAAAAATACCTCTACAAATGGCTCGCTACTCACAAGGTTCAAACACCTGTGCCGCGACTCAAAAGGTTCAAACACCTGTGCCGCTACTCACAAGGTTCAAACACCTGTGCCGCTACTCACAAGGTTCAAACACCTGTGCCGCTACTCACAAGGTTCAAACACCTGTGCCGCTACTCACAAGGTTCAAACACCTGTGCTGAAAAAATAAATGAACAAAATCCTAAGAAAAACTTTTAAATCAGTGTTCAGTAATCCACTAGACGACAGAAGAGTTGAGGATTCAGGTAAATGTTTCATTACCTGTGACCACTAAGCAAATCTGACAGAAGCACAAATCCCCAGAATTTGAAAAGGAAAATAAAAACATAGGTAGACATGCAGCATCTGGCCTCATCCGTGAAGCATTTATTTATAAACAAATATCGTCACTACTCTTTGCAAATAAGATTTTTAGATCTTGCCGCCGAAGCGGCGCCCCATAGCCACCCTGTGGACTAGCGTAACACAATGTGGATACACAAAAGGCCTAACAATAAGGCCCCAAAAGAAAGAGCCTAGATCCAGGTGAAATTCCAGGGGATTTAAAAAGTGCAGATGCAGGAGGTACAATATTTTTTACACTGCTGAGAATCTTTTTTTTTTTTTTTTTTTTTTCAGTTTGCAGATTTGGGACTTTTGTTCCTCTAGAATTTTCCAGAGTCCTATATTCCCGAGTCCAGTTTTAGAGATTTAAAGTATTTTCATATAACTGAATTACAGCAGACTGTGACGGTTCTGTGTACGTACATTCTCCAGATTTGCAGTTTGGCCCACCTTTTTAAAAGGGGCTTTATTAAGATGCGATCAGCAGAACGGTGGGGCCCCCAGGTCAGACTGCGAGGGCACAAAACCCCACATAGACTGTCACAGGTATATCACAGTTATACTTGTAAATTTCTGCATGTTGCTAGTTCATCATCGGGGTATTATTGTGAGAGGAGCAGTTTGTTTACACACACGCACACACACGCACGCACACATACACACAAAAAAAAAAAACACACAAACACACACACAAAAAAAAAACACACAAAAACACACACACACACACACACAAACACACACACACAAACACACAAACACACACACACACAAAAAAACCACAAAAACACACACACACGCGCACACACGCACACTGCGTGAGTCGTTATTTTATGTAAGTATTGTGGATGCCTAACACAGGTAGAGATAATCACTAAGCTAATATTCATCTTTGGTCTCCTGGGAAATCCTGCTGAGTTTACGTAATATTTCGCGTTGTCCACCTCATGACACATTTCTCCCGAGCAAGATTACACAAGACACTTTTCCCTATGTTAGTATGTGGGGACCTAGACTCTTAACCAACAATAAATGGTGTGCTTACGTAGTTGTGTGTTTAGGGGTCGATTCATAGCTCCTGGCCCAGCTTCTTAACTCCTATTAATCGACTTCACCGATTTCTGGCTTCCATGACCCGATCATATCTCCTCTTGAAGCTGTGTATGTGTGTGTGTGTGTGTGTGTGTGTGTGTGTGTGTGTGTGTGGTTGTTAATGGGTTTATCCCGCCTTTCAAGTGGTGTTGGCAGCAGGCAGGGTATCGCTTGCGTGTTGAAGTGCCTCTTCTTGTTGAAAGTGCCTCTCCCTGATGGTAGTTCCTCATCCTGTTGGTAGTGCCTCTCCTTGTTGGTAGTGCCTCACCCTGTTTATAGCTCACCCTGTTTATAGTGCCTCTCCTTGTTGGTAGTGCCTCACCCTGTTTATAGCTCACCCTGTTTATAGTACCTCTCCTTGTTGGTAGTGCATCACCCTGTTTATAGCTCACCCTGTTTATAGTGCCTCTCCTTGTTGGAAGTGCCTCACCCTGTTTATAGTGCCTCTCCTTGTTGGTAGTGCCTCTCCTTGTTGATAGTACCTCACCCTGTTTATAGCTCACCCTGTTTATAGTGCCTCTCCTTGTTGGAAGTGCCTCACCCTGTTTATAGTGCCTCTCCTTGTTGGTAGTGCCTCACCCTGTTTATAGTGCCTCTCCTTGTTGATAGTACCTCACCCTGTTTATAGCTCACCCTGTTTATAGTACCTCTCCTTGTTGGTAGTGCCTCACCCTGTTTATAGCTCACCCTGTTTATAGTGCCTCTCCTTGTTGGAAGTGCCTCACCCTGTTTATAGTGCCTCTCCTTGTTGGTAGTGCCTCACCCTGTTTATAGTGCCTCTCCTTGTTGATAGTACCTCACCCTGTTTATAGTGCCTCTCCTTGTTGGAAGTGCCTCACCCTGTTTATAGTGCCTCTCCTTGTTGGTAGTGCCTCACCCTGTTTATAGTGCCTCTCCTTGTTGGAAGTGCCTCACCCTGTTTATAGTGCCTCACCCTGTTTATAGTGCCTCACCCTGTTTATAGTGATCATCCTGTTTATATCTCCTGTTGAAGTCCCCTGTTTATAGTGCCTCTCCTTGTTGGAAGTGCCTCACCCTGTTTATAGTGTCTCATCCTGTTTATGGTGCATCTCCCTGTTGGAAGTGCCTCACATTGTTTATAGTGCCTCTCCTTGTTGGTAGTGCCTCACCCTGTTTATAGTGCCTCACCCTGTTTATAGTGCCTCATCCTGTTTATGGTGCATCTCCCTGTTGGAAGTGCCTCACATTGTTTATAGTGCCTCTCCTTGTTGGTAGTGCCTCACCCTGTTGGTTGTGCCTCATCCTGTTGGTAGTGCCTCTGCCTGTTGGTAGTGCCTCTGCCTGTTGGTAGTGCCTCTGCCTGTTGGTAGTGCCTCACAGTTGGGTGAAGAGTGTAAGTGGTGTTGTCTTGGTCAGCATGTGCGAGGTGATGGTCGTGACACGCTGTAGCCTCCCACCACCTCTGACTAACTTACAATGATATGTATATATTCCTTTACTATTAACTCGCACTTTGGAGAGAGAGAGAGAGAGAGAGAGAGAGAGAGAGAGAGAGAGAGAGGAGAGAGAGGGGAGGGAGGGAGGGAGGAATGTTAGACAATGTTTAGGTCCGTCGTGAACCGAAACGTCTTGTAAATTGCTGGTTATTAGTATCTCCTAACACACTTAGTCAGAAACAACATCAGCAAGTGTACAAGAGAATAAACAAATTAATTGGTGTGCAGATGACATTTAAATGTATGCAGTGACAGCGAGTGTGTGGCAGAGACGAGGCAGAAGCTTAAGTGAAAACATGTATGAGAGGGATGAGAACCACTAACAGTAGGCCTGCCACTAACACACTGCCTCCAAACATCTGCCTTTTGCTGCTAGCTACCGCATGTGGCCCTGGTACCCCGGGCCACATGGCTCTTACTAGGGTATCTGGCCACTTGCTTCCTCCACCTTTTACTCCAAACAGTTCACTTGGCGACATTGTGGATTCTCCTCAGAATATTTGACCTCCTGCATCCTCACTTTGCTCCTGCCGGGGAATCTTGGCACCTTCTGTATCATCCTAAGGGTTTCTGCCAGATCACTTGGCTCCCTCCTGCAATCTTCCAAATGGCCCCTTCCGGGATACCTAGCAACCAGCGTCTTCCATTCGTCTCCTGCCTGGGTACCTGGCCGCGTCCTACATCCTCGTAATGGCTTCTGCGCCCCTGACACTTAACTCACCTTTTCTTGGCACAGGAATTGAGTGGATTGCTCTTCGGTTCTTAGTTCTGCACTGCATCCCATCTGCAATACAGACCTAAGAACCTGGCATTTATCTGGGTTTGAAAGACATAAATACTTCCATCGCTTGAAATTTTATTTTTAGAGATGAGAAAATGAATTATTATTCGGACGTGTTGTCACAGACACCAGTCGCTGGAATATGGTTCTTATGAGAAGCAGTAAACACCAGACGTACCATCATAAGGCCACACCACAGACAAAACACACAAACACAGCACACGTTACCGCTAACACCGACCTACAATAAATACTACACACATCCAGGAACGCAGTCACGCCGCCACCACGGAATTTCATGATTTTTACACTTATTTTTTTTGTATGAGGGAAGTGCAGTTGGGGGTTGGCAGTGGATCAGAAGAGATAAGCAAAGTTATACGACTCCTGGTGATCTTACTGATTCACCTTCATCCATAATTAGCTTAATTAAGTTATCACTGTCGATCCTGCTCCAAACACACAATTTTACTCAGCCTTGCTGAGTAAGAGGACAACTACCTCAGTGATTATGCACTGGATGCACTTGGGGTGGTTTTCCAGAGTCGGCAGTACTAGTCACATTTACCTGTTGACTTGCTAGAGTTTGATTGTCCCTTGGATCAGGTACGGCCCCTTGGATCATGCCTGGTTGGCATCGTGCTCTGTCATCAGGGTATTGGTGCTCGTTGCATGCACTCCAGCATAAACATTACAGTTCGGCTCATTAGGAACAGCCTGGAGGAACTGTCAAATAACTGTTAAGTCTCTAGTGGTAATTCCACTTCTCTTTGATAGCTGTTAACAAACATTGTTTATTAAGGTATATTTTTACTTATTTCATTCTTGCCTTTTTTTATTTATTGTTTGCACTATACCTTACCTCTAGTTCTCATATTTCATTGTACACATTTGAAACCATCCCCTCCATGGTTTTCTAGGTATAAAAATAATAATATTTTTCCTGTTTGCACTTTAGGAGTGCAGTTGGAGGACTTTTAGGAATTCCCAATAGAATTGAAGCAGACAATGAAAATTCTCTGTACCTTCTCCGGGTCTTACTGTGTTACCTGCTTTAAAATTGACGTACATCAATATTTCAGCCTAGGGAGTACAAGTGCCCTAAAGTGCAACAAATTTGGCTTGACGTATTTTATTTTCAAGGTTGTTGTTATCTAACTTATAATTTTTCTTGGAGTTGTCATAGTAACATTATTGTGGTCCCTGAATTGTGCTTTAAGGAACCGCTGTTTAATATGAAGGTCTCTCATTGTACTTTATTTGCTGTTAAATTTTGTTATAATGTTGAGGATGAAGCTACCAGCTTTTCCAGTTATTCTATTTTCCCATCTATTTTATGTTCTGTTAAACCATAATTACACTGTATAATGCTTGTGCAGAGCTTTCGTATAAGACGTCTGTATTTTGCTTATCTTTAAGTGTCTTTTGGTGCACACGTTGATGCGGCAAACACCAACAGCCTAATCAATCAGATTAGCAACCTGTTTTAGTCCGGGACCGCGCCGCGGGGGCGATGACCCCCGGGAAGAGGCATAAAGTAAACATAAGATAAATCGCAATGAATTATGAACCTGACTTTGTGTTGGGAGGGTTGGCGAGGGAGTGTAGACCCAGGTGTTGGGAGGGTTGGCGAGGGAGTGTAGACCCAGGTGTTGCGAGGGTTGGCGAGGGAGTGTAGACCCAGGTGTTGCGAGGGTTGGCGAGGGAGTGTAGACCCAGGTGTTGCGAGGGTTGGCGAGGGAGTGAAGACCCAAGTGTTGCGAGGGTTGGCGAGGGAGTGTAGACCCAGGTGTTGCGAGGGTTGGCTAGGGAGTGTAGACCCAGGTGTTGCGAGGGTTGGCTAGGGAGTGTAGACCCAGATGTTGCGAGGGTTGGCTAGGGAGTGTAGACCCAGGTGTTGGGAGGGTTGGCGAGGGAGTGTAGACCCAGGTGTTGCGAGGGTTGGCGAGGGAGTGTAGACCCAGGTGTTGCGAGGGTTGGCGAGGGAGTGTAGACCCAGGTGTTGCGAGGGTTGGCGAGGGAGTGTAGACCCAGGTGTTGCGAGGGTTGGCGAGGGAGTGTAGACCCAGGTGTTGCGAGGGTTGGCGAGGGAGTGAAGACCCAAGTGTTGCGAGGGTTGGCGAGGGAGTGTAGACCCAGGTGTTGCGAGGGTTGGCTAGGGAGTGTAGACCCAGGTGTTGCGAGGGTTGGCTAGGGAGTGTAGACCCAGGTGTTGCGAGGGTTGGCTAGGGAGTGTAGACCCAGGTGTTGGGAGGGTTGGCGAGGGAGTGTAGACCAGGTGTTGCGAGGGTTGGCGAGGGAGTGTAGACCCAGGTGTTGCGAGGGTTGGCTAGGAGTGTAGACCCAGGTGTTGCGAGGGTTGGCGAGGAGTGAAGACCCAGGTGTTGCGAGGGTTGGCGAGGAGTGTAGACCCAGGTGTTGCGAGGGTTGGCTAGGGAGTGTAGACCCAGGTGTTGCGAGGGTTGGCTAGGGAGTGTAGACCCAGGTGTTGCGAGGGTTGGCGAGGGAGTGTAGACCCAGGTGTTGCGAGGGTTGGCGAGGGAGTGTAGACCCAGGTGTTGCGAGGGTTGGCTAGGGAGTGTAGACCCAGGTGTTGCGAGGGTTGGCGAGGGAGTGTAGACCCAGGTGTTGCGAGGGTTGGCGAGGGAGTGTAGACCCAGGTGTTGCGAGGGTTGGCGAGGGAGTGTAGACCCAGGTGTTGCGAGGGAGTGTAGACCCAGGTGTTGGGAGGGTTGGCTAGGGAGTGTAGACCCAGGTGTTGCGAGGGGTTGGCGAGGGAGTGTAGACCCAGGTGTTGCGAGGGTTGGCGAGGGAGTGTAGACCCAGGTGTTGGTGAGGGTTGGCTAGGGAGTGTAGACTCAGGTGTTGGGAGGTTGGCTAGGAGTGTAGACCCAGGTGTTGCGAGGGTTGGCGAGGGAGTGTAGACCCAGGTGTTGCGAGGGTTGGCGAGGAGTGTAGACCCAGGTGTTGCGAGGTTGGCTAGGGAGTGTAGACCCAGGTGTTGCGAGGGTTGGCAGGGAGTGTAGACCCAGGTGTTGCGAGGGTTGGCTAGGGAGTGTAGACCCAGGTATTGGGAGGGTTGGCGAGGGAGTGAGACCCAGGTGTTGGGAGGGTTGGCGAGGGAGTGTAGACCCAGGTGTTGCGAGGGTTGGCGAGGGAGTGTAGACCCAGGTGTTGCGAGGGTTGGCGAGGAGTGTAGACCCAGGTGTTGCGAGGGTTGGCGAGGAGTGTAGACCCAGGTGTTGCGAGGGTTGGCGAGGGAGTGTAGACCCAGGTGTTGCGAGGGTTGGCGAGGAGTGTAGACCCAGGTGTTGCGAGGGTTGGCGAGGGAGTGTAGACCCAGGTGTTGGTGAGGGTTGGCTAGGGAGTGTAGACCCAGGTGTTGCGAGGGTTGGCGAGGGAGTGTAGACCCAGGTGTTGCGAGGGTTGGCGAGGAGTGTAGACCCAGGTGTTGCGAGGGTTGGCGATGGAGTGTAGACCCAGGTGTTGGGAGGGTTGGCGAGGAGTGTAGACCCAGGTGTTGCGGAGGGTTGGCGAGGGAGTGTAGACCCAGGTGTTGCGAGGGTTGGCGAGGGAGTGTAGACCCAGGTGTTGCGAGGGTTGGCGAGGAGTGTAGACCCAGGTGTTGCGAGGGTTGGTTGGGGAGTGTAGACCCAGGTGTTGCGAGGGTTGGCGAGGGAGTGTAGACCCAGGTGTTGCGAGGGTTGGCGAGGGAGTGTAGACCCAGGTGTTGCGAGGGAGTGTAGACCCAGGTGTTGCGAGGGTTGGCGAGGGAGTGTAGACCCAGGTGTTGCGAGGGTTGGCGAGGGAGTGTAGACCCAGGTGTTGGGAGGGTTGGCGAGGGAGTGTAGACCCAGGTGTTGCGAGGGTTGGCGAGGGAGTGTAGACCCAGGTGTTGGGAGGGTTGGCTAGGGAGTGTAGACCCAGGTGTTGGGAGGGTTGGCTAGGGAGTGTAGACCCAGGTGTTGGGAGGGTTGGCTAGGGAGTGTAGACCCAGGTGTTGGGAGGGTTGGCGAGGGAGTGTAGACCCAGGTGTTGCGAGGGAGTGTAGACCCAGGTGTTGCGAGGGAGTGTAGACCCAGGTGATGCTGCTGCTGTGTGGCTGAGATGAGACGACGATGGTGGCGGAGATATTGGAGCGCCCTCGGAGACTCTATCGGAGAACAAGACCATTTGCATGATGAGGTAACGTGCGCAGGAATGCAACACTTCAAGAGTGACTTTTGTGTTGCTGCCAGAAAAGCGCGGAACATCGAGGAACTACAAGAGAGAAAGTTAGAGAAATGTTTAACTACCTGTGTTGAAAATGGTATAAAATGCCGACAAGTTGTTGAGTAAGACACATGTGCAACACTTTGGTATATTTATTGTTGAAATGTTTCACCTACACAGTAGACTTCTTCAGTCATACACAGGTAGTATGAGTAGTAGCCAAGTCAAGATGATGTAATCAGTTCATGAGTCTTGAAGAAGCCTACTGTGTAGGCGAAATGTTTCAACAGTAAAGATAACAAACTGTTGCACATGTATCTTAATCATCTGTAAATTGAATACTTTTTCTTTACTGTGAAGGACCCGGGTTTGACTTAGTTGCCTATTACTGCATGGTTCTGGTTCCTCAGAAAGTTGGATTCATCTTCCCACTTTTCTAGTTATACCTTATGAAATATGTCTCATTAAACAATAATCGCACTTGTCGAAGGTTATGTCGATGTTACGACTGATTTTTTTTTTTTTGCCATGCATCCAAGATGGTGGATGCGAGAGGCAGGAGCGACCTGCTCTAAACCCTTGTTACCCTGGATTATATAATTATTCTGATTTCGTGTTTAATAATCGTAATCTTTATAACCCATTCCAAGATTCTGTTAATTTGCAAAATCATGGCTTATGGTCTGCACATTTTTTTTTTCGACTGTAGTTCCACTTTCGTGGAGTGAATTAGATTTTAGATTTTGCTGCCGAGGCAAGTGGGTGATTGTGGTCCCAAGATTCATGTTGTGGGGGGAAGAGCAAGAACGTATGGGTACACAGGAGACCTAGGGTCTAGGGGCCTCAAAAGAGGTAACAGGAATACATCTGGATACACATTTACAGTTTATATTTCATCTGTTACAAGTAACTCTTGTACATTTGCTTAATATATTCCGGGACGTGAGTAAACGTCTTTAAGAAAAAACTCGACTATTACCTCCGAAAAAAAAAGTCAGATCAAGCAGTCGGTGATGGATATGAGGGCAAGTTGGCCTCCCATAACAACAGCCTGGTTGATCATGCAAGAACCAGACAAACCTGATCCATACCAGGAGTCAGGAATAGGAAAACTCTCGAAACTGATCACAAGTATATTATTTTCACTAATAAAGATAACACTCTTATTTCCAGAGGACATGTAAGGTTTGTGATGAATACGGAGTAGAGTGTGTGACAGAGTGCATCACCACCACACAATGGCGTCTTCATAATTCAAGGAAGTGGGATTTATCAGGGATATTTGTCTAGCAGAAAAAAAATATTTTTGATTACTTACAATTTCTGTGTGTGTGTGTGTGTGTCTCTCTCTCTCTCTGTCTCTCTCCTCTTTCCTCTCTCTCTCTCTCTCTCTCTCTCTCTCTCTCTCTCTCTCTCTCTCTCTCTCCTCCCTCCCTCCCTCTCAATCTCTGTCTCTCAGTCTTTCTCTCCCTCTCACTATTTTTCCAGACTGCTGACGTAACCAATTTTGTAAAATAAAAACGTATGATACTTTCACGTTTAGTTTTGATATTTTACATTTCTTTGAATAGAGGAAATATTTGTTTCTGAGAAAGTTTAGAACCTTGAGAAATTCAGGGACTTCTTGGTCACCAGTATTTTGTGTTTTAATCTCAAGGAATCTTAAAAGGGAAAATAATAAGAGAGAAAGGAAGAGTTAGGGAGGTGAAGGAGGCGGGAGTGTGTACACTGCAGCCTGACCAACGTAACTGTATTGTGTCACCATAAGGACGTGCAACACTAACTCTATGATAAGGTCCTATTCTGTATGATACAAGGGGAGTTATACGTGGTACCTACGTACTTGCCTACCTACTCTAGATCACTACTTCCGCCAAGTGTCAGATAAACTAGGTTGTGATTGATGTATGGGCCAGCGACCCACCTACAATAACATGGCCCCAACCCGGTCACTGGTATATTGCAGGTGTGCCCGTTGATGATTCTGTAGGTCCACACCTTCCCCTCCCCTTCCCCACCAGACTAGGGCTCCTAATTTATAACCTCGTAGATTAGATTTTATATTTTGCCACCGAAGTGGCTAGTTTATTGTGCACTCCATATCCATCCTGTGGACGGTAGCCGTAGAGCGTATGGATACACAAAAGGCCTAGGAACTAGACCCCAAAAGGGTTAACAGGTGTACATTTGGATTTATATCTTCAGTTCACTTATTTGTTACAAGCAAATTTAGGAAATTTGCTTAGTATATCTCGTATCTTATTTTCATTAATAAGATATCTTGACATGTTACATAGGTTATTATACTGTCTATCTGTATATTCCTCAATAAGTGGACAATTAAGCACATAGTGTTCAAGACAGTGACCATATGCCTGACCACATAATTTGCATTTGGTTTGATTATCTGTGTATCTCCCAAACTGCCAGAAGTACTTGTAACCAAGCCTAAGCCTGGCCACTACAACATCAGTCAGTCTGTTCACATTGCAAGTTGCTCCATAAACATACATATCTATGTTCATGTTATCATAGTGGGTTATAGATCTACTTAGGCTTTTAATTGCATTCTTATAACATTCATTTTCATTATTTACTTCTCTCCTAATATTACTCCTAGTGATAGACACAGATATACCAAAGTTATATTCTACATTCTCCTTCTGGGTACTCTTCTTGGCTAACATATCAACTTTATCATGAAGGAGTAATTCAATGTGTGATGGGATCCATAGCAATTGTACATTAATTCCCTTTTCCCGGATTTTTGAGTATCTGTACCTGGCTTCTCCAATGAGCTTGTTCTTGTAGTCATTATGTGAGTCAAGAGTCTTCAGTGATGACATAGAATCAGTAATGATGATAGAGTCAAGCTCAGTGTCACAATTTAGCTTTAGCGCCATTAGGATTGCAAACAATTCAGTTTGCAGTGTAGACGCCCAGTTGTTAATTCTTATGCCAAACTCAACAAATTAATTATTGTTCTTAGCTAGGGAGGTGGCAACCAGAGCAGATGCAACCCTGCCAGAAGACTCCTGTTTAGATCCATCAGTGTATATAACTTGTGATAACTTATTACTACCAGCTAGACGAGAAATTTCTTCTTGAGCAGTTGCTTTAACAAGTGATTTAAGGAAGGTATTACTAGCAATGAGCTTCTTGAGAGGGACTTGCAGGTATGTGATATTAAATGAACACATCTTCCATGGAGGGGTGAAATGCTCTTGTCTACACTGATACAGTTCGTGCAGGTTATAAAACTTAATACAATTGCATGTTTTCACAATCCATTTAGATCTGTGTGTATTTACTTTTAGACATTTAGTAAGATTCATTGTGACAGTGTCTTGTTCATTTCTTAACATTCTAATACCAAGTACAGTGTTAATCTCAATAATCTTATCATTGATACTGGAAATACCAAGCTCCATCCTCATATTAAGAACCTTTGTAGATTTGGGACAGCCAAGAATAATTTTGAGGGCTTCATTTTGCATTAACTCCAAGGGTCGGAGAGAACTTTCTCTAGCTAATATCAACATGGGAGCAGCATAATCAATTAAGGACTTAACATAGGCTATGTACATCATTCTCACGATTCTCACATTAGCACCATAGTTGGGGTTGTAGCCAGCAACAGCTTTGAGAGCATTTAGCTTATGTTTGCATTTCTTATTTAGTTGTGGTATGGTGGATTAACCTGTCCAGACTACTGATGTTACTTGCCGTCCAACGTAACCATAAAACTTGTTGGTAATATTCCTTATATTTGAGACGATATTGAAAAGTCATGGACCCTTTACACTTACTGAGTTACCTATTAATGTACTTGCTGCCTTAGTTTCTTCATGTTTTGATCAACGTCAGTTTCTTAACGTTTCTAGTTTTACCTCGAGGGATATTTTCTTTTATTTCAAATTAGGCTAAGTTAATTTAGGTTAGAATAGATTGAGTTACTTAACCAGAAATAATTAATTGCAAAACACATCCTTCGTATACCTGTGATATATACGTGCTACTTCTGGCAACGACGTTACCGGGAAAAATAGGCAGTGTTGAACTCTGGTTGCAAGAATGTGTTGTTTACAGTGAGTCACAGAACACACTTGTTAAGCTTGACCAGAACACAGCAGACAAGAGGACCACTGGAGGTACACTTCCTACCTTCTTTCCTCTCCCCCCCCCCCCTTCTCGTCCCCCTCTTTCTCTCTTTTTACACAGGATTTTACAAGGTTAGGTTAAGGATTCCTAACCTTGTTTACAAGCTAAAAGCTGTTACCTACATCTCTCTCTTTCTCGTGGCATCACTCTGGTTGCAAATCGTTGGATCTTCTCAAGTTTCTTGATATACTTCGTCAGTTGATGGTTGCATGGTGGCGCCAACATCACTCTAACATAACGTCTGGACTTCTGGAGGCACGTCTGGGCTCTTGGAGGTACGTCTGGGTTCCTGGATGCACGTCTTGGCTCCTGGAGGCACGTCTTGGGCCCTGGAGACACGTCCTGGCTCCTGGAGGCACGTCTGAGCTCCTGGAGGCACGTCTGGGCTCCTGGAAGCACGTCTGGGCTCCTGAAGGCAAGATTTGGCTCTTGGAGGCACGTCTGGGCTCCTGGAGGCACGTCTTGGGTCCTGAAGGAACGTCTGGGCTCCTGGAGGCACGTCTTGGGTCTTGGAGGCACGTCTGGGCTCCTGGAGGCACGTCTTGGCTCCTGGAAGCACGTCTGGGCTCCTGGAGGCACGTCTTGGCTCCTGGAAGCACGTCTGGGCTCCTGGAGGCACGTCTGGGCTCCTGGAGGCACGTCTGGGCTCCTGGAGGCACGTCTGGGTTCCTGGAGGCACGTCTGGGCTCCTGGAGGCACGTCTGGGCTCCTGGAGGCACGTCTGGGCTCCTGGAGGCACCTTTTGGGTCACCCACCTTGCAAATAATGCTGCTGAGACACTTACTCTTAGATATTTCTATCTGTACGTGTGTATTCGCTTTTATGTGGTTGCGGGAATCGAGTCTTAGTTCCTGGCCCCGCTTATCGCTTTGCTGCTTGCCAGATTCGCTTCATTCTAGTTTCGTGAGCCATATGATACCTACTCTTAAAACTATGTATGTAGTTTGCCTCCACCACTTCTTCGTCGACATTTCCTCAGACATCCCTGTAGTTCATCTATGTTTTTAACTTCTAGTTGTGCTGCCAAGTACACACACACACACACACCGCGTGTGTGTGTGTGTGTGTGTGTACTCCACTCCTAGTTGTACTCACCTAGTTGTGATTGCAAGGGTAGTCACAGCTCCTGGCCCCGCCTCTTCACTGGTCGCTACTAGGTCACTCTTCCTGCTCCATGAGCTTTATCATACCTCTTCTTAAAGCTTTGTATGGATCCTGCCTCCACTACATCACTTTCCAAACTATTCCACTTCCTGACCACTCTGTGACTGAAGAAATACTTCCTAACATCCCTGTGATTCATCTGAGTCTTCAACTTACAATTGTGACCCCTTGTTGCTGTGTCCCATCTCTGGAACATCCTGTCTCTGTCCACCTTGTCAATTCCTCTCAGTATTTTATGTCATTATCATATCACCCCCTATCTCTCCTGTCCTTCAGCGTCGCCAGGTCGATTTCCTTTAACCTCTCCTCGTAGGACATTCCTCTTAGTCTCGTTGCAAACCTTTGCACTTTTTTTAATTTCTTGACGTGCTTGACCAGGTATGGGTTCCAAACTGCTGCTGCTGCATACTCCAATATGGGCCTGACTTAATCTGTGTGCAGAGTCCTGAACGATTCCTTACTGAGGTATCGGAATGCTATTCTTAGGTTTGCTAGTCGCCCATGCACTGCAGCAGTTATTTGGTTGATGTGCGCCTCAGGAGATATGCTCGGTATTATACTCATCCCATGATTCTTTTACTTTACTGAGGTTTGCAGTCTTTGGCTGCCTAGTCTGTACTCTATCTGCGGTCTTCTTTACCCTTCCCCGATCTTCGTTACTTTGCACTTGGTGGGGTTAAACTCTAGGAGCCAGTTGCTGGACCGGGCTTGCAGCCTGTCTAGGTCCCTTTGTAATCCTACTTACTTTTGAAATACCTTTGAAGAGTTTCGAGAGTTTCTTACTCTCTGGTGCTTGCCTGGTCAATCAGGCTGTTGCTGCTGGAGGCCCGCTGCCCCACATATCCGTCACAGCCTGGTTGATCTGGCACATGGTGAAGATATTTGTCCAGTTTCCTCTTGAAGGCTTCTACACTTTTTCCAGCCGTGTTTCTGATATCTTCTGGTAAGATGTTGAATAGTCTGGGACCACGAATGTTGATACAGTGCTCCCTTATTGTCCCCACCGCACCTCTGCTCCTCACTGGGTTTATTTTACACTTCCTCCCATATCTCTCACTCCAGTATGTTGTTATGGCAGTGTGCAGATTTGGGACCAGGCCCTCGAGTATTTTCCAGGTATATATTATCATGTATCTCTCTCTCCGCTCCAATGAGTACATGTTCAAAACTTGAAGGCGTTCCCAATAATTTAGATGTTTCAATGGCTCAATGTGAGCCGTAAACGATCTCTGAATTTGTTCCAGCTCTGATATTTCTCCTGCCCTGAACGGGGCCGTCAGCACTGAGCAGTATTCTAAGTGAGGGAGCACTAGCAATTTGAAGAGTGTCACTATCGGCATTAATTCCCTTGATTTGAAAGTTCTCAATACCCACCCCGTCATTTTCCTGGCTGTTGTGATCTTTGTCTTGTTATGGTCTTTAAAAGAAAGATCAGCTGACATAATTATTCCCAAGTCTTTTAATTGTTCCTTTCGTTCTATTTGGTGACCCTTTTGTATATAGTGTTCCTTTTGAGTTCATCATTCTTTCCATACCTAAGCAGCTGAAACTTATCACCATTGAACGTCATGTTGTTCTCCACTGCCCACTGGAAGACGACCCTGCTTATGTCTTCCTGTAATTTTTCAGTGTCCTCTACCGTAGTGACTTTCATGCTTATTTTAGTGTCATCTGCAAATGATGATACAAAAGTGTGCCGGGTGTTTTTATCTATGCTATGAGGATGAGAAACAGCAGAGGTGCCAGGACAGTGCCTTGGGGTACTGAGCTTTTGACCTCGCTGATGCTGGATCTTTCCCTGTTCACTACTACTTTTTGGGTTCTGTGTGTTAGGAACTCGAAGATCCATCTGCCTACCTTCCCCGTAATGCCGAAGGCCCTCATTTTGTGCGCTATCACTCCATGATCGCATTTGTCAAACGCCTTCGCAAAATCTGTGTAAATCACATCTGCATTTTGGTTGTCTTCCAAAGCCTCCGTAATTCTGTCATAATGGTTCAGCAGGTGTGACAGGCATGATCGTCCCGCTCTGAAACCATGCTGGTTCGGGTTATGTTGGTTGTGCTGGTCCATGAAGTTTGTAATCTGCCGTCTCATCACTCTTTCAAAGATTTTTATGATGTGAGAAGTGAGGGCTACTGGTCTGTAATTTTTAGCTAGTGCTCTACTACCTCCCTTATGCAAAGGAGCTATGTCTGCACTCTTTAAGGCCTCCGGTATTTCACCTAGATCTAAGCTCTTTCTCCACAGAATACTAAGGGCTCTTGATAATGGTACTTTGCACTTCTTTATAAATAGAGCATTCCATGAATCTGGTCCAGGTGCTGAGTGAGTGGGCATGTTGGCCATTTCTTTTTCGAAATCTATGGGATTTGTACTAATGTCGGTTAGGTGGTCTGCGCGGCCTTCTGCTGGAGTGAAAAATATTTCTGCATTTTCTACCTTGCTGTCATTTAGTTGGTTGCTGAACACTGACTCATACTGTTCTTTTAGGATTTCACTCATTTATTTCCTGTTCATCGTCAGTATACGAATCTCCTCTCAATAGTGGTCCAATTCTATAGGTAGTTCTTAGCTTGGATTTTGCATAGAAATAGAAATATTTTGGGTTTCTTGCAATATCATGTGTGGCCCTTTGTTCCCTTTGTACTTCTGTTAGGTATGACATCTTAAGTTTTTGCTCTAATTCAGTGATCTCTCGGCTAAGACTATCTCTCCTCCGTTGCAACATATTTGTGTTTTTAAGCAATTCAGTAACCCGTTTTCTTCTGTACCATCTCCTACGCTCTCTCTATATCTGATCTTCTTCTGGGTTTCCTCAGTGGTACATGATTCATACATACCTTGTATGCTTCTCTATTCAGCTTCTCCAGGCACTGGTGGGGATTTAGGGTGCTCATGTCTGATTCCCAGGATATGTCTGATAGCCCTTGGTTTATTTTTTCCCAGTCAATTCTATGGATGTTAAAATTAAACTTACTGAACATTCCGTCTCTAACATTAGTGCCGCAGTTCCCTAACCCTGGGCTAATACTCGTTTGAACTTCTATGATGTTGTGATCAGAGTATATTGTTTTTGTAACTGTTATGTCTCTGATTAGTTCCTCGTTGTTTGTGAATATCAAATCCAGGGTATTTTCATTTCTAGTGGGATCAATTATCTGTTGGTTCAATGAGTACTTTTCACAAAGCCTCATCCGAATGAATTCTCCTTATTATTTTCACATTGTCTGCAAATAGGGACACCTCTGAGTCTATCCCTTCCGTCATGTCATTCATGTATACCAGAAACAGCACCGGTCTTAAGACTGACCCCTGTTGAACCCCGCTCGTCATGTGCGCCCACTCTGACACCTCGTCACGTACCATGACTTGCTGATGCATTGCTCTCAGGTATTCTCTGATCCATTGCAGTGCCTTCCCTGTTATACGTGCCTGGTCCTACAGCTTTTGCACTAATCTCTTGTGTGGAACTGTCAAAAGCTTTTTATAGTCCAAGAAAATTCAATCTATCCACCCCTTTCTCTTGCCTTACCGCCGTCACCTTGTCATACAACTCCCATAGGTTTGTGATACAGCATTTTCTCTCCCTAAAACCGTGCTGGTTGTCACGAAAAAGCGCGCGCGCGCGTGTGTGTGTGTGTGTGTACTCGCCTATATGTGGTTGCAGGGGTCGAATCATAGTTCCTGTTAATGCCTCTTTGTGTTTGTGTGTGTGTGTGTAAGTTGTGTTATTATTGATGGGTTCTATTTTGATTGTATTTGTCTTGTGTTTTTCACTTTAGGTTTTTGCATTTAATGAGCAGTAAGTCCCAGTGGTTTTAAAATTACTTATATCCTGTTTTCATTAGTGTCTCAGAATATTATTTTTTCATCACCCTCAACAGGAACTTTTGTAAAATACCAAGACAAAATAACACTGCTCTCAAAAATTACTCTCTTCCACAATCATAAAATATATAAAGGAGGTAGGTTGGTAGTGCCAGGGTAGCTGGTGGTAGTGCCAGGGTAGCTGGTGGTAGTGCCAGGGTAGCTGGTGGTAGTGCCAGGGTAGTTGATGGTAGTGCCAGGGTAGTTGATGGTAGTACCAGGGTAGCTGGTGGTAGTGACAGGGTAGCTGGTGGTAGTGCCAGGGTAGTTGATGGTAGTACCAGGGTAGCTGGTGGTAGTGCCAGGGTAGCTGGTGGTAGTGCCAGGGTAGCTGGTGGTAGTGCCAGGGTAGCTGGTGGTAGTGCCAGGGTAGTTGGTGGTAGTACCAGGGTAGCTGGTGGTAGTGACAGGGTAGCTGGTGGTAGTGCCAGGGTAGTTGATGGTAGTACCAGGGTAGCTGGTGGTAGTGCCAGGGTAGCTGGTGGTAGTGCCAGGGTAGCTGGTGGTAGTGCCAGGGTAGCTGGTGGTAGTGCCAGGTAGCTGGTGGTAGTGCCAGGGTAGTTGATGGTAGTGCCAGGATAGCTGGTGGTAGTGCCAGGGTAGCTGGTGGTAGTGCCAGGGTAGCTGGTGGTAGTGCCAGGGTAGTTGGTGGTAGTACCAGGGTAGCTGGTGGTAGTGCCAGGGTAGCTGGTGGCAGTCCCAGGGTAGCTGGTGGTAGTGCCAGGGTAGCTGGTGGTAGTACCAGGGTAGCTGGTGGTAGTGCCAGGGTAGCTGGTGGTAGTGCCAGGGTAGCTGGTGGTAGTGCCAGGGTAGCTTGGGGATGTACCTTTGATGAACTCAGAGAGTTGTTCTATTCCCAGAGACCGGCCATGGGTCAGTCTCGTCTGGTGCTTGCCTGGTCAACCAGGTTGTTGCTACTTGTAGCCCGTTGCCCCACATATACATCACAGTCTGGTTGATGTGACACCTGGTGAAGACACTTGAGGTGCTCTTGACAAGTTATGTTGGAGGTGGCGAGTCAGCTATCAGGGTTCACTATTACATATCCACCGGAATTAACTGATAACACACTTAAGATAACCAAGCCGTAGATTTGATCCGGGTAGCAATCTTGCTGGTGATTCTCTCCTTGCCTGAGTGATCACCTGGCTCATACTGGTGTATATAGTGCTACTCCCATTAACTACACTCATAATAAAAATATTTGAGATGGTGGTGAGATGTCAAGTTACAAGTTTTATGGAAAAATATGACCTGTATAACCCAGTTCATCTGGATTTAGAGCAGTGAAATATTGCTTGTTACAACTACTGGATCACTATGAAGAAATTAAGGTTATGGAAGATTGCCTTGATGTACACATGGTGTATATGAACTTGACTGTGACATTTTAACAAATTCGATCATAGAGTATTAATACATAAAATAAAATCAGTGAGTATAACAGGAAAAGTAGGCAGATGGATTTACAATTTTCTGACAAACAAAACACAAAAGAGCAATAGTAAACAAGGCAAAATATAGATTTAGCAATGTAAAAAGCTCAGTACCACAAGGGACAGTCCTGGCGCCACTCCTGTTTCTCACAACATACATAGATATGAACATAAAGCACAGCTTTGCAGCAGCCTCTTCAGATGAACGTCACCTCGGTAAAGAACACCAAAAAGCTACAAGAGGATATAAACAAAGTCTTCCAGTGAGTGGCTGAAAAACACCATCATATTCTAAGGAGACAAAATCCAGTTGCTCAGATATTGAGAAAATTAGGAACTCAAAAAAGAACGGTAAGCAAAACACAGGAGGGTCACTCCATAGAACGAGACCAGTAAACAAAACACAGGAGGGTCACTCCATAGAACGAGACCAGTAAACAAAACACAGGAGGGTCACTCCATAGAACGAGACCAGTAAACAAAACACAGGAGGGTCACTCCATAGAACGAGACCAGTAAACAAAACACAGGAGGGTCACTCCATAGAACGAGACCAGTAAGCAAAACACAGGAGGGTCACTCCATAGAACGAGACCAGTAAACAAAACACAGGAGGGTCACTCCATAGAACGAGACCAGTAAACAAAACACAGGAGGGTCACTCCATAGAACGAGACCAGTAAACAAAACACAGGAGGGTCACCCCATAGAACGAGACCAGTAAACAAAACACAGGAGGGTCACCCCATAGAACGAGACCATTAAACAAAACACAGCTATGGATAATTGAGATTAACACTGTACTTAGTTTTAGAATGTAAAGAAATGAACCGAATATTGTTACTCCAGTTTTTAGCAAATGTCTAGAAGCAAATAAATACAGATATAAATGTGTTTTTAAAATATTCAATATTCACTTGTCCCGGCAGTGTTTCTGATATCTTCTGTTAAGATGTTGAATAGTCTGGGGCCCCGGACGTTGATAGTGTTTCCTTATTGTGCTCACTGCAGCTCTACTTTTAACTGGGTTTATTTTGCACTTCCTCCCATATCTCTCACCTCAGTATGTTGTTATGGCAGTATGCAGATTTGGGACAAGGCCTCCAAGTACTTTCCAGGTATATATTACCAGAAATTTATATGCTTTATTGGCTCAGTGTGCACCGTAAACGATCTCTATATTTGTTCAAACTCTGATATTTCTCCTGCCCTGAACGGGGCCGTCAACACTGAGCAATATTCCAAATGAGAGAACACAAGCGATTTGAAAAGTTTACTGTTTGTAGAACGTCGTTGGACTCTAGATTTTTTGTCAAATCAGCCAAATAAATTTGGCTAAATTTAAAATCTCATTTTAAAACGACATTTTCGTACCTAGACACCTTAATATCGTTCCATCGAAGTTTATCATGGCCATTATTTAGATTTGAAGGTCTGTGAATCACAATTACAATAAGTTTTTCACAACCTTCAAGAAACTGCTGCCAAATAGATTCCCTATATCTCCCTCTTTCTTTTTTTATAATTTACGATTCTACAGTTTAAATTATCCCTGACATGCATAGCAACTCTGCTCCCTCTCCTGTCGATGATTGTGGAACAATTTGTATGTGGCTTCCAGCAAGCATATCCCTGGTTCTCAGACTGAATCAAGACTCGCTGATTGTAATGACATCTGTATTTCATTTATGTTTCCTGCAGATGCACTTAGCCTTACTTCATCCATTATATTTGTTGCTCCCACAGTTTCTATGTTAGGTTCTGCAGCAGTTATTGCCTCGCTTTTCTCTCCACTGACAATCTTTGTTTTTCCACTAATTTATTTTTTATCATAATAACATAACATAAACGTAGAAAATCATGAATAACGACAGAGTAGAACACTTATCACTGCTCAATAATTATCCACATATAGACAGAAGCTCAAGAAGATTGATTGATCTGTATATTTCGACTCCCTTCTGGGGTCCTCTTCAGCAGAGGAGGCTCCCAGAAGGGGGTCGAAATATACAGATCAGTGAATCTTCTGAGTTTCTGTCTCCGTGAGTTACCACTGAGGGAAGACAAGCATGTTAACAGAGCAACATTCAGTGCGGACTGACTGATGTTATATAGTAGCCAGGCTTAGGCTTGGCTACTCAGTACTACTGATAGTAGTCCTCCTGCTAACCCTTTTTCGGGCCCTTGTTCCTAGGCGTTTTATATATCCATGTGCTTTTGTGCTACCGTCCACAGGAGGGAAATGGGGGTTCACAGTAAATTAGCCGCTTCGGCGGCAAAATAAAAAAATGTATTCCAAAAGGTAGAAGAATATAATGAATCTGGTGGCAGCGACGTCTGAAGAATATACCGTTCTAGGAATGACAAGAATATTACGATAAGAACCTTCTAGAGAAAGATGACTATATCTTGTATTTTTAGACTGCAATATTGTTGTATCAAACAGCTGTCTGCAAAGCCGAAAAAAAGTAATGGAAATATAAGACTATTCTGTATTTGGAGTCCTAACTGGAGTTCAGGTTCTCGTCAGTCTTGAGTCTTGGAATGGGAGGTACAGTGCCTTCACTCTGAAGGGGGAGGCAGGATAATGCCTCTTCTCTCAAGACAGCTATTGATTGAGTGATCTTGGTTGTTTGTTTACATCGAATGTTACATAACCATCGTGTGATGATACGACACGTGTGCAACAGTTGCCATCTTTAGTGTTTAAACGTTTCGTCTACACAATAGGCTTCTTCAGTTAAATACCGAGACATTAGGTGTGGTAGTGAAATGAAAATGATGCAATCAGTCCATTAGCTTTGGAGAAATAGTATTAGAGGTAGTCAGGTTGTCAGCCTGGGGAAGACTTCAGCTACTGGAGCTGAACTCTTCTCCATTAAAGATATCCAACTGGTAGACATGTGTCTTATCAACTTGTCGGTATTTTATACCAACATAACTAGCGTATGTTTTCAACGAATTAAATAACTGTGTATCACCCACTGCTAGATGTCACCGTTACGTTTGTTCAGTTACTGGCGACTAACTCTACACACATTTAGTAGAGCGAGTGGCTGTCTGAGCACTGAGTGTGGGTGTCCCAGCCTTGTGCTCGCCCTGGCCTTGTGCTCGCCCTGGCCTTGTGCTCGCCCTGGCCTTGTGCTCGCCCTGGCCTTGTGCTCGCCCTGGCCTTGTGCTCGCCCTGGCCTTGTGCTCGCCCTGACCTTGTGCTCGCCCTGACCTTGTGCTCGCCCTGGCCTTGTGCTCGCCCTGACCTTGTGCTCGCCCTGGCCTTGTGCTCGCCCTGGCCTTGTGCTCGCCCTGGCCTTGTGCTCGCCCTGACCTTGTGCTCGCCCTGACCTTGTGCTCGCCCTGGCCTTGTCTCGCCCTGGCCTTGTGCTCGCCCTGGCCTTGTGCTCGCCCTGGCCTTGTGCTCGCCCTGCCTTGTGCTCGCCCTGGCCTTGTGCTCGCCCTGGCCTTGTGCTCGCCCTGGCCTTGTGCTCGCCCTGCCTTGTGCTCGCCCTGACCTTGTGCTCGCCCTGGCCTTGTGCTCGCCCTGGCCTTGTGCTCGCCCTGGCCTTGTGCTCGCCCTGGCCTTGTGCTCGCCCTGGCCTTGTGCTCGCCCTGCCTTGTGCCCCCGACCTTGTGCTCGCCCTGACCTTGTGCTCGCCCTGACCTTGTGCTCGCCCTGACCTTGTGCTCGCCCTGGCCTTGTGCTCGCCCTGGCCTTGTGCTCGCCCTGGCCTTGTGCTCGCCCTGGCCTTGTGCTCGCCCTGGCCTTGTGCTCGCCCTGGCCTTGTGCTCGCCCTGGCCTTGTGCTCGCCCTGGCCTTGTGCTCGCCCTGGCCTTGTGCTCGCCCTGGCCTTGTGCTCGCCCTGGCCTTGTGCTCGCCCTGGCCTTGTGCTCGCCCTGGCCTTGTGCTCGCCCTGACCTTGTGCTCGCCGCCTTGTGCCCGCCCTGGCCTTGTGCTCGCCCCGGCCTTGTGCT